>JAYESA010000008.1:108721505-109321505 GCA_036927795.1 Iris macrosiphon | reverse complement strand
TATATGTACCTGTCAGGATATCTTAACTCCAAACGGAGAACAAATAATAAACAATACTCAATCACAATAAAACTAGAGGAAGATGTAGCACAATATGGAATAGAAGAAAAAGAATCACAAGTCATAATACAACTCATAACTAAGTATAATAGACTAGCACAATAGTCTCAAATATAATACATTACAAAATGTCTAAACTAAGACATAACCAATACAAGAGTCTAAATATCTGTAACTAGCTAATCATCTCCCGATATTTGCTCCTCCTGAACTACAGTCTCTAACTCTACACCCACTCGTCCTGAGGTCCATAGTGTATAGGGGACCAATCGTCTAAATCATTTGAAAAATATATCCAGTCAAGATTGGACCTCTAACGGTAGTTCCAAATAAATGATAATGACTATGTGAGAGTAAATAGAGAGAATATACAAGATAAATAGAGGATGAAAATGAAATATACAAAATATGGAAATGCTGTTAATAGTACAAGAGAAATGAGTATTATATACAAGAGTTAGGAAATATAACTAACAAAGTCAGTGAGTACTAGCTTCGACATATGACCGGTTTGGAAACTTGTACATGAATCATGGCCTAGTTAATCATACGTGAAGTATACGATTAACACTAACATGGAACTTGTCCAGGAATAATTGTACAAGAATGGGTATTGATCTCATATCTAATTAACACTCCCCATCTTTCGACTGGTATAGTAGATCCAACTATGGCACGTTACAACACAAGATTCTCCAAGAAGGTTACAAGTCAGCCCAAGAAATCGTATCCATATAAGTACAAGAGCAACAAGACATGTACATGATATGCCAGGAAATACCGAGAATAATATATCATGACGGGATCCGGAAGGTACCAATACGTGTAACCACGTTTCAAGAAGTTAAGGATATCTACACTAAATATAAGAAACATAGAAGATATCATTGTAGAAGCATGAAAAATACGCTGCAGAGTTATACGCGGTATTTCAGTGCCGTGTGGCGTAAGACGTGACTTCAGAGCCATTGGCGTACAAACAGAGCTTTATCGCTAGTACAGCATAAAATATAGCTCCAGAACAGTCCGCGTAATACAGTATTTCCAGACTGCTTCAGCGTAAAAATGTTGTTATATCGCCACTTTGGCGTAAAACCTACTCGTTTTTAATGCAGTGGGAGGTTGTACAAGGAACTCTTCGTATTTCTCGAATGAACCTGTCAAATCATGCAGTGAACCTGACGTTTGGCTCCTGACAAATAGTACTGCACGATTGCCCAGACGACGGCTGTAATGATGGTGCGGCACAGAGACCCAGACCGTCGTTTTGTGACATCTTTTTGATACAGAGTGCTTTTATGCATACAAGGGAATGCGCTGCCTAGTTTTATACAGGCAGATGCGAGCTTTTACGCTCAACAAGAGACAAACGAACCGCCACGTCAAAAGCTGCTCTTCGTACAGAGCTCGAGGCATGTCTCGGCAGTTAATGCGCGTGATGGGGGCAGATCTCTGCATTTAATGCACGGAATTTGGTTCCATTTTCAAAGACTGGGTGAGCCATAATTACGGCTAATACGTCCATATCATAACTTCTACAAATTATGCCATCGGGCTATTTTTAGCTATAGGAGCACGCCGTACGCTACCTCCTTGAAATATGCCGACTTGGCTATTTTCAGCTATAGGAGTACGCCGTATGCTATCTCCTCGGAATACGCCAACTCAGGCTATATTTGTATTGGTGCGTAATGAGGCTATTTGGTCCAGAATTAGCTCAAGACCTCAGTCAAAGAAGGAGGATCGGCTATCTTGTACGCTAGCTACCTATCCATGCAGCATCAGGCTTCTACGCCTACTGGGCTTCTACGCCTTTGACAACTATTTGGCTTCTACGCCATGGTGACAGTTATTGGCTTATACGCCAACCTTTTCTACTCGAGGGACAACAACCTATGTGGCTTGCATGCTGTAATCTTCACAGTAGTTATACGTATTATCTCATAATGAGACACGCGTCACACGCAGATTCAGAGGATCATTTATACGTGGGTGGCAGTTATTGTAACCGCCGCATAAAAAGTGCCATACTCTCCACTATCCGGCTTCTATGCCGACTGGACGGTTACTGTCACTAAAATCCTATAAATAGAGACATCTATTGACAGAGGTCCAGGGTCGAAAAAGAAGTAAAAAAATCGAAGAACAGAGAGAGAAGAGCTCAGACAGAGAGTCGTGATCGACGATTTTGGCACCGAGCATCCACTCCCCTTTACAATCTTTGAAGCTTCTCCGTCTTCTACAATACTTCTTCATCATCGTGTGGTCCAAGGGACAAAGTGATCGACTGCAGATCAGACTCCTATAGCAATATTTACCCAGATTAAAATTTGTACTTGACATCCTCGTATAGGATTAATTGTACTTCTTGTTTGTAAACCAAAGAGAGGGTTTCGTATAAACCTTATTTTATTTCTTTCGTTTATTATCAAACACAAGATGGCGAATCTGCTGGGGACGACTTTCTCATCTGACGAGAAAGCAATTGCTCAACACGATGCAGTATCAGTAGGATCAATGAAGAAGACCCTGGTCGTCCAGTTCGACCAGTCAGCCTACGAAGACATGCTTCGAGCAGGGGGTAGCTCTCACTCTCTCTCTATCCAAGACAACAGGAAACTGCATAAGGTCTGGATGTCCCAGACATCCCCTACCATTCTTGCCGACTCTCTGGTTTCTCCGACCAACAAGGTTGTAGCTTCGTAACCCCCGCACCCCGTGCGTAAAACTCTGTCTCCCGTCTGTGACGTGGCAGACAACTTCTGACAATGCCTCAGCGCTAGGCCAGAAGTCTGCTCTGTGTCCCGCGCATAAAACTCTATCTCCCATCTGTGATATGGTAGACAAAACTTCTGGCGATGCCTCAGTACTAGTCCAGAAGTCTGCTTCGTGCTCCGCGCGTAAAACTCTGTCTCCCGTCTGTGACGTGGCAGACAAAATTTCTGATAATGCCTCAGTGCCAAAACAAAAATTCTAAACGCGTTCAGCACGTAAAAATGCATCTGCCCTCCGTGAAAAAGCAGATGGTCCCTGCGATCTACGCAAAGAAAAACAAGTGGCAGAATTCTCAACTCCTCGGCCTTTATGCCAACAAGAAAAGAATTTGCCTGCTCTCCAGATTACGCGAGAAGCTAATAGCCGATTGAGGGCTTCCTCAATTTTATGCCAGCCTGAGCAGAGCTCCAAGTTACGCCAGGTTAAGCCCCTCAGCGTAAAGAAGGCCCAGTTTGCGGAAAGACACACTCCTCGGGGATCAGCTGCTACTCAGATGGCTGAACTGCTGTATACGGGTGGCAGAGGAAAAGTTATGGTTCCCAACATTCGCATGCCAACTGATGTAAATAGGAGAAACAAGTCTTCTTCTTTTTCTGTTAATCCTCCTGACTTGCGTGAATTTTTGATCCAGAAACGCAAAGACAAGAGTCATAACCAGGATTCAGTTCCCCTAACTATCAAACGTGGGGAGATCATGTGGGAAGATGCATAAACATCTAATGTCATTATGACATATGGACCGCATGAAAATTCTGCCTTTATTATTCCTCCAACTCGTGACGATCAGCATCCAATAGTCTTCGGTCGCATGCGGAGCAGACCGATTGTACAAGAAGAATTTTGCGAGTCTGAGGGTGGCAAAATACAAATCCACAGGTATAGCCCACAAGCTTTAAAGATTATACAAAGCATGGGTTATGATTTGAACTTGAAACAAGGTCTCAACTACGGGAAAGGCAGACGAACACCGTTGCATGGTAATCCTTACTGTCAACAAACTCATTTTGGGTTGGGGTATACTGCATCTCTTGCAAAATCCAAACCTCCAGAGTCTGATCCTGTAACACCAGAGGCAGGTCCTTCTAAATCAACTTTTGTGGACAAACGCCACGATATGTCTGGGGGTAGTCTACCTCGACAAAATAAGGCAGCATCCAAAGCTGGGGGTAGAATTCCTTCTGAGTCCGAAGATGATGCAACGATGACGATCTTCCCGGAAGACCGTAAAACTCAGGCATCGCGAGCCCGAAGGCCAAAAGGGACTTTTCCCTTCAATAAAGATGACATCATTAAAATTTTCAATATGTTGATGAAGGAACACAAACTTCAGCTACCCAACATCAGATATCCTGAGAGGGCTGGCAAAGTTGATGACCCAGAATATTATCTCTTTTATTGGTACATTCATCACCCCACAAGGGCGTGCTATGTACTGAAAAGGAGAATCCAGGAGTTGATCGACGCTAAAGTTATCACTTTGCATCTGTAAACGAGGGGACGATCACTGCAAATTGATTTCACTTTAATGTGATAATTTGCTCCCTCAAAAAGATACCGGATGATTAGTCCCTAATGTTTCCCCAGCGGATTCTTCAGGTCTATCCCCAGTAAATATTTTTGGATATGAGTTCACCTCTGAACTATTTCTCCAACAGAGTTTGTTATGTTCATATTACCTCTGAACAAACCTTCCTGGATTGGCTATCGATTATCATGTCCATATTAACTCTGATATCGGTTGTCATCTCAACTTAGCACCCGTACTTAACTCTAAGTACGCCAGCGGTGTTAGGTCCACAAAAGCTGACATGTCCATATTCCCTCTGAACATATGTATACCTCCATCCCCAATGGAGTCATAACTCAAGAGTTTGTCATGTTCATATTACCTCTGAACAAACCCTCCGAGTTTTGGCTATCGATTATCATGTCCATATTACCTCTGATATCGGTTATCATCTCAACTTAATGCCCGTACTTAATTTTAAGTACGCCAGTGGTGTTAAGTCCACAAAAACTGCCATGTCCATATTACCTCTGAGCAGATGTATACCTCCATCCCCAATAGAGTCACAACTCAAGAGTTTGTCATGTTCATATTACCTCTGAACAAACCCTCAGAGTTTTGGCTATCGATTATCATGTCCATATTACCTCTGATATCGGTTGTCATCTCAACTTAACACCCGTACTTAATTCTAAGTACGCCAGTGGTGTTAAGTCCACAAAAACTGCCATGTCTATATTACCTCTGAGCAGATGTATACCTTCATCCCTAATGGAGTCACAACTCAAGAGTTTGTCATGTTCATATTACCTCTGAACAAACCCTTCGAGTTTTGGCTATCGATTATTATGTCCATATTACCCCTGATATTGGTTGTCATCTCAACTTAGCACCCGTACTTAACTCTAAGTACGCCAGTGGTGTTAAGTCCACAAAAACTGCCACATCCATATTACCTCTGGCAGGGCTTGTCCTAAACTTATTACTTGCACTCACGTGCACAAGAAGTAATAGGTCCACAAAAATTCTCCTGTGGAATGCCCGTAATGGAAACGATTTATTCATGTCCATATTACCTCTGAACTATCCTCATTTTCCTCCAGCAGAGAAAAAAGTTAGTTCATGTCCATATTACCTCTGAACTACGCCTCTCCACTATCCCCATAGAGTCATATTTTACCACGTCTAAATTATCTCTGTCAGGATTTGTCCTAAACTTATTATTTGCACTTAACGTGCGCAACAAATAATAGGTCCACCAAAAATCCCCCAGTGGGATGTCCTCAACAAATACGGTATCGTACTACGTCCATATTACCTCTAGTATGATATCCAAAATTCGCGCAAACAATCATAAGGAAATGGGAGGGCCCTTATATAATTGCAAATGGCGCTTACAGATTGGCCAAGTCTAATGATTTTTTTTGGCTACTATCAACTGCAAATTCCCGAAGAAGTACCATATTTGATCTCCTTCATTTAACGGAGTATGATGAAGATCTTATTCTGACGATACCACGCACAAAGGTTAGCTGGATCATATTCTATCAGGTTCATGTGACCTCCGAATAGATATTCTTAACTAATTTGTAAACCTATCATGTTAATGATACCTCTGATAGTGTTTAGTATACAAATTTAGTTGGATTATATTCTTTCAGGTTCATGTTAACTCTGAATAGATTTACATTCAGCAAAACCTTAACGAAAGAATGTCATGTTAATGATACCTCTGATGTCACTTTTACCCTACTCTATCGTTTATATTCCAAAATGATAGGTCCACCAAAGTCAGATAAGATTTCTTTATTATCTCCCAGAGGAGCAAAATTACATATAAAGGCGAAAAGGGTACATCATTTGGGAGGAGCAGCCAAATTACGGATCTACTGCGCCAGTGCGGCCATTTTCTCATTCCTGGAGCTTAAAACGGTAGCTCGAGCCCGCTCCAATCTTGCCTCCGCATTATTCAAGACAGACATTTTAGACCAATAACGCACAAAATCCGTATGGAGGATACCCACACGTGCCAGGTTCTGCTGAGACGCTTTCCTTCGGTCATTCAGCACATCTCGAGCTGCCGAAAAAGAGAGAGCCTTCTCCTTGGCCTTAGCAAGTTAGTATTCCAATTGGCGGATCCTCGCTGACTCTTTCTCATATTCGGCCTCACACTGGGCCAGTTGGGGAATGGCATACCACAATGAGGCATGCTCTTCATTTATCTCTTTCTGTTGAGCCTCGATGGACTTGCTCAGAGCTTCCATCTCCCCAACAAGCCTCGCAGTCAAAGAGTCATATTCAGCCTGGACCAGGTCATCAATGTTGCCCTGGGATAGTTGCAACTAATTGTTAATGGATTATTCCAAACCATTAACTATCTGCTCTAGTGTATCAGCTCTCCCAGCGTCGTTGAAATCTCTAATCGGCTATCGCAAATTGGGAGGACCTCCTCAGAGCCTCAAAGCCTAGATTCTTCTCCAACACCATTGATATCAGCATTTTCAAAGTGGTGTAGAAGATACTAGTATATTGCTCAATCAGCATGGCAAAATCAGATTGGGTGCTGGAAGTGGTTGCAATATCGGCGAATCCCCTTCCAGGAACGACTGCAGAGGGTGTCATCACAGTCGTCACTTCAGTAGGGGGCGCGACAAAGGTAGAGGCACCGACAACGGCCGAAGTGGCTGGCGTACTCAAAGGAGGCATAGTCGTAATGACAGGCTCATCCTCCTCTTGAGATATTGGAACTATTTCGGGCGAGACGGCACCCGAAAATATTTCCTCTTCGAAGTCGGGCACCTTCATGTCATCGCCAGGAGCGGCAACAAAGCCAAAAGTTGCGCCGACACTGCCCTCCCCATAGATGTCTTCCCCTGAAAAGAAGATAAGAGAAAGTTAATATCAACATGATGTTAATTTTTCTAAAAGAGGCGTAAAGACGACATTTATCCATGGCCGATGGTATATATATCGCGTCGGCAGCCAGTACAGCTAAATCATTTCTTAATGATGCTAAGCGAGCTGTCATACCTGGAGAAAGGGGTGTGCCAACTGACACTGGAAGGTACTCCTCCAGGTTTTCACCAAGATCCACTCCAGGCTCATCGGGTAGAATCTTGCTGGATGTACTTACAAACGCAGCAGGGGTTACGCCCGTTACTGGTCTGGATAAAGATATTCTTATTTAGCTTGGCCTTAAAGGCGATCTCGTACCACTGCCTGAAGTGGTAGCAGCGACAGCAGCCTCAAGCAAAGAATCTTTGACACTGCCAGCCGGAACTGTGGAGGTTCCCTCTCTAATAGGCGAAGGACCTCTAGTCAAAAATTCATCCCGACAGGTGAAACAGCAGGTTCACTCCTAGGAACCTCAGGGTGGGAAGTCCTGACAGGACCACTAACCGTCTTCTTCTTCTTGCGAGGGGAAGTCTCCTTCAGAATAGGAGCCCGTCGCTTTCCAAGGATAATAAAGGGCTCTACAGGCGGAGGTATTACACCTCTCGGTACAGTCATCAAAAACTCATCGGTACCGACAGGGTCTTCACCTTCGTCAGAGGAGACTGATGGGACATCGTCTCTTCCAGCAGGCTTATGAGTGGGCACCCTAAAACTTCTACGCATATCAAAATTGTGATGGAAGGTATTGATGGCCACATAAAACTGGGCGTACGAATGGAGGATGCGCAACTCCATGGAGAGAAAAGTCGCAGGTATGGTGAAGGCCACTCCAGTACAACCCATTATGAAGTACCGCCATCCTCTCGCTCCGTTGATAAGTCCACCTCTGGACTTGAAGCTGGTGATGGCGTTTCCCACGTGCAACTGGTCAACCCGAACTGCCTGGTGAACCGACTAGGAAGATAGGGCTCCAAGAAGCAATGGTCTTCACTTCTGTACAATAAATAGGAAGGTCTAATACAGACCAACCAATAAAAAGCTTCAGGAGAAAGAACGGTCTTCCCTTCACCTGAATCCTAAAGTCTCATCCCCTGTTGATTAAAATGTACAGTGGGGACGGTGCAGAAGAGCTTCCAGCTGTGAGCAAAATTTAACGTTCGTCGACAGTCTACAACTATGGTCACGTTCCAGGTAGAATTCTTGTAATTCAATAAGAAATTATTCCCTGAACTACTACTATAGCCGGAAGACATCACCCTGGGATTATGGAGAATTAACCATCCCATCAAATACAAGAACGGTAATTCTACCCTGGGAAAGCTGTCACGCCGTGTTTCATCGGCAAGCAGTCCATCAGTAATGGCCCTCAGGCCAGCTTGTATGCGGCATACTATGGCAGGGAGCAGGCCCAGTCTTGCCCCGAACACCAGACGCACTACAGGCCATAAGGTATTGCGGTGAATGCGACCCGAAGATGCAATGCCAGGTACTACCAGTCGGCGTAGCCATACAGAGAGGAAGCCAGCCAGTTGAGCTTCCCATGACAGAGGCCTGCGGCAATGTCTCATATAACTATAGGCTTTAGTGCCGGCAGGTAGCTCCCTATCTCCTCATCGAGGACCTGATCTGAAGCCCCAGCGTCTTCAATAAGGTCATCGACTACTTGAGCATTAAGCACGCTCAGAAGGCTCAGAGGCTTATCCCTGCTATCCATGACTTTGTCTGGCTTAGCAGCCCTGGCCTGATGAAAGAAGACATAGGACGCCCACTTGTTGGTATGATCCAAATCAGAGGGCTCATTATAAAAGGTGGTGCAAGCAAGGTAGTGGCACATCAGCTCCTGGTACACGGCCACCACCCGAGGGTCTGAATCTCCCAGCTCCCGGTTTGTGAGAACATACTCTTCATAAGGAGTATCCCCATTGGCAGTCTTGAAATCTCTGCCATCTCATGGAGGGCTAATCCCAACTCCCCTAGCGGAGTGGCAAAAGTCTCGGTGAGCGAGATATACCGCTCCATCAGAGCCAGAAATAGGTTGGGGTTGAGAGGTAACCCAACACTGGTAGCACTCACAGCCGCGTACAGACCAATGCTCTCCAGCTCAGTCTGAAAATGCTTCAGGGCCCAGGCAACTAAACGAGCCCATCAAAGATTTATGGGGGTAAGCCACCCATTGGTCCGAGGATTAACCTTTGGGTATACTCCTCCTTGTCCCATGAAGTCATTGCAGAAAGTCGGTAATTGGACTGGTTGGAGCAGTACAGTGTCTTCACTCGGGATACTACCCGGAAATAATCCCCTGAAGGGCATTACAGAGCCGGAAGGGCGGCTTACAAATGACCCTTGGTCGGATCCTTTCTGGTAAAATATCTTCCCCGGCTGGTCGTGAAGATTGGGAGTCAGAGTCCACGACATCCTCCTCGGATGCGTGGCATGGAAGAATACCGAGATGGGAAATCTTTCGGCATCCTGGGCAGGTACATGACCATGCCCCCAGCAGTAAAATCCAGTCTTCCTTCTTGGGCTTCATCTGGAATTGTTTGTCAATCATATCCCCGAAGAGGAAAGCCGGTTTTATGTATTTAGCCCCATCTATATGCGTCAGGGGCTCCCCGTTGATCATGCTCAACAACATTCGCTCTCCTTGAGACGATATTAGATTTCCCCTTCCTTCAGGATACTGGGATCTGGAAATAGGAAATGTCACATAGGACAAATCCTCCAGGTAATTGGAGTTCAGCATCCCAGCAGCAGAACCCATCACCTCATCCAACGGATATATCTGCAAGTTAACTACAAAGTCCAAGGAAGATAAGTCAGTTTCTATACTAGACGTTACATCTTGCAGCTTATGCCAAAGATCAACAGTTTGTGCTTTTACGCCAAGACTGTGAAAACTTAGGTTTTTACGCTAGAATCTCATTCCAAGGCATAAAATCCAAGATTGGCAGTATACACAAAAATCTGACAGTCTGTGTTTTTACGCCAGACTGCCAAAGTTTGAGTTATTACGCCAAAATTTTCATCCAGAGCGTAACACCCAAAATTTGTAGTATACGCCTATAGAAGCATGAAAAATACGTCGAATGACTATACGCGGCATATTGGTGCAGCGCAGCATAAGCAGAAGCCTTCAGAGCCATCAAGCGTGCAACAAAGCTCTTTCTGCTAAAATGCAACGTGAAATATGAAAGCTCAAAGGACCATCCACGTAAGGCGGTACGTCCAAGCCACTTCAGCGTAAACAGGGTGCTTCATCGCCTCCAGGGCATAAAAACTCATCCTCTTTCAGACGCAGCATTAAGGTGTACAAAAGACGCTTCGTACTCTCCGAGGTGAACCTGTTAGACCCTGCAATGAAGATCCTGCAATGAACCTGATGTCTGGACTTCTGACAAAGGGATACGGCTCGACTACCCAGACGACGGCTATAATGATGATACAGCACTGCGACCCAGGCTGTCAAATACCGCCATCCCCTTTGCGTAAACTGCTTTTACAAGCACGAAGGGATACGCTATCTTATTTTACACAGGCAGACACGAGCTGTTTACGTTCTGCAGTAGACAAACCGCCTGCCACGTCAAAAGCTGCACTCCGTACGGGGTCGAGGTACGTCTTTACGTCTAAATGCACAGAGCAGTGACAGTTTCTCAAGGCACGTCTCTGCGACTGATGCGTAGAAGGGGTTGCAGACCTTCAAAGACACGCCTCCATATTTAATATGCAGGATGGTGGCAAATCTCGGCATTTAATGCAAGAGATTTGATTATATCTTCAAAAGCCATAATTCCGGCTAAGATGTCCCCATTAGCACTCTGGCACGGTACGCAGCGGCTTCTATGCCCATCCAGCTCCTACGCCTGCTCGGCCTCTACGACCATTCGGCTTCTACGCCTGCTCGGCCTCTACGACCATCCAGCTCCTACGCCTGCTCGGCCTCTACGACCATTCGGCTTCTACGCCTGCTCGGCCTCTACGACCATTCGGCTTCTACGCCTGCTCGGCCTTTATGACCACTCGGCTTCTATGCCTGCTTGGCCTCTATGACCACTCGGCTTCTACGCCTGTTCGGCTTCTACGCCTATTTGGCTTCTATGCCGGTTTGATAACCATTTGGCTTCTACGCCATGGTGACAGACATTTGGCTTCTATGCCAACCTCTTCTACACAATGGATACCTACCTACGTAGCTTCTATGCCGTGATCTTCGTAGCGATTATACGCATTTTTGTCCCTTAGTTGGTGTAAAACCCCCTTCCTAGAAAATCGTATATACCTTTTTCTTATTAATTGTTAATTAAATTATAGTAATTAGGTCTAAATAGGAGAAATAGATTTTTAATAATTTTTATGTTAGGTGTTCGGGCACTTAGAGGACTTGTGGGACCATCAGAAATTTTTTGGAATTTATTCCATGTAGGAGACCCCTTGAGCAGTTGCTAGCCTAACGATGTGCAATACCCTACTATATAAATTTTCTTATGTGTGAATATATATATATATATATACAAATATATATATGTATATATATATTTAAGAAAAAGAAAAGAAAAGAAAAGAATTAAATAAATTACTATTCATAATAAGTATAATAATAATACTAATAGTAATAATATAATAATAATAGTAATAATATTATTAGCTACTTAGAATTCCTTTGCCAGCAACTTTAGCATTGCTATAGTTGCTCTATGGCAACTTGCAATTGCCGCCCCTTGCAGCCAAGTGAGCCCGCTACCTTAGCGGCAGACCCGACCCCCCTTTGTTTTCCAACCCGCGGACACAACCCATCCGCACCCCCTCTCTCTCCTAATATATATGATATATATATATATATATATATATATATATATAATAGCTCTTTAAAACCCTAACCTAGAAACTCCAAACTTCCTCTTCCCATCTAGAGCCATCACCGCAGCTAGAGAAGCCCCGCCAAGCCATCCAACCATCCCGTCGACGCCGACATCGCGCCCTGCAGATTCCCACTCGAGGTACCTTCGCTCTGGCGCGATTTCCCGTCGACTCGCTTGACCAAACGCTATTCCGTTTTCATAGGTATGATCATCCCTTAACCCTCTCCAATATTCGTTTTATAGCCAACCTCAGAAAACGTGCGCCCCTAGGTGTAAATCAGCGTCCAAAGTGGACGGACAGACCCAATTCTGGAATCGCAGAATTCCAGAATGACCATCCATATTGCCGAGTTCGTATCTCCCACCACAGAGATTCGAATTCGGTGATTCTTTTTGATACCTGTAGAATACCTGACCTAGTTTAATTTTTGTTAAATAACCCTGTGCTATTAGTCGCTGAGGACATAGTTATATTCGTCACAAAACTGTGCACACCTATTTTTTTCGGTTTTCCAAAAGTTGGAAAATGGAGCACGCCCCGCCAAACGGGACCGCCCCGCCGTGTGCCAAGTGTACCCAATGGTGCACGCAGCATAACCGGACACGTAAAAATTTGTGGGGACTGATTCGGACACGTGTGGGCGCCGAAATCAGACCGTATCCGCGGACACATTTCGTGTCGTGACTTTTGTGGAACTCGCACGTATTTTGTGCACTCTTGTCAGATTGCGACGAAACTTGCACCACTGGACTCGTGGTAACGCGCTGGTCCTGTGACCCAAATTTCACATAATTCTGAGACGGTTGACCAAATCGCCAATTGGCGGGCCCCACAGTTGACTTTTTGGACAAAATTGAGTTCGGCCCATCGGAATCCACATTTGGACATACCGTTGGGTTCGTATTGACATCTAAAGTTGTTTGACCTATAGTTTGTCCCATTTAGAGACTGTTACCCTCGGTACGCTTTTCGGTGCAAAGTGAGCCATACGTGGACCCCACTTTTGCCCGAAATTACCGTTTTGCCCCTGTGTCCAAATTGGACGAAAGGGATGTGCTTTTTAGCTATTTTGCTTATTTTGAGAATATTGGTGATATTTATTTCAGCATCCGGAGACGTTCATTCTGAGGTCGCAGCTTCTGACTCTTGGTGTTGACATTGGGACACTACATTTTGCAGCTTTCTTGCCAGGCAAGATACCTTGCCAAATTGTTACAGTACCTTTACATGCTATTTATATTTCTTTATATTATTATATTTCTGTTTAGTCTTGCATGTGTAGTTTTCTTTTCAGTCATTACTATATATTAGATATGTTGACATACTCTTGACACTTAGTATCATAGAGGACAATTATTAGGCGTATGGGCTTTTAACCACTGGTAACACCGTAGTCACTAGCACGCACTATGGTGGGTCGTGTCCGATGGTCGCTACCCCCGAGGTATGTCGATTGATGGAGTCCGAGGGTCGCTACCCCCGAGGTATGTCGGCTGATGATGTTCATGGACGAGTGCATGAGTTGTGAGGCTTAGATCGAGTAGACTACCCTTGCCCATACGTCGAAAAGTTGTCCTCATTTGCATTCATATAGATTGCCTTGTACAGCGTACTTATTTATTTTCAAATTATATGCATGTTTACTGTATTCAAATTGGCATGTGTTTTGTGTATCTTGTTACGTCCCTCTGAGGACCTAGTCCCCTGCCAGGTGTATCTGCTCTTGAGTATTTGCAGGAGTACGGGCCTGGACCTGACGTATTCCTTTCTGACGAGGAGGTCTTACCTTCTGAGCATCGTTGATCATCTGGCGATGGATTCTTTAGCTGACACACTTTTGTCTTCATATTATTTTATATTGGAGACTTTATACTCCTCTCTCATTTTAGTTTTGGATATAGTCATTGGTAGTGGATTTGTCTCCACCCGACTATTATTTTTAGATATTTCAGACTCCTTATTCTAGTTTAGTATTTTGTTTCTATGACTTGTTGTGTGGATGAGATTAGCATATCTGTGACTTGTGACATTATATATACCACATGTGAGTTTATATTCATATTACAGCGTACGTATGGGTTATGGTTTCCATATATTGGAGTTGACATATCCATGCGGCTGGCATGCTTACGCGTTCCTAGTCCTACGTATTTGGGACTGGGGCGTGACAGTTGGACCCGCGTCACACGCTCATTCAAAGGATCATCTATACGCAGGCATTGGTTACTTTAACCGTTGTGTAAAAGGGTGTTGTACTTTCCACTCCTTGGTTTCTACACCGACGGAGTGGTCACTGTCACTAAAACTCTATAAATAGAGACCTCTATCAATGAGGAACAAGGGTCGACAAAATTGGAAAGGTCCGAAAATTGGTCAAGAAACCAATATCAGATCCAAGGTCGAACTTCCAAGAAAGATCGAACCAGAGGTTAAGAGAGAGAGAGAGAGAGAGAGAATCCGGAGCTCAGGCAGAGAGTAGGGATCGGCGACTTTGGCATCGTGCATCCACCCTCTTTTGCAATCTTCGAAGCTGCTTCCTGTCTTCTACGGCACTTCTTCAACATCGTGTGGTCCAAGGGCTAAAGTGATCGACTGCATATCAGACACCTATAGCAATATCTACCCAGATTAAATAAATTGTACTCCCATATCCTCGTATAGGATCAAATTATACAAGTTTGTTTGTAAACCAAAGAAGGCGGGTTTCGTATAAACCCTATCCTGAATACATTTTCCATTCTTTCGTTTAATACCACAAACAAGATGGCGACTCTGCTGGGGACATCTTTCTCTTCTGATGAGGAAGCAATTGCTCAACACGATGCGGTATCTATAGGAACCGTGAAGAAGACACTGGTCGTCCAATTCGACCAGTCTGCCTACGAAGACATGCTTTGAACCGGGGGTAGCTCTCACCCTCTCTCCGTCCAAGACAACAGGAAGCTGCGCAAGGTCTGGATGCCTAAGACATCCTCTACCATTCCTGTGGACTCTCCGATCTCTCCGACCTCTCCGACCAATAAGGTTGTAGCATTGCTCCCTCCGTGCCCTGCACGTAAAATTCAATCTCCCGCTACGCGCGGTACAGACGAAACTTCGGGCAAAGCCTCAGCGCTAACCCAGAAGTATCCACTGCACTATACGCGTAGGAACCAGTCTCCCGCTACGTGCGGTACAGATAAAACTTCAGGCAAAGCCTCAACGCTAACCCAGAAGTATCCACTGCGCTATACGCGT
Organism: Iris macrosiphon; assembly: GCA_036927795.1. NCBI lineage: Eukaryota > Viridiplantae > Streptophyta > Magnoliopsida > Asparagales > Iridaceae > Iris > Iris macrosiphon. The sequence continues at coordinate 109,306,171 of JAYESA010000008.1, read as the reverse complement.
AGAAACCAGTCTCCTGCTATGCGCGGTACAGACCAAACTTCTGATGATGCCTCAGCGCCAAATCAGAAGTACAAATTACTCTCCATGCGCAAGACAACATCTGACCTCTACGGGGAACCAGATGAGCGCTGTGATTTCCGTAAGGGAAAGCAAGCGGCAGAGTGCTCAACTTCTCGGCCGTTACGCCAGCGAAGAAGCAATCTGCCTACCCTCCGGATTACGTGGGAAGCCGACGGCCGACTGAGGACCTCTTCAGCTTTACGCCAGTCTGAGCAAATCTCCAAATTATGCCAGGCGGAGTCCCACGACGTAAAGCAAGCTCAGGTTACGGGAAGGCACCCTCCCCGGGGATTATCCGCCACCCAGATGGCCAACCTGTTGTACACAGGTGGCGTAGGAAGAACCATGGTGCCCAATCTCCGCATGCCCACTGATGGGAACAGAAGGAACAAGCCGTCGTCTTCTTCCTCCACTCCTCCTGACCTGCGGGATTATCTAATCCAGAGACGCAAAAACAAGAGTCATAAACGGACTTCAGTTCCCCTAACAGTCAAATACGGGAAGATCATATGGGAAGATACGTCAACGTCTAATATCGTCATAACAGGTGGACCACAAGAAGACTCCATCTTTATTATTCCACCAATCCATAACGATCAGCGTCCGATAATCTTAGGTAGCAGGCGGAACGCCCCAATCGTACAGGAGGAATCACGCGAGTTTGAAACTGGCAGGATACAAACCCACAGATATAGCCCCCAAGCATTAAATATTATGCAAAACATGGGTTACGACTTGAAACTGAAACAAGGTCTCAACTATGGGAAAGGTAGGCGAACGCCGGTGCGTAGTAATTCTCACCATCAAAAAGCTCGTTTCGGGTTGGGATATACTGCGTCTCTCACGAGACCAAAAATTTCGAAATCCAATCCTGTACAACCAGAGGCAGTTCCTGATAAGTCAGTTTCTGCGGCAAGAGGCCACGGCATGTCTAGGAGTAACTTACCTCGACAGAACAAAGTGACGTCCAGGGCCAGGGATAGAGTCCCCTCAAGATCCGAAGATGATGCAACAACGCCGATCTCCCCGCAATACCGTAAAATTCAGGCATTAGGAGCCCGAAGACCAAAAGGAACTTTCTCCTTCAACGAAGACGACATCATTGAAATCTTCGATATGTTAATGAAAGAGCGCAAACTTCAGCTACCCAACATCAGACATCCTGAGAGGATTGGCATAGTGGATGACCCAGATTATTGTCTCTTCCACCGGTACACTCATCACCCCACAAAGGCGTGCTATATGCTAAAAAGGAAAATTCAGGAGATGATCGAGGCCAAGGTCATCACTTTGAATCTGTAAACAAGGGGACGGTCCTTACCAATTGGATTTCCATTCTTTTCTTACATAATAATTTGCTCTTTTCAAAAAAAAAAATGTGTGTGTACTCAAGGAAGAGTCCCTAAAAAGTCTCTCTAGACAAAGACTGCTATGTCTACATTACCTCTGAGCAGATATGCACTTCCATCTCCGATGGAATTGCATCCCAGAAGTTTGTCACGTTCATATTACCTCTGAACAAACCTTCTTGGTTTCGACTATCGATTATCACATCGGTTGTCATCTCAACTTAGCGCCCGTACTTAACTTTAAGTACGCCAGTGGTGTTAGGTCCACAAAACTGCCATGTCCATATTACCTCTGAGCAGATATGCATTTCCATCTCCGATAGAATTGCATCCCAGAAGTTTTTCATGTTCATATTACCTCTGAACAAACCTTCTTGGTTTTGACTATCGATTATCACATCGGTTGTCATCTCAACTTAGCGCCCGTACTTAACTTTAAGTACGCCAGTGGTGTTAGGTCCACAAAGACTGCCATGTCCATATTACCTCTGAGCAGATATGCACTTCCATCCCCAATGAAATTGCATCCCAGAAGTTTGTCATGTTCATATTACCTCTGAACAGACCTTCTTGGTTTCGACTATCGATTATCACATCGGTTGTCATCTCAACTTATCGCCCGTACTTAACTTTAAGTACGTCAGTGGTGTTAGGTCCACAAAGACTGCCATGTTCATATTACCTCTGAGCAGATATGCACTTCCATCTCCGATAGAATTGCATCCCAGAAGTTTGTCATGTTCATATTACCTCTGAACAAACCTTCTTGGTTTCGACTATCGATTATCACATCGGTTGTCATCTCAACTTAGCGCCCGTACTTAACTTTAAGTACGCCAGTGGTGTTAGGTCCACAAAGACTGCCATTTCCATATTACCTCTGAGCAGATATGCACTTCCATCCCCAATGGAATTGCATCCCAGAAGTTTGTCATGTTCATATTACCCCTGAACAGACCTTCTTGGTTTCGACTATCGATTATCACATCGGTTGTCATCTCAACTTAGCGCCCGTACTTAACTTTAAGTACGCCAGTGGTGTTAGGTCCACAAAGACTGCCATGTCCATATTACCTCTAAGCAGATATGCACTTCCATCCCCGATAGAATTGCATCCCAGAAGTTTGTCATGTTCATATTACCTCTGAACAGACCTTCTTGGTTTCGGCTATCGATTACCACATCGGTTGTCATCTCAGGCTCGTCGCCCTCCGACTCACCTGACGCTCTCGAGCAAGCATTATCAGTGAATATGGTAGTGGCAAATCCCTTTGAAGCAGATGAACAGGATTCTGAGCCGTTCGAGAATGACTCTTGGGCTCAACAAATGGATACGCAGTGGGAATTCTGCTTCGAGCAAAGAGAACCTCCCACCAAAGATGAAGTTATCCAGGTTGATGTTGGGGGTGAACTTTTGCCAAAGCCGATATTCATCAGTAATAATCTTTTCCCAGCTGAAAGGGAAGAAGTTATCCGGCTGATAAAAGAATATATCGACGTCTTTGCGTGGAATTATGAGGATATGCTGGGCCTTGACCCGAAGGTGGCTACTCATAAGCTTAATATATTGACCGACTCGAAGCCTATGAAGCAGCACCAACGCCGGTTCCGCCCAGACACGATGGACGCCATCGAAGCTGAAGTCAAGAAGATAGCCTGCGGTTTCATCCGAGAAGAACAACATCCCGACTGGGTCGCCAACGTTGTCCCAGTCATAAAAAAAAGGGAAAATATGTATCTGCATCGATTACCGAGATCTGAGTGAAGCCTACCCCAAGGATGAGTTCCCTCTTCCCATCACGGACATCATGATCGACAACACCTGCGATTTTGAACGCATGTCTTTCATGGACGGATTCTTAGGATACAATCAGATCAAGATGCATCCTGAAGACGAGAAGCACACTGCCTTCTGGACCCTGTTGGGAGTATATTGCTATACGGTCATGCCCTTCAGATTGAAGAACGTTGGGGCTACATACCAACGGGCTATGAGTAGCATATTCCATGAGCATTTACGCAAAATAGTAGAATATTATGTGGACGACATAGCCGTCAAGAGCCGCCTAAAAAATGATCACATTCGAGACATGAAGACGATATTCGAGTTAATGCGCCAACATCAACTCAAGATGAACCCTACGAAGTCCTTCCTGGGTGTATCTAGTGGCAAGTTCCTGGGATTTATCATTACCGCCAAAGGCATCCAAGTGGACCCTGACAAAGTTCAGGCCATCGTAGAAATGCGACTGCCCCGCAATCTGAGGGAACTCCGGGGATTTCAAGGCCGTCTGCTTATATCCGGAGGTTCATATCCAACCTCTCGGGAAGATGTCAGCCCTTTTCGTATCTCATGAAGAAAGGTGTATCCTTCGTATCGGACGAAACCTGTCAGCAAGCATTCGGGGATATCAAACGCTACCTCACCAGTCCGCCGGTTCTGGTGCCTCCCATTATGGGAAGACCATTCTTGCTGTATGTTCGAGCAATGGATCATTCTCTAGGAGCTCTTCTCGTGCAGAAGAACGATGTGGGGCATGAGCAGGCTATCTACTACCTCAGCAGGATGATGGTCGAAGCCGAACACTGGTACAACCCAGTAGAGAAGGAATGCTTGGCTCTGATGTTCGCTATCCAGAAGACGCGGCACTATGTCACCGGCCAGACTATCCATATCATCTCCAGGATCAACCCTCTTCGAGTACTGATGAGCAAGCCAAGTGTTCTTAATTCTCGGCTCGCAACTTGGGCAATGTTGTTAACACCATATGACATGGTATACGTCCCACAGAAGTCCATCAAAGGCCAAGCGCTGGCCGACTTCCTAGCTGCTCATCCGATCCTGGAGGCATCCAAATTATACGAAGACATTCCCGACGAAGTTGCAGAATGTAATTCCGCAATAGAAAGTGACGTATGGCAACTGTTCTTCGACGGCGCCTCCAGGACTGGTCCCCAGGGAAACGTGATTTCAGGGGTAGGAATCGTCCTGGTCACTCCTGATAAACTCGTCATCTACCGAGCATATTCTCTTAACGAACCATATTCCAACAATGTGGCGGAATACAACGCTCTGTTAATCGGGCTCCAAGTCGCTAAAGAGCTGGGGGTCGAGTCCCTGGAAGCTTTCGGTTATTCTCTGCTTAACGTCAATCAAGTCAGGGGAATATATGAAGTCCGGAATCCAGACCTCATCCCCTATCACCAAGCAACGGTCGAGATAGCCATGACATTCAAAGGGTTCTTCCTAGAGCATGTACCTCGATCTCAGAATCTAGAAGCTGATGCCCTAGCCAGTCTAGCTGCAAATTTAGCCACTCCTATAAGAAGGCAGGATTCGGTAATCCTTCTTAACAGAGATTTATTCTGCGTGAAGAATAACTTTTACATAGAACGCAGCTACGCTGTGAACACGGATCCCCCTAGAAGAGACTGGAGAAGTCTCTTCATAGATTTTGTCGCATACGAAATCTTGCCGGAGGACCCCAAAGAAGCTGTATCCGTCAAAAGACGATCATTACGCTTCTACTTCGATGCATCTTCACAATGCCTGTATCGTCGGACCTACGACAGACTGCTATTAAGATGTCTCTCTGACGATGAAGCACAGCAGGTTATCCGGAAGCTCACGACGGCGTATGCGGAGCGTATCAGCCTGGTCCTAAGCTACAGGATTGTATCAGGAGGATGGGCTATTACTGGCCCACTATGATCACAGACGCGATCAACTATGCAAGACAATGCAGAGCCTGTCAGGTTCATGCAGACTTCATACATCAACCGTCTGAATATCTACATCCTACGGTTGCATCCTGGCCTTTCGAAGCATGAGGTATGGATATCATTGGTCCTATTCACCCGTCTTCTTCCAGAGGTCACCGGTTCATACTGGCCATCACGGATTACTTCTCCAAATGGGCAGAGGCGATCCCTCTTGCTGAGGTAAAGGCGTCTGACGTAATCAGCTTCATCAAGCATCACGTCATTTATCGCTTTGGGATTCTCCGAAGGATAATCCATGACAATGGGCCTCAGTTCATCAGCCAAGTGTTTCATCGATTTTACGATAAAAATCGGATACATAATATTGCCTCTACGGTATATTATCCAGCTGCTAATGGTTTGGCGGAATCTTTCAACAAAACCATTATCAAACTCTTGAAGAAGTTCGTCTCTTCAAACAAAAGAGACTGGAATAAGAAGCTGGGCGAATGTTTCTGGGTATACCGCACAACGGTACGGACACCGACAGGTTGTACCCTATTTTTACTGGTCTACGGGAGCGAGGCAGTTCTTCCCATTGAAATCCAGATTCCGTCGCTCAGGATAGCCGTGACGAATGAGCTGACCCAAGAAAAGAACGACCTGCTAAGGCTTCAAGAGCTAGAAGGATTAGACGAGAAATGCCTCCAAGCTCAACAGCGTATCGCGCTCTACCAAGCACGCATTTCCAGAGCTTTCAATCATAAAGTAAAGAAAAGAGTGTTCAAAGTCGGCGAGCTAGTTTTAGCCGTAAGAAGGCCGATGATTCTTACTCACAGGAGTAAAGGCAAATTTCAGCCCAAGTGGGAAGGCCCTTATATGATTGAGACAACGTTCTCGAACGGCGCTTACAGGTTAGCCCAGCCTAATGGAGACCTGTTAATGGCTCCTATCAACGGTAAATTCCTGAAGAGGTACTATGCTTAAACTTCTCTGCTTAAGTAGAATATAGCGAGAATCTCAAAGCCTGACCAAACTACTTCCAGAACGAAACTAGTTAGGTTATATTCTATCATGTCCGTGTGACCTCTGAATAGATATGTCCTGCTAAAAGTTTATCGAGAGTCTATCATGTTCATACTACATCTGATATCACTCTCACCCAAACCTGTCATTTACATTCTGAAATTATGGGTCCACAAAGTCAGAAAAGATTCGCTTTATTTATTCCCGAAAAGAGCAGAATTACATTGGGGAAGCAAAAAGAAGAAAGGGCACATCATTATGGGGGAGCGGTCAGATCGCGAATCAGCTTCGCCAGTGCAGCCACCCTCTCGTCCCTGGAAACCAAGGCATCAGCGCGGGCCTGTTCCAGCCGTGCCTCGGAATTGTTCGTAAAAGACAGTTCGGCCCTTGCCCGAAGAGAGCCAGCTCGGGCAGCTTTTGCACGCTCCAGGTCCCATCATGCTGTGCTCAGTCGACTAGTCGCTACGTCTAGACCTGCCAACGACTGAGAAGCCCACTCCTCTGCCTGAGCGAGTTTCTCCTTCAACTTGTGAGCCCTCGCTGCATTCCCTTAATGCTCGGATTGGCGTTTCGTCTGAAGAGCAAGAGCCTCCTCCACGACAGCTTTTCTTTTATCCATCTCCAGCTTATGTGCTTTGATGGAGTTATCTAGGCTCTCCAGCTGTTTGGTAAGCCGCGCAGTCATGGAGTCGTATCTGGCCTGGACCTCAGCTTCAAAACTGCCCCTAGTCAGCTGCAAGTATTCGTTAATAGGTCTCTCCAACCCATTAACTATTGCCTCCAGGGCGTCAGCTACCCCAGAATCGCCAAACTCCCTAACCGCCCCAATCAAAAACTGGGAAGCCTTCTTCAGATGCTCAAAATCCAGATTCTTCGCCAACACCATGGATATCAGCGTTTGCAAACTGGTATAAAAGAGGCTGGTATACAGCTCGGTCAGCGCAACCAGATCTGGTTGAACGCCAGGAGTGGCCGCAATATTGGCGAGTTCCCCTCCAGGAATGATTGTAGACGAGGTGGCCACAGCCGCCGCCTCGACAGGTAGTACGATCGAAGAAGGTGCGACAATGACGGTCGATGTCATCGGCATACTCACTAGAGGCAAGGTCACGATAACGGGTTCGTCCTCCTCTGGAGGTGACGAAACTACTCCGGGCGAGCTGGCCCCCGAAGGTATTTCCTCCTCGAAGTCGAACGCCTCCGTATCATCGTCAGGAGCCCGAGCAGAGCCAGAAGACGCTTCAGCGCCATACTTCCCGTGGACGCCATCCTCTGAGAAGAGGACAAGAAAGTTGATATCAATATGATAGTAATCTTTCTAAGAGGAGACATAAAGATGACCTTTACCCATAGCCAACGGTATATATGCCGCGTCTGCAGCCGATGTAGCTATATCACGCCTTAATGATGCAATACGAACTGTCATACCTGGAGAAGGAGGTGGGCCAACCGACATCGCCAGGAGCTCTACCAAGCCTTCACCAAGACGCGGTCGGGGTTCGTCAGATGGAACCTCGCTGGTCATGCTCACGGACGCGGCAGGAGTTTCATCCGTTGCCGGTCTAGGGAAAGATTCTCCCATTTGCCTCGGCCACGCAGGCGATTTCATTCCACTACCGGAGGCAGTGGCAACAACGGCAGCCTCAAGCAGGAGTTCTCCGGCGCCGCCAGCCAAAACTAAGGCTCCCTCTCCGAGAGGCGGGGAACCTCCAATCAAAGGGACATCCCCAACAGGAGAGGCAGGAGGTTCCTCTCTAGGAGCCTCAATGCCAGGAATCCGGAGAGGGCGATCAACCGTCTTCTTCTTCCTCTTGCGAGGGGAAGTCTGCTTCGAAGTAGGAGCCCTTCGCTTCCCTGATACCGCCAGAGCCCCCGCAGGCGGAGGTACTTCACACCTCGGCACCGACACCAGAGGCTCATCCGGAGTGACGGACTCCTCACCCTCGTCAGATAAAACCGAGGGGACTTTGATTCTTCCCCCAGGCTTGGGAGAAGGCACCCTACAGCTTCCACGAATGTCAAAATCGTGATGGAGGGTGTTGATCGCCACATAGAACTGAGCGTACGAATGGAGGATGCGCAGCTCCGTGGAGAGGATGGCGACCGGCACGATAAAGATTGCTCCCGTGCAGCCCATGATGAAATACCGCCATCCCCTGGCTCCATCAATGAGTCCGCCCCTGGACCTGAAGCTGGTGATGGCATTGCCCACGTACAGCTAATCGTACCCAAACTGCCTAGCGAACCGACTGGGCAAGTAAGGCTCGAAGAAGCAATGATCTTCGCTTCTGTATAGCAGATGAGAGGGTCTGATGCAGACCAACCAATTAAAAGCTTCCGGAGAAAGATTGGTCTTTTCTCCACCTAAATCCTCAAGCCTAATCCCCGACTGATTGCGATGTACAGAGGGGACAGTGCAGAGGAGCTTCCAACAGTGACCGAGGCTCAACGCCAGCCGACAGTCTAAGACTGTGTTCACGTTCCAGAGGGAGTCCTTGTAGTTCAGCAAGAAACTACCCCCCTGCACTGCTACCAGGGCCGGGAGACATCACCCGGGGGTTGTGGAGGATTAACCATCCCATCAAGTACATGTATGGTAACTCTACCCGAGGAAAGCTATCACGTCGAGCTTCATCGACGAGCAGTCCGTCAGTCATGGCTCTCAGGCCAGCCTGTATACGGCATACCATGGCAGGGAGCAAGCCCAGTCTTGCCCCGAACACCAGACGAACGGCGGGCCACAGGATGCTCCGGTGAATGCAGTCCGCGGACGCGATGCCGGGCACCACTACTCGACGCAGCCATAGGGAGAGAAAGCCAGCCAGCTTGGCTTCCTCAGACAAAGGTCTGCGGTAGCGCCTCAAGTAACTATAGGCCTTAGTGCCTTTAGGGTACTTTTCTACCCCGTCATTGAGAAACTGATCTGAAGCTTTAGCCTCCTCCATAAGATCCTCGACGACCTGGGCACTGAGCACGCCCAAACAGTTCACGGGCTCATTCTTGCCCCCCAAAACTTTCTCCGACTTGACGGCCCTGGCCCGGTGGAAGAAGAGGTAGGACATCCACTTAGTGGTGTGAGCCAAATCAGAAGGCTCATTATAAAAAGTAGTGCACGCGAAATAGTGGCACATCAGCTCCTGATACACCTCTATAACCCGAGGGTCCGAGTCCTCCAACTCCCGGTTGGTAGGAACATACTCTTCATACGGGGTATCCCCCATCGGCAATCTCGAGATCGCTGCCATTTCGTGGAGGGCCAACCCCAACTCCCCCAGTGGAGTGGCGAAGGTCCCGGTGAGCGAAATGTATCGCTCCATCAGTGCCAGAAACATATTAGGGTTGGGAGGCAACCCAACACTCGTCGCGCTCACGGCAGCATACAGTCCTATGATCTCCAGCTCTCTTCGAAAATGCTTCAGAGCCCAGTCAACTAGGCAAGTCCATCGGAGGTTTGCTGGGGTGATCCACCCATTGCACCGAGGATTCTTCTTGGGGTATACTCCCCCTCGCACCATGAAGTCGTTGCAGAAAGTCGGCAATTGGACCGGCTGGATCACTGAACTGTCTTCACTCGGGATGCTGCCCGGGCACAGTTCTCTGAACAACGTCACGATGCCAGAAGGGCGGTTGACACGACCCCTGATCAGCTCCTTTCAGGTGAAAGATCTTCCCCGGCTTGCCGTGAAGATCGGGAGTCAGCGTCCACGACATCCTCCTGGAATGTGTGGCATGGAAGAAAGCTGAGATGGGATAATCTTTCGGCATCGTGGGCAGATACAAGACCACGCTCTCGGCAGGGAAAACCCAGGGTTCTTTCTTGGGCTTCATCTGGGACTGCTGTCTATCATGTCCCCAAAGAGAAAGGCCGGCTTGATGTATTGCTCCCCGTCTACGTACGTTAGGGGCTCCCCGTTGATCATGCTCAGCAGCATTCACTCGCCCTGAGCCGATATCAAGATCCCCCTTCCTTCAGGATACTGGGGTCCGGAGATAGGAAATGTCACGTGCGACAGATCCTCCAGGTAGTTCGAATGCAGCATCCCGGCAGCAGAACCCATCACCTCAGCCAGTGGAGACTCATGCAAGTTAACTGTAAAAGTGCAAGAAAAATACGTCATTACAAATCTTACAAACGCAAAGACCAAGAAATGACAGTCTGTGCTTTACGCCAAGACTGTACAAAATTTGGTCATTTTACGCCGAAAGTCATATCCTGAAGCGTAATTGGCGGTATACAGTTTGTGCTTTACGCCAGACTGCCAAAATTCTAGTTATTACGCTAGAGGTCCCATCCAAAGCATAAAACTAAAATTTTATAATATGCACCAAGTTTTCGGCAGTCAGAGCTTTTATGCTCATAACTGCGAAAAACATAAAGTTTTTACGCTGGCACATTAGAAATGTGGGTGTAAAAGATGGAAACGTCTCCGTGCGTCATCTTCCTCAAAGAGGCTATCGGCACAGAAGACGACCTAGCGCGGTCACGTTCAACGTGTGCGAAGGATTTTCCGTCATTCTTTGTCATCCCCAATGGCTATACCTCTAAGGCCGGGTGCGCTACTCGTCGGCAGGAGCCTTCGCTCAGAAGGAAGTTCACCTTGCCCGATCGAAGACTCTCTCGCTGGGGCAGAAGAACGAGAAGAAGAGCCTGTGCTCTTTCCCTTGGTGGAAGGGGTTTGTTTCGGCGCCATTTCTGAAAACTCAGAGTGCTCGGAGAAAGAACGAGGGGAAAAACTCAAACAATCGAGGCTCTCTTTCGCAGAAGACATATAAAAAGTTTTTCTCTCAAAAGCTTGGGATATATATAGAGTACGGGTCGACTCCTCGAATCCTCAGATGGGCTCCTCGAAACCCTAACCAAATCTCACAAATTAAATATTTGGTTATGATTGGGTACTACGTCAGCCTACTACTCTCGAAAGACGGACAGTCAACAAATTTGAAGAGTTTTTCGTGCAAAAGCAGGTCAGCGGTTCCTATGCTAAAGAGCTTTCTACGCTCGATAGCAACAGATCTACGGTTTTATGCTCGCAAGCTATCAGTCTATGGTTTTATGCCCGGGTGCCTTTGTGCTCGGTAGCTTTTATGCTCGAGAGGCTATAAACCTATGACTTTACGCTCAGCAGATACCAAATCGATGATCTCGCGCTCGATGGCGTTTAGTTTATGCTCGGAGGCAATAGATCCGCAACCTTACGCTCGAAAGATTTCTTTTTCGCAGGCTACAAATCTACAGTTCTACGCTAAGGAGCTTTCTACGCTCGACAGCAACAGATCTATGGTTTTACGCTCGCAAGCTATCAGTCTATGGTTTTATGCCCGGATGCCTTTGTGCTCGGTAGCTTTTATGCTCGAGAGGCTACAAACCTACGACTTTACGCTCAGCAGCTCCGAATCTACGATCTCACGCTCGGTGGCTTTCTACGCTCAATAGACTACGAACTCAGGATTCTCAGCTCATCTACGCTACGGATCTCTGACTTTCCGCATATCCGAACAGCAAGGCGGTCGATTACAGGAGTTCACATAGAAGATACTCCTTCTTGACCTCAACATATCCCAAGTACCCGAAGCATACAGAGTTCAAGCATTGAGAAATAACTCTTCTCGGGTCGAATTGGAGGATCATCCAGACTCCAGTCTGAATCTCTTGTCTATCAAGATGGCAACTCAGTTTGACAGCCATTTCTCAACCATGTTCCAAGGGATTTATGAGAAGTCATTCTTGAAGACGAAGTCTGAACAAAAATTCTATGCGGTTCTTCAGTCCTAGCAACAGGACAGTTCTAAATGTTCAAAATGCTCAACAGCGTTCTATGGACTATTCGCTATGCGCAAAAGGACAGGACCTAGCACTCTTTCTACAGAGTCGGCGTAAAGAATCAGACGTGTCGAAGTTACACATATTCAGACTTCACAGCAACGTATGACAAAACGATCATATGCAGAGAAGAAAGACGATTTTATTAAAGATTAAAGTCATGATTACATATGAGGGAAATCCAATCTACAAGGGTTTTTCTTTATTTTTATGATTACAACTGAGGGAAACTCCGTCGACAGGAGGGCTTCCTCATCATCATCGTCTGAAGATTGCCCAGAAGCTGTTCTGACAGGTTCTCGCAAGGGCATAATTCTTCATCCATCTTCTCCAGGAGTCAGTCAGTTCCAGCAAACTGACTGACATGGCAATGATCAGCGGCGGGAGAATACAGAGTTAGGGCTTGCATAAATTATGCAGATCCCATGCTCCGTGCGTCATAACAGATTGAGTTGATATATTCTACCCAACTCAATGCCCGAGGTCAGAGCTAGTTGCTGCTCTCACTCCCGGAGGTAACTAGAGAAGGCGCCGCTTGCAGGCAGTGTGGTCTAATATGACCCTTCCCTTCTCCTGGGAGAATAGCCATATAAAGTTGCTGATTATCCCGAGCAAGGGAGGCTAAGATATCCTTCCATGATCCATCGTTGCAGTGGATACTTGCTCGAAGATGCCGTCTTTATCGGCTCCTTACACGCTGGAAGAACATGATCTCCTTCTTCCTCAGATCGACCCGACGAACTCCGGCGATCATCTCTGCGTGGTGATGGAAATGTGGGGAGAACAGGTTAACTCCCCCAGCCTTTTTATAGGCGAAAGAGGTCACACCGGTCCCCAATAAATTTGCCATAAAGTCAGCATCGACCGTTTTAACGCTCCATTCAGAAACATTTCGAGTCATGAGGAGCGGTTCATGCTTCATTCAAAGCGTTCCAAATTCTGAGGAATTTGAAAGCTTTAAAGGGGGTCTTGTAGAAGCATGAAAAATACGCCGGATGACTATACGCGGCATATTGGTGCAGCGCAGCGTAAGCAGAAGCCTTCAGAGCCATCAAGCGTGCAACAGAGCTCTTTTCGCTAAAATACAGCGTAAAATATGAAAGCTCAAAGGACCATCCGCTTAAGGCAGTACGTCCAAGCTGCTTCAGCGTAAACAGGGTGCTTCATCGCCTCCAGGGCGTAAAAACTCATCCTCTTTCAGACGCAGCATTGAGGTGTACAAAAGACGCTTCGTACTCTCCGAGGTGAACCTGTCAGATCCTGCAATGAAGATCCTGCAATGAACCTGACGTCTGGACTTCTGACAAAGGGATACGGCTCGACTACCCAAACGACGGCTATAATGATGACACAGCACTGTGACCCAGGCTGTCAAATACCGCCATCCCCTTTGCGTAAACTGCTTTTACAAGCACGAAGGGATACGCTGTCTTGTTTTACACAGGCAGACACGAGCTGTTTACGTTCTGCAGTAGACAAACCGCCTGCCACGTCAAAAGCTGTACTCCGTACGGGGTCGAGGCACGTCTCTACGTCTAAATGCACAGAGCGATCAGTTTCTCAAGGCACGTCTCTGTGACTGATGCGCAGAAGGGGTTGCAGACCTTCAAAGACATGCCTCCACATTTAATGCGCAGGATGGCGACAAATCTCGGCATTTAATGCAAGAGATTTGATTATATCTTCAAAAGCCGTAATTCCGGCTAAGACGTCCCCATCAGCACTCTGGCACGGTACGCAGCGGCTTCTACGCCCATCCAGCTCCTACGCCTGCTCGGCCTCTACGACCATTCGGCTTCTACGCCTGCTCGGCCTCTACGACTATCCAGCTCCTACGCCTGCTCGGCCTCTACGACCATTCGGCTTCTACGCCTGCTCGGCCTCTACGACCATTCGGCTTCTACGCCTGCTCGGCCTTTATGACCACTCGGCTTCTACGCCTGCTCGGCCTCTATGACCACTCGGCTTCTACGCCTGTTCGGCTTCTACGCCTATTCGGATTCTATGCCGGTTTGATAACCATTTGGCTTCTATGCCATGGTGACAGACATTTGGCTTCTATGCCAACCTCTTCTACACAATGGATACCTACCTACGTGGCTTCTACGCCGTGATCTTCTTAGCGATTATACGCATTTTTGTCCCTTAGTTGGACCCGCGTCACACGCTCATTCAAAGTATCATCTATACGCAGGTATTGGTTACTTTAACCGTTATGTAAAAGGGTGTTGTACTTTCCACTCCTCGGTTTCTACACCGACGGAGTGGTCACTGTCACTAAAACTCTATAAATAGAGACCTCTATCAATGAGGAACAAGGGTCGACAAAATTGGAAAGGTCCAAAAATTGGTCAAGAAACCAATATCAGATCCAAGGTCGAACTTCCAAGAAAGATCGAACCAGAGGTCAAGAGAGAGAGAGAGAGAGAGAGAGAGAGAGAATCCGGAGCTCAGGCAGAGGGTAGGGATCGACGACTTTGGCATCGTGCATCCACCCTCTTTTGCAACCTTCGAAGCTGCTTCCTGTCTTCTACGGCACTTCTTCAACATCATGTGGTCCAAGGGCTAAAGTGATCGACTGCAGATCAGACACCTATAGCAATATCTATCCAGATTAAATAAATTATACTCCCATATCCTCGTATAGGATCAAATTATACAAGTTTGTTTATAAACCAAAGAAGACGGGTTTCATATAAACCCTATCCTGAATACATTTTCCATTCTTTCGTTTAATACTACAAACAACCCCAAATTTCGACAGTCAAGGCTTTTACGCCAGACTGCGAAAATGTGGAGTTTTTACGCTGACACATTAGAATTGTGGGCGTAAAATATAAAACATCTATGTGCATCATCTTCCTCGAAGAGGCGTTCAGCACCGAAGATGACCTAGCGCATCCATGTATAACGTGTGCGAAGGGTTTTCTTCATTTTTTTCTCGTCCCAAAAGCTTTACCGATAACGCTCGGTGCACAGCTCGTTAGTGGGACGCTTCGTCCAGAGCGAGGTTCGCTCTGCCCGATGGAAGTCGCTCGTGCTTGAGTAGAGGAGCGAGAAGAGGAGGCAGCTTTCTTCCCCTTAGCAGTCAAAGATTGTTTCGGTGCCATTGCTAAAAAACTTAGAGTGCTCGGAGAAAAAACGAAGGAAAGTGCTCAAAGAGACGAAGATTTTTCTTTTACAAAAGACAGGTGAAGAGTTTTTTCTATGAAGGCCTTGGGGTATATATAGAGTTCAAATGGACTCCACGAATCCCTAACCAAATTCGATATTTAATACTCGGTTATGATTCGGGACCACGCTAGCCTATCATTTAGGAAAGACGGACAGTCAGCAAATTCAAAAAGTTTTTCGTGCAAAGCAGATTCGTAATTTTACGCTAAAGAGCTCTTACGCTCGGGAAGCTACAAATCTACGGTTTTACGCTCAGAGGCTATAAGTCTACGGTTTTACGCCCGGATGCTTTTACGCTCGGTAGCTTTTATGCTCGGTAGCTTTTACGCTCGAGAGGATACAAACCTACGACTTCATGCTCAGAAGCTACAAATCTATGATTTCACGCTCAGTAGCTTTTACGCTCAGAGGCGACAAATCTACGACTTCACGCTCGGAAGCTTTCTTGTCAGAGGCTACAAATCTACAGTTTTACGCCCAGATGCTCTTACGCTGAGCATCTTTTACGCTCGAGAGGCTACAAACTTATGATTTTATGCTCATCTATATTACAGATCTATGACTTTTCGTATATCTCAAAATACGCAGTCCAGAGTATGCGTATATCTGAACAAATCTCAAGGCGGTCAATTGCAAGGGTTCACGCAGAAGATGCTCCTTCTTGGCCTCAAAATACCCCAAGTACCTAAAACATACAGAGTTCAGCATTGAATATGACTCTTCTCCTTGGATCGATTGAAAGTTCATCTGAAATCCAGTCAGAATATTTTCTCGACAGTTCAAACGTGGTCAGTTTTGACAGCCATTTCTCGCCCTATTTCAAGGAGTTCTCGGGAAATCATTCTTGAAGATGATGGTCTGAACAAAAAATTTTCTTCTCAGAAGAGTGACAATTCAGAATTCTACGCAGTTCCTCATTCCTAACAGCAGGACAGTTCGAATATTCGACTTAAATGCTAAGCAATTTTCTACGCGTCCTTAGTTACGCGTAAAAGACAGGACTGGACCAAATACTCTTTTTATCAGAGTCAGCGTAAAGTTATTCAGACATGTCGAAGCTACACATATTCAGACTTCATCACAGCAAAAAAATATGGCAAATCATCAGATGCGTAAGAGAAGACAACTTTATTAAATCATGATTACATATGAGGGAAATCCAATCTACAAAGGATTTTCATCTTCATGATTACATATGAGGGAAATCCTGTCTACAAAGTGTTTCTCATCTTCATTTAAAGATCACGCCCAGAATCTGTTGTCAGGTCCTCGCATTGGTGGAGATCTTTCTCCGTCTTCTTCAGCAGTTAGTCGGTTTCCGCGGCCGATTAACAAAATAAAATAATTAATGGCGTGAGGATACACAACTGGACATGTTTGAATTATTCAAGAGCCCATCCTCCATACGCCATGACAGATTGAGTTGATGTTTTAGACCCAACTCAATACTGGAAGACAGGGCTAGTTTGTCTGCCCTCGTCCACCAACGACGGGAGAAAATACAGCTTGCAAGCTGTATGGTCGAATGTGACCCTTCCTCTCTCCTGGACGAATCGCCATATGAAGTTGTTGATTATCCCGAGCAAAGAAAGCTATGATATCCTTCCATGATCCATCGTTACAGAGGATATTTGCTCGAAAATGCCTTCTTTTTCGGCTCCTTACATGCTGGAAGAACATGGTCTTCTTCTTTCTCAAGTTGACCCGACGAACTCCGACAATAATCTCTGTATGGTGAAGGAAATATGGGAAGAACAGGTTAACTCCTCAGCCTTTATATAGGCAAAAGAGAACACACCGAATCCCAACAAATCCCCAAGAATCTGCCAAGAAATCAGCCTCGAGGAACGAGTCAGACTTGACCGTTTCATGCTTCATTCAAAGTGTTTAAAATTACGAAGAATTTGAAAACTTTGAAGGGGTCTTGTAGAAGAATAAAAAATATGCTACAGAGTTATATGCAATATTTCAGTACCGTGTGGTGTAAGACGTGACTTCAGAGCCATCGGTGTACAAACAGAGCTTTATCGCTAGTACAGCGTAAAATATAGCTCCAGAACTGCCCGCGTAATACAGTATTTCCATACTGCTTCTACGTAAAAAGGTTGTTATATCGCCACTTTGGCGTAAAACCTACTCGCTTTTAATGCAGTGGGAGGTTGTACGACAGTGGGTGGTTGTACGAGGAACTCTTCGTATTCCTCGAATGAACCTATCAAATCATGTAGTGAACCTGACGTCTGTCTCCTGACAAAGAGTACTGCACGACTGCCCAGACGACGGCTGTAATGATGGTACGGCACAGAGATCCAGACCATCGTTTTGTGACATCTCCTTGATACAGAGTGCTTTTATGCATACAAGGGAATACGCTGCCAAGTTTTATACAGGCAGATGCAAGCTTTTACGCTAAACAAGAGACAAACGAACCGCCACGTCAAAAGCTGCTCTTCGTACAGAGCTCGAGGCACGTCTCGGCAGTTAATGCACGTGATGGGGGCAGATCTCTGTATTTAATGCACGAGATTTGGTTCCATTTTCAAAGACTGGGTGAGCCATAATTACGGCTAATACGTTCACATCATCACCTCTACATATTACGCCATCAGGCTATTTTCAGCTATAGGAGCACGTCGTACGCTACCTCCTTGAAATACGCCGACCTGGCTATTTTTAGCTATAGGAGTACGTCGTATGCTATCTCCTCGGCAACAACTCAGGCTATATTTGTATTGGTGCATAATGAGGCTATTTGGTCCAGAATTAGCTCAAGACCTCAGTCAAAGAAGGAGGATCGGCTATATTGTACGCTAGCTACCTATCCATGCAGCATCAGGCTTCTACGCCTACCTGGCCTCTTCGCCAGTTTGACAACTATTTGGCTTCTACACCGTGGTGACAGTTATTGGCTTCTACGCCAACCTTTTCTACGCGAGGGACAACTACCTACGTGGCTTGTATGCCGTGATCTTCACAGCAGTTATACGCATTATCTCATAATGAGACACGCGTCACACGCAGATTCAAAGGATCATTTATACGTGGGTGACAGTTATTGTAACCGCCGCATAAAAAGTGCCATACTCTCCACTATCCGGCTTCTATACCGACTGGACGGTTACTGTCACTAAAACCCTATAAATAGAGACCTCTATTGACAGAGGTCCAGGGTCATAAAAGAAGTCAAAAAATCAAAGAACAGAGAGAGAAGAGCTCAGACAGAGAGTAGTGATCGACGATTTTGGCACCGAGTATCCACTCCCCTTTGTAATCTTTGAAGCTTCTCCGTCTTCTACATCACTTCTTCATCATTGTGTGGTCCAAGGGACAAAGTGATCGACTGCAGATCAGACTCCTATAGCAATATTTACCCATATTAAAATTTATACTTGACATCCTCGTATAGGATTAATTGTACTTCTTGTTTGTAAACCAAAGAGAGGGTTTCGTATAAACCTTATTTTATTTCTTTCGTTTATTATCAAACAATCATAAACTAGAAACTGTCAGAGAATGTACTCGCTTGAGGTCCTGAGCTGACAATACCAATCTGTTTTTGGACTGGTGTCACACTGACCTATATATGAATAATTATGTTAATGGGTATAATGAATGATAAATATGTTAAATGCACTAAAGTATGAGTTTTAGCCCATTTTTAGGTCACTCTAGTTAAACTAAGTGTTTACCTTAGTTTTAGGTCTAATTCTAGCTTCTAGGGTGGTTACTAAGGTAAACTAGTTAATACTAGGTTATATCTAGATTCCAAATTCAATAACTTGAGGTATTAGCTAAACTAGTTATCATATCTACTTACACTAGTTAATAATACCATGTAGTGCACATAATTCCTTATACTAGCTAATACTTACTGGTTATATTGTCTATACATTATTCACCATTAAATGAGTTTGTGTAAAACTTTGTATTTAAGGATCGAAGAAGAGTACATAGAATCCTAAATAGAATTATCTAAGTACAATATTTTGTTCTGGGGTGTGGCAATAGACAAGGAGTGCTGTGGTAGCTCCTTTACTCTGTTGACTATCCGACGCAGGGCGAAGAAGCTTATGCTCTTTCTTTGCTTGGTTCTGTATGCCCTCTGTTTGTGTTTGGTGACCCCTCTCTGTCCATCCACTTTTTTGTTTGTGTGTCTCTCCCTATGTGTGTTTGGACAGGCCTCCCGATTATATATAGTCATCCTTGGGCACACATATATTGGGCCGTATGGATGCTAGAGGGTGCCACGTATGCTTCCTGAGTAGGGTACAGCTGTAACTGTGAGCAGGACAAGCTTCCACGTGGGCGCTTGTTAAGATTTTTTGTTGCTGAAGATCTGGACGGTTCTCGTCCTTTATGGGTGTGACTTGGTCAGCTTGACACATAGTCCGTACTTGGTTGGAGAGAGCTACTTTAGTTGTAAAGACAAGACTTGGTCTTCATGGTGTCTGAGATACATGTGGCCAGAGACGCATGAGGCACATGGAGTCTGGGACGCACGAAGAGACGCATGGAACGCATAGAGTCTGGAGCGCATGGGGCCCGAGACGCATAGAGCGCATGGAGTATGGAACGCATGGGGCCAGAGATGCATGGAACACATGAACTCTGGGATGCATGAAGCCAGAGACGCATGAAATATGGGATGCATAGGGTCCTTGTTGTGCTATAAACGTGGCGCTACACACCCGTCGAGAGTGAAGTTCTGTGCTGACGTGAGACTTTTGTTGTTTAGTATGTTCACATCTTTTGAGACAATTAAATTTTTTTTTGGTCATAATTATGTGTTAGAGACGATCCTATTGACGAGATGTCATATCAAGTCCATTTGTGGCTAAGACTGATTCAGCTGATTGGGATGCATGGACGTCGCCTTATTGGGCCGCATGGTGATTCTGTGGCTTGATTTGAGCCTTCTTTTGAGGGAGCATGGCTTGTTGGATGATTGGACGCATGCTGCCAATTTAGCACTTTTAAGACTTGGCTCAACCATTTTAGGTTCATCATTGCAATTATTGCTATCACGCGAACCGTCGCTCTCTTTTATAAATACCACTGTAGTGGTCCATTGTGTTCCACTTTGTAAAACATATCGTCCAAGGGAGGTTCTAGTTGGGAACCCTAGCCACTCGCCTTGCTTTCTCATCGTCTCGTCTCTGCTACGTCCCAGTGCTCGGGTATCGGAGGGTCTGGACTTGGAGGGTCTCGTGAGGGACGAGCTTTCGGTTCTCCGTCGGCTGTTTTGGCATTTCTGCCTGGACGGAGGGCACGGGACGAGGGTGTGTTGTCTGCTGCTGCGATCTTTCTGTCCTTGCTAGGGTTGACTTTGGATGCTCTAGCTAGGCCTCTTGGGTCACTCTGGACTTTGCCCTAATGCCCCTAACTCTAAAGGAGAGGGAGACGTTGGAATAGATGGAAGAAATGCACCGCCAGTTTCATCGTGCAGGCATACATTTGCTCTAGGATGTCGCAGCTATGCTTCGTGAGGCTCACGACTTATTTGACTGATCGCATCTTCCTTCTTTTGTTTTCATTTTGTATGGACCTTGATGGATACATGTTGTAACCCCCCTCCCCCCCGTTTTGCAAATAATTTTTTGTTTTGTTTTGATCAATATTTCTTTTTTGTGACCCCCGTATTCCGAGGATGATCAGGCTGCATGAGGGCCTCCTATACGGTTGGCTGTCCTGGTTGCATAGGTCTCGTGTGGCTCCTATATGACTTGCTTTCATATTGGGGATACATGAGCTCTTATGCGGCCTACAAATTTTTTTTGCTTCTATAAGACCCCCTTCAAAGTTTTCAGAACTGGTCAGTTTGGAATACTTTGAATAGGAAGCATGATTGAGTTTTGGCCGCATATGAGCAACATACCGCACATCCAGTCCTGCCAGACCGTCGGATCATTATCTGAATAGATTTTCTCAATATTTGACCGAATCTCTTCGGATTCGTAGCCCTCTCTTGACACAGGGCTCGAGTCATCGATTTCTATGGAGATTAAGATAGATCACGGGAGTCGAGGCACCAGGTTTATCCTTATTAACCGTTGGGTTTATGGCCTTGATCTTCCCATATATTTGCTGAAGCCTATAAATAGGCAGCCAAGAGAGGAGAGTGTAGAAGCATGAAAAATACGCTAGGGAGTTATACGCGTAAAACTCCCAACATGCATGAAGCTCGCGTAAAACAGAGCTTCAGCACTGTGTGGCGTAAGATATGACTTCAGAACCATTGGCATACAGCAGAGCTTCAACGTTATCCGCATAAATCAGAGCTCTAAAACAACCCGCGTAAAGCAGTACTTCTAAACTGCTTCGGCGTAAAAAAAGGTTGCTACATCGCCACTCCGGCGTAAAATACGCTTGCTTTTAATGCAGCGTGAAGTTGTACGAGGAACTTTTCGTATTTTTCGAATGAACCTGTCAGACAAAACAGTGAACCTGACTCCTGACAAAGAGTACTGCACGACGATCAAGAGGACGGCTATAATGATAATTTTGAACAGAGACCCAGACTATCGTTTAGTGACATAATCCTTGCTTATAAGACGTTGTTTACGCATTCAAGGAATATGCTGCCTATTCTACACAGGCAGAGAGGAGCTTTTACGCTCAAGATGGGATAAAACCAGACGCCACGTCAAAAGCTGTTCTTCGTACAGAACTCGAGGCACATCTCTGCAGTTAATGAGCGAGATAGGGGCAGATCTCTGCATTTAATGCACGAGATTTGGTTCTACTTTTAATGATTGGGAGAGATAAAACTAGGGCTAATACGCTCACGTCACCATCCCTGCATTTTACGCCGATCAGGCTATTTTTAGCTATAGGAGTACGCCGTATGCTATCTCCTCGAAATACGCCATGCTATTTTCAACTATAGGAGTACGCCGTATGCTATCTCCTCGAAATACGCTAACCTAGGCTATATTTGCAAAGGTACGTGATAAAGCTATTTGGCCTAGAATATGGCCTAGAATACGCTCAAGATCTCAGTCAGGAAGGATGATTGGCTAGTTTACGCTGGTTACGTACCTATGCAGCATCAAGCTTTACGCTACCTGGCTTCTACGCCAAACAAGACAGCTACTTGGCTTCTACACCAAATAAGACAGCAACTTAGCTTTTACGCCCAACAAGACAGCTTCTTGGCTTCTACGCCAAACAAGACAGCTACTTGGCTTCTACGCCAAACAAGACAGCTACCTGGCTTTTACGCCAATAAGACAACTACCTGGCTTTTACGCCAACAAGGCAGCTAGTTGGCTTTTACGCCAACAAGATAACTATTCGGCTGTTATCCCAACAAGATAGTTATTTAGTTTTTATACCAACCATCTCTACGCGAGGGACAGTTACCTACGTGGCTTGCATGTTGTGATCTTCGATGCAGTTATACGCGTTACCTCATAATGGGACATGGGTCACACGCAGATTCAGGAGATTATTCATACATGGGTAGCAGTTATTATAACCGTCGCGTAAAGAGCGCAACTCTCTCCGCTGTTTGGTTTCTACGCAGACTAGTCAGTTACTGTGACGAAGCTCTATAAATAGAGATTTTTGGCCACAGGAGAAGGAGGTCAACAGGTCGAGGGATCAGAGAGATCAGAAAGAGAGCTCATACAGAGGGTGTTGATTGACAAATTTGGCAACGAGAGTTCAATCCTTCATGCAGTCTTTGAAGCTTCTTCTTCTTCTTCTACAGTACTTCTTCGTCATCGTGTGGTCCAAGGGACAAAGTGATCGACCGCAGATCAGAATCCTATAGCAATATTGTCACGACCCGCACCCGGTGTAAGGGTACTAGTCGAAAACAACGCCCAACCTACGCCGCAGAATTGGCGGTAGAATGCTGTCTAGATAATCTATCTAACAATTTAATGAACCACCAATAATGATAGTATACTCAATCACAGAACTAAGAGAAAAATGAGCATGAATCAGATAAGAATAGAATAGTCATAATACAACTCATGAGTCTAAAATAATACATTAATAAGTCTGAAGAAATACAGAAATAAGATGGAGACAAATCCAGTACAAAGAATACTACGAAGCTATAATTCCAGGGTCAATTGTCTCAGTTGGGATAAGTTCCTCTTAAGCCAGGGTCTCAGAATCTAAACCCACAACATCCTGGGGTCCATAATAGGTAGGGTACCACTCCTCAGTGTCATCTGGAAAAATATATCCAGTCAGGAAAGGAGCAGAGTACATCTCTAACAACAGTTCTTATTAATGATAAAAACTATGTAACAGTAAATAGCTGTGGATAAACAAGATGCACAATAGATACAAGAGATATATGTACAATAAGAAAATACTGGAAATAAATACAATAATAAACAATATGCCAATGGAACAATAATACTAATGACTAAGTGTGTGAGTACTAGCTTAACATGTGATCGGCTTGGGCAAGATGCAATACGGCCTGGCTAATCATACGTACAGTGCATGATCAATACTATTCTGTAATCTGTACTTTATTTAATAGGAATATTGATCACATATCTATACTAATACTCCCCACCCCGACTGGTATAATAGATCCAACCACGGTATGCTATGGCACTAGATTCCCCAAGAAGAGAGCGAGTCCTCCCGAAAATCGGTGTCTGAACATGTACAAGATAACCAATGAAACAATACTTGCACCATATACACCATATACCAAGAAATAACATCTCATGACGAGATCCGGATATACCAATCCGTATAACCATAGTGTCAAGAGAACATGGATATCTACACTAGATACAGTGAACATAGAGGATATCATAAATGAAAAACTATCAGAGAATGTACTCGCCTGAAGTCCAAAGAACAGTCTCACATATGTCTGACTCGGTACCTCGAAGACCTAGATATGGAATACAACATTAATACAAGGTCCCGAAAAGAGAACAAGTTAAACTAGTCAACTTCTAGGTCAATAAGTCAATTCTGAGTCAAAAGTCAACTGTGGTCAACTATGAGTCAACTATGGTCAACTATGAGTCAACTATCTATTTCTAAGTTGCACAAGTCTAGCACCAAAATCTTGGATCAAAATACTGAAATCTAAGTCTTAGGAACCACAATCTAAATATTAGGATACCGTATCTTCGGATACGTGAATCCAAGGTAAACCTCACAATACATATATATCAATCAATAAAGTATATAATATAGAATATTAAATACAACAATTAGGAATCATGGTTTTGAACCCACTTGGTATCCACACAAAGTAATGCTCAAGATACATATAGGTATATTATTTACTCTAATACATAATATATTATATATAAACTAATATATTATATAATTAAAAATAATAAAAATACTAGTATTATATCTCACCACAAATACATTTATATATACATATATATATATAAATATAATATATAAAATATAAACCAAAACTGCCTAACTGTCACTGAAAACTGTGGGGAAATCATTGATTTTTCAATAAACAGCCCTTTAGTGACAGTTCTAACTGTCACTGCAAAACTGTCGCCAAAACGCTGTATATAAAAACCCACTGTCACTTAATTGGTGACAGTTAACAACTGTCACAGAAAACCGTCGCCACTGCTGTTCAAAAACCCGCCCGCAGCATTTATGACAGAACTGTCATTAAATGCTCAGTGAGCTACAGCGGCTGCTGCTGCTGTTTAATGACAGAATCTGTCATTAATGCAGCCGTCGCCTAAAAGTAAATAATATATATAAATATATATATTAATATATAAATTAATATATATATATATATATATATATATAAAACAAATAAACAATATATACTTATATATACATAATCCTATACATATAAATAAATATTAAAAGCTACAATACACATTCCATGTACAAATGTACATATTTTAACATGGCTAAATGCACACATAAAAATACATTCATTTATATACAATTAATTATATAATAATTATAATTAATATAATTACTTATTTAAACACATAAATATATTTTATAAAATATTTATATATAATTTATTTTATTAACATATGTTGTAACATATATAAATGCATGTAAAGAAAGCTACATATATATTTATACATTATATTAGTACACATAAAAAATACATAGATCTACGCTACAATAAATACCATAATAAATATACTAAAATAAATATGTAACATCTATATATATTTACTAATTATAATTCAAGAATTAAAGCATAAATAATTAGATCTACATATAAACACACACAAATGGAGAGTATCACACCGTATCCCGGAATCCAATTCTGGATCTCACTGTAACTTGGTATACACATGTCGGATTGAAACGAAACTTGTACCATCGGACTCGTAGCAATACGCTGGTCCTGTGACCCAAGTTTGGTTCGATTCTGAGAACGTTGACAAAATTGCATATCGTGGGCCCTACGGCTCCACTTGACGGGCGATTTTGTGAACGGCTCATCGGAATCCAATTCTGGAAGTTCCGTTGGGTTCGTATCATCGTTCTGGACCTGTTGACATTAAATTTGGCAAATTTTAAGACCTTTGTTCCTGACACATTTTTCGGTGCGAAGCGGGCCACATGTGGACCCCGCTTTGACCAGAAATGGTCATTTTTGCCCCTGTGTCCAAATTGGACTCAAGAACAGGCATTTCTAGCTAATTGATGTTTTTTGGATCTGATGGTGATGTTTATTTCAGCAACCGGAGCAGTACCTGCAATTTCTACTGAGGTCAGAGCTACAGTTCGAGCCAGAACCACAGGCAAGTGTACCTTGCCAAATCCTGCAGTTCTTGTTACATATTCTTGGACTTATTTATACATTGTTAAACATTCTTAACCTAGGACCGTGTGACTTACTTAGCGTCCGATTAATATTCGGGTGCCAACACCGTACGCGGGGTTGTGTAAGGTCAACTAGAGATGGATATCGTGACAATTTACATTCTCGTACTTGCCATATCAAGTACATTATACCCAGGACACCTGACACGAATCATGAGACAGAATCTTCTTGAAATATTCAAGGTGATTCTATATAGGATACAGGTTTATGACATATATATTTTTTACATGCTTAGAATTTATTCTGACTTGTTGCATTAGTTTTGATCTTGCGTGACATGTACATCGTGAACTGTGACGTGAGATTACATTGGGTGGAGAGAGTATTACCATATCAAAGGATGATTATATTATATATATTATCATCTGGAGGTGTCTTAGTCTCTGACACAGAGCTTTGGTGCAAGTTCTGGCCCTTCGAGAGAATACTGCTATAGGTTTCTCCGACACTGATCTTATAGTAGTCTCAGCCCGAGTATGATTAAAACTCTCACTTGCATATCACTTAGCTGGTTTATATTTACCCTATTGTTTCATTTATTGCTGCACTGCAATTATTTTATCTTGTATTATCTGTACATTGCTATGTCCCCTGAGGACCTGGATATGGATTATGTCCCCAGGGTTAGCAGAGGATATCTATCATGAGGTCTACGGAACATGAGCACTTCTTGGAACAGTACCAGAACCTGAGGACGAGGTGATCGCTGAGGATTTTTCCTGAACATCTGATTCTTTTATGCTCAGTTTTAATGGCAAATAAACTCTTTTAAATTCTTGTTAAATGAATAATTGTAACATAGTTAATATCGGGTTGTTCCCCGATTTTAATTACTTGTGACTGGATGATATTTTATTTCCTTTTAATGATATTGATGTATTTATTCTGTGGATGAGATTAGTAAACCCTGATTATTGTAATACAGCTTAAGTATGCCCCGATGGATCCATTAAATTGGGTTTGTCCATCGGTGTGTGCTGCTGGCCATTGCCACGTGGCTAGTCCCTCGATATTTTAGGACTGGGGCGTGACATGGTTTTTGTGGTGGCCCATGCAGGTCATCGACTAAGTTGTTTGGTTTCAACTTAGGGACCGAACAGGCCTGCAATAAGAATAGGATAAGTTTTAGGATCTCATCTACTTGCTTGAATCTTCTTGACAAGTCATCCCGTTTGGCGGGGCGTACTCAGTTCCGGGGGAAAACAGGGTGTTGTTTTTCTTGTTTTTGGATAGCGGTTCCGATCGTCACAGGATACGACATACCGAGCGGATTGCACAAGAATCGAGAGGGTCACGCAGGATTTGCGTCACAACTGACGGAACAAAAAACAGCACAACGAGGAGAGAGAATGGGTTACCTGAACAGGGCTCCGTGAACCGAGGATTCTTCGTGTCCGCGAGGTGACTCGACACTGTGCTGTGTTGTGTCCGATCTAGGGTTCGATGCTGGAGTTGGGGGAGTCGCTGGAGGAGGGCGAAGACGGCCGGGGACGGGTCGACAGGCGGAGGCGCTGCTGGCCGGGGTTGGAGGTGACTTCGGCGGAGGCGGCCGGGGCTCAGGGCAGTGGCAGAGGGGACTCGTCGAGGTCGGGGCTGCGCTGGCGGCTGCTTGTCGGCTCTCGGGTGGCGGTGGCACTGCGACTGGAGGAGAGAGGGAGGCGGAGGGCGGCGGATCTGGAGGAGGAGCAGCGGGGAGATGGCCGGGTCTCGTCGGGGATGAAGGGGAGGGCAGGGGAGTAGGAGGAGGAGGCCAGGCGGAGAGGGGGTTTTATAGGTCGGAGCGGGAGGCGGAGCGACGACCGGTACGGAGGCGAGGCGACGGCCGCTGCAGAGGAGCCGGAGCAGCGCTGGGGAGGGGAACGGGTTGTAACGCCGGCGGGGATCGCGGTTGTCACGCCCCAGTCCCAAAATACCGTGGGACCAGATACGTGGCAATGGCCAGCAGTACGCACCGATGGACCAACCCAATATAATGGATCCATCAGGGCATACTTAAGCTGTAAAACAAGTCTACGACAATCATGGCACAACTAATCTCATCCACACAAGATATAAAATATGATCCACAGGATAAATAAGGAATGTAAATCATCAGCAAGTCTCACAAAGTACTTCGGGGAATAACCCGATAAATGTCTAGTACAATGGTTCAACAGACCAGGATATAAAAGACTAAAATAAATAATAAAAGCTGAGCATGAACATGGATGCTCAAGAGAAGTCTTCAGCTAACACCTTGTCCTCAGATGGCGGTACAGCTCCTGGATCGGCTCCTCCTGCTGCGGTCCCGTAAACCTCGAGGTAAACCTGGTCTGCAAAATCTGGGGACAAAATCCATATCCAGGTCCTCAGGGGACATAGCAAGGTACAGAAATATACAAGCCAACATATAAACAGTGCAGCAGATTAATGAAATAAGCAGGGTAAGTATGTAATCATCTATGTAAAATGCAAGAGAGAATATCAATAGTACTCAGGTTGAAACAACTACAAGCTCTGTGTAGGAGAGCCGGTAGCAGTGGTGTCAAGAGGTGGTCTAGCTCAGCGGAAGACTGAGTAGCCGGCATAACATAATCAACCTGTAGCCTGTGGGTCTCTCCAGCAATAGATGGAACAATAAGGGAATACTAAAATAACCAGCTAAGTGATATGCAAGATGAGAGCAGCACTAGATCTCAGGCTGAAGCATACTACAAGCTCTGTGTAGGGGAGCCGGTAGTAGCAGTAGTAATGAGTAATGGGCCAAGCTCGGCTATAGAGTCTTGTGCCTCACAATAATAGGGGTGTATATATATGATCAGCCTGTAGTCTGTGTGTCTCTCCCCACCCAATGTAACCACACAAATCATGAACATAACGTCTCACGTCCATGTCAGCGGGGTCATAACTAATGCACCAGTCATAATGTATCTAGAATATAGTATCTCTATAAGTCCTGAATCCTATACAGGATCACCACGAATATCTCGGGAAGATCCTGTCTCATGATCAGTGTCCAGTGTCCTGGGTCAAAGTGTACTTGGTAAGACAAGTACGAGATGATAAAGTGTCACGTATGTCCATCTCTAGATGACAATACCCAACATCGCGTACGATGTTGGCACCCGACTGATAATCGGACGCTAAGTATGTCAAACGGTCCTAGGTTAAGCATGCACAGTAATATAATAAGATAAGAAAATAGGTATCAATACTGCAGAGTTGGCAAGGTACACTTGCCTGATGTTTGAATATCAACTGTCGTCCTGGTATCGGTGGATCCGGTAGGCACTACTCCGAAAGCTGTAATAAATATCACCAACAGTCTCAGAAGGTATCAAACTGCTAGGAACGCCTGTCCTTACGTCCAATTTGGACACAGGGGCAAAAAGGTCATTTCCGGGCCAAAGAGGGTTCCACGTGTGGCCCACTTTGCACCGAAAAGCGTGCCGAGGGTAACAGTCTCTAAATGGGACAAACTATGGGTCAAACAATTCTAAATGTCAATACGATCCCAACGGTATATCCAAATTTGGATTTTCGATGAGCCGAACATAATTTGGTCCAAAAAGTCAACTATGGGGCCCGCCAATTGGCGATCTGGTCAACCATCTCAGAAATGCATGAAAATTGGGTCACAGGACCAGCGTGTTACCACGAGTCCAGTGGCGCAAGTTTTGTCACAATCTGACAAGCGTGCACAAAAACGCGCGAGTTCCACAAAAGTGGCGATACGGAATGTGTTCGCGGATACGGCCTGATTCCGGCGCGCACACGCGTCCAAATCAGTCCCCATAAAGTTTCACGTGTTTGATTATGCTGCGTGCACCATTCGGTACACTTGGCACATGGCGGGGCAGTCCCGTTTGGCGGGGCGCGCTCCGATCTCTAACTTTTAGAAGACCGAAAAAAGTGGGTGCGCACAGTTTTGTGACGAATATATTTCTATCCACAGCGACTAATAGCACAAAGTTATTATACAGAAAATAAACTAGGTCATGTAATCTACAGATATCAAAAAGAATCATCGAATTCGGATTTCTGTGGTGGGAGATACGAACTCGACAATATGGGTGGTCATTCTGGAATTCTGCGATTGCAGAATTCTGTCTGCTTGTGCTGACTTGGGCGCTGTTTTTCACCTAGGGGCACACGTTATCTGAGGTTGACTATAAAACAAGTATTGGAGAGGGTTGAGGGAAGATTATACCTATAAAAACGGAACAGCGTTTGGTCGAGCGAGTCAACGGAAAATAACGCCGGAGTGAAGGTGCTTCGAGTGGGAACTGCAGTCCGCGATGTCGGCGTGGACGGGATGGTTGGATGGCTTGGGGAGGCTTCTCTGGCTGCGGTGACGGCTCTAGATGGGAAGGGGAAGTCTGGAGTTTTAGGTTAGGGTTTTGGAGAGCTATTATACATATATATATATATTATATCTAAGTAATATAGGATGAGAGAGGAAGGATTGGAGGCGGGTGAAGTAAAGGGTCGCGGGTTGTATGGGCGGTCCCTAAGTTGCTGAAGAGTCATTGGGCGGGCTCCACGGATGCTAACGTGAAGGGCTTCTCAGCATCTTGCTGAGAAGTCAGCAAGTTTCTATTGGAATCATTACTATATTATATTACTATTAGTATATTACTAAGTTATTATTATTATTCTATTAACTTTTCTTTTCCTTTCCTTTCTTTCTTTAATTAAACTATATATACATATATATTTGTATATATATATATATATACTCATAAGAAAATTTATAGGATACGGTATTGCACATCGTTAGGCTAGCAACTGCTCAAGGGGTCTCCTACATGGAATAAATTTCGAAAAATTCCTGATGGTCCCACAAGTCATCTAAGTGCCCGAACACCTAACATAAAAATTATAAAAAATCTATTTCTCCTATTTGGACCTAATTACTATAATTTAATTAATAATTAATAAATAAAGGGTATATACGATTTTCTAGGAAGGGAGTTTTACAGCGGCGGCCGGCGGTGGTTACCAGAACCGAATCGTCGGGGAAAGGGGTTTGGGATTTGAGTTACCGGGTCGGGTTTGGGTCCGGGTCGGGCCTGAGGGGATCCGACCCGATCCGCAAAACAGGAATACAGGTCGGGTTTGCGAGTTTCGGGTCAGCGGGTTAGACCCGGATCCGACCCGCAGGGTTCGGTTCAATTGAACCAGGTCTGGGTTGGTTTGGTTCATAGAAATAAACCGGTTTATTCTAGGGTTTATTTAAAACTTGGTTTTTAAAGCTTTAAAAATGCTTCCGGGGTCCAATAAATTCTCGAAAAATTACCCTATGTTTAATTTTTTATTTTACGCAAGAAAATATTATTTTTATAATATTTTAATATTAATTAACATTATTTAAAAATCTATTAATAATTAAAATACCTTGGTTTAATTAATTAAAAATTCTAAAAAATTCCAGAAAATTGTGAAAACTCTATTTTAAAAATTCCTGAAAAATCAGGGGGTTTACAATCTACCCCCCTTAAGAGGATTGCGTCCTCGCAATCAAAGAATAACCGGTCAACTGAAATGACACGGTTGCAAACATTGTTCGAAGCACATCACAATCAAGGAGAATCAAGGTTTTAAGAATAACACGTAAGGAAAATTATTTTCCTAAGCGATAAAAGTTATGCAGTTTTCCGAATGAAGAAAATCTAGAAAATTATAATTTTAGAAAAAACTAGGTTATCACTTATCAAAACATACTAGATTATCAATTATTAGCAAGTTCAAATTACCAAGTCAAGGCTAAGGTCACGAACCATCAGGCACGAACTAAAGCAATACTAGAAACGAGATAGCTACGAATCACTTACGCGCATTAGCTACTCCACGAATCTGCGCGTTCTCCAAGGTCATCGTCAGGGCTTGTCCGCGTCCTTGCAGTCGATTCCTCTACTGCTGCTGAGCCTGCTAGAAGAGTAGTACCTGGGGTATCAAAGGTGTCCTCGACTGATATCCTCCTGGAGCTGGTGGTATGACTCCTTCCACTTCCGTTTGCGGTGCTCCCAAAGCTGGACAGGCTGGCCTCGGTACTGGTAACGCTTGTTGGTTAACCGTTGATGCTTCTCCTCTATGCATCGTGCAACTTCTGGCTAAATGGTTACTGGATTCGCAAATCAAGCACAGTTCCAACTTGCGTCTGCACTCCCTCTCAATATGGCCTACCTTGCCAAAATAGTAACAAGTAGGAAGGAATGAGGCTCTGGATGCTGCTCTCGGTGGATTCTTCTGGGGTCGCTTTGCAGCTCTTTCCTGCTGTGCTTGGTCTGGTGCCTGCGGCCGCTTCTGGCTAGACTATATCCTGGTGATGCACTCCATGGTCCGTGCTGCAGTAACAACATCCGTTGCAACGGAGCTGATTAACTTTCGTAGCTCTGAGCTAAGTCTGCAAATGAACTCCTCCATTTGGCTTTGATGAGCCTTCTAATAAGCTTGCATCATCGGGTAGTACATTTGAAATATCTGTTGCACGTCCATAGCTTGCCCTTGTGGGACGGTAGGCATTGGTGGAGCAAACTGCGTTGATGGTGGAACGTCATCTTCCTAGATTCTCGAGGCAGGCTGACTTGCTTGACTGCATTGTTGAGCTGATTGACCTTCATCAACTGGTGTCACTTCGTCTTCGTAGGTAACCACAACACCTTGTGGTGCTGTTGGATGAGTCTCGTCGCCGGCTTGTGGATCCATAATTCTGTAACCAAAATAAACTATAAGAAGCGCACAAGAATCAAAGCAGGATGCAAGTCAAGAATTGATTCGAATCCGATATAGATGTCAAGAAGATTCAAGCAAGTAGATGAGATCCTAAAACTTATCCTATTCTTATTGCAGGCCTGTTCGGTCCCTAACTTAAAACCAAACAACTTAGTCGATGACCTGCATGGGCCACCACAAAAACCATGTCATGCCCCAGTCCCAAAATATCGAGGGACTAGCCACGTGACAATGGCCAGTAGCATACACCGATGGATAAACCCAATTTAATGGATCCATCGGGGCATACTTAAGCTGTATTACAACAATCAGGGTTTACTAATCTCATCCACAGAATAAATACATCAATATCATCAAAAGGAAATAAAATATCATCCAGTCACAAGTAATTAAAATCGGGGAACAACCCGATATTAACTATGTTACAATTGTTCATTTAACAAGAATTTAAAAGAGTTTATTTGCCATCAAAACTGAGCATAGAAGAATCAGATGTTCAGGAAAAATCCTCAGCGATCACCTCGTCCTCAGCTTCTGGTACTGTTCCAAGAAGTGCTCCTGTTCCGTAGACCTCACGATAGATATCCTCTGCTAACCCTGGGGACATAATCCATATCTAGGTCCTCAGGGGACATAGCAAGGTACAGATAATACAAGACAAAATAATTGCAATGCAGCAATAAATGAAACAATAGGGTAAATATAAACCAGCTAAGTGATATGCAAGTGAGAGTTTTAATCATACTCGGGCTGAGACTACTATAAGATCAGTGTCGGAGAAACCTATAGCAGTATTCTCTCGAAGGGCCAGAACTTGCACCAAAGCTCTGTGTCAGAGACTAAGACACCTCCAGATGACAATATATATAATATAATCAACCTTTGATATGGTAATACTCTCCCCACCCAATGTAATCTCACATCACAGTTCACGATGTACATGTCACGCAAGATCAAAACTAATACAACAAGTCAGAATAAATTCTAAGCATGTAAAAAATGTATATGTCATAAACCTGTATCCTATATAGAATTACCTTGAATATTTCAGGAAGATTTTTGTCTCATGATTCGTGTCAGGTGTCCTGGATATAATGTACTTGATATGGCAAGTACGAGAATGTAAATTGTCACGATATCCATCTCTAGTTGACCTTACACAACCCCGCGTACGGTGTTGGCACCCGACTATTAATCAGACGCTAAGTAAGTCATATGGTCGTAGGTTAAGAATGTTTAACAATGTATAAATAAGTCAAAAAATATGTAACAAGAACTGCAGGATTTGGCAAGGTACACTTGCCTGTGGTTCTGGCTCGAACTGTAGCTCTGACCTCAGTGGGAATTGCAGGTACTGCTCCGGTTGCTGAAATAAACATCACCATCAGATCCAAAAAACATCAATTAGCTAGAAACGCCTGTCCTTGAGTCTAATTTGGACATAGGGGCAAAAATGACCGTTTCTGGTCAAAGCGGGGTCCACATGTGGCCCGCTTCGCACCGAAAAATGTGTCAGGAACAAAGGTCTCAAAATTTGCCAAATTTAGTGTCAACAGGTCTAGAACGATGATACGAACCCAACAGAACTTCCAGAATTGGATTCCGATGAGCCGTTCACAAAATTGCCCGTCAAGTGGAGCCGTAGGGCCCACGATACGCAATTTTGTCAACGTTCTCAGAATCGAACCAAACTTGGGTCACAGGACCAGCGTATTGCTACGAGTCCGATGGTGCAAGTTTCGTTTCGATCCGACATGTGTATACCAAGTTACAGCGAGATCCAGAAAAGGCAAATACGGGGCGTTGTCGGCGGATACGCGTTGATTCCGGTGTGCACGCACATCCAAATCAACTTCTGCGAAATCCCGCACGTCCGTATCAACGACACGCACCTTTTGGTGAAGACCGCACGCGACCAAGTCATCCCGTTTGGCGGGGCGTACTCAGTTTTGGAAGAAAACAGGGTATTATTTTTCCTGTTTTTGGATAGCGGTTCGCGATCGCCACAGGACGCGACACACCGAGCGGATTGCACAGGAATCGAGAGGGTCACGCAGGGTTTGCTTCACAACTGACGGAACGAAAAATAGGGCAACGAGGAAAGAGAATGGGTTACCTGAACAGGGCTCCGTGAACCGAGGATTCTTCGTGTCCGCGAGGTGACTCGACACTGTGTTGTGTCGTGTCCGGGTCACTGTGTCCGGTCTAGGGTTCGATGCTGGAGTTGGGGGATTCGCTGGAGGAGGGCGGAGACGGCCGGGGACGGGTCGACAGGCGGAGGCGTTGCTGGCCGGGGTCGGAGGTGACTTCGGCGGAGGCTGCCGGGGCTCAGGGCAGTGGCAGAGGGGACTCGTCGAGGTCGGGGCTGCGCTGGCGGCTGCTCGTCGGCTCTCGGGTGGCGGTGGCACTGCGACTGGAGGAGAGAGGGAGGCGGAGGGCGGCGGATCTGGAGGAGGAGCAGCGGGGAGATGGCCGGGTCTCGTCGGGGACGACGGGGAGGGCAGGGGAGTAGGAGGAGGAGGCCAGGCGGAGAGGGGGTTTTATAGGTCGGAGCGGGAGGCGGAGCGACGACCGGTACGGAGGCAAGGCGACGGCCGCTGCAGAGGAGCCGGAGCGGCGCTGGGGAGGGGAACGGGTTGTAACGCCGGCGGGGATCACGGCGGCCGGCGGCGGTTACCGGAACCGAATCGTCGGGGAAAGGGGTTTGGGATTTGAGTTCCCGAGTCGGGTTTGGGTCCGGGTCGGGCCTAAGGGGGTCCGACCCGATCCGCAAAACAGGAATACGGGTCGGGTTTGCGGGTTTCGGGTCGACGGGTTAGACCCGGATCCGACCCGCAGGGCTCGGTTCAATTGAACCGGGTCTGGGTTGGTCTGGTTCATAGAAATAAACCGGTTTATTCTAGGGTTTATTTTAAACTTGGTTTTTAAAGCTTTAAAAATGCTTCCGGGGTCCAATAAATTTTCGGAAAATTACCCTATGTCTAATTTTTCATTTTACACCAGAAAATATTATTTTCATAATATTTTCATAATATTTTTATATTAATTAACATTATTTAAAAATCCATTAATAATCAAAACACCTTAGTTTAATTAATTAAAATCCCAAAAAATTCCAGAAAATTGTGAAAAATCTATTTTAAAAATTCCAGAAAAATCAGGGGGTTTACAAATTTCATGGATCAAATCCATGTTTATTCATCATGGGGATGGACCCCGTTCCCATCACTGAGAGCATCGCTCAAGCAGGACTCTTGTGCATGCACGAGCGGAGGATAGAATGGGCAGTAGTTCAGGGTAAAAAAAATTACTAGGTATATCTATTAGTAGCCCGGTTAAATTTTTTTTTACTAGGTATGTCCACTGGAATAGACTTAGCCCGGGGGAATTTAAATTTCTGGCATCCAGACCCTGTGGGTAGCAGCACAGTACCGTGCAAGCGTTACACAAGCCCTTCGCAGCGACCATCAGCTCGTTCAGATCAGAAGCTGTTGCGTCGGCAACAGCGCCGCGAGCATAGCTTATGCATGCACTTCTCTACAATGTTGTCAGAACCAGGTTCGGAAAGTTCACCGGTTAAACTCCGATGCTATAAAAAATCTCAGTTCTTTAAAAATACCCAGTTCAAGTCAGACCGAACCGACTTTTTTATAAAATTCGGTCTGACCAGGTCTAACCGTCCGTCCGGTCTGATTCTGACAATATTGGTTTTTTGGTAATCCATAAGTCAGGCCCGTTTCTGGGTTGTAATGTCATATTATTCGTGTAAGTTTACCATATCAAATTAGGTAACTATATATTTTCCCACGTTTACTTCATTGCAACATCTGAATGACCGAACTCAACTGGTTCTTGTGGTCAGTGAGAAGAGGTATAACCTCTCTGGCTAAACGGATGGTCTCGGGATCAAATCGCGGGGGAGATATGGCACAGTGAACTCAAATGGCATGCAAAACAGCGTGCACAAAGTCCCGTGCGTATTGTCTGACATATCAAAAAAAATACATCTGAATAAAAGAAACTACTCTACTTATACTTTAAGTATTCAACAAACATTCAAAGAATCAAATTTTAAATTTGGTCACTTTTCAATGTTCCATATATTCAAATAGATTTTAAAACAAAAAATTTATTTCATTAAAATTTGACTAAGAGACCAAGGTTTGGAAATTTTGTATAGTAAGAACAACAACGTCCATCGTATGGCTGTATTGAATGAAAACAACAACTAAAAAATTTGAATCAACTAATACGTTCACCATAAGGAAGTATCTAAGTAAAAATATATCCTTTCGATGGAGGTTTCTTTGAAAACATATAATACTGTGTACGAGTACCATATCTATTTAGCATTTCACATTACAGCTAGATTATAGGCATCCAAACATGCTCTGAAGAACCCTATTTGCACCCTACTCCAAGCAGGAGAAGAGTTTGATAGAGAATTAGAGACATTAAAAATGGACTAATGGAAGTGGTGGAGAACACCACCCGACGGGGGAAAATATCTTTATGTGGGTCACAACTAACCCCAATAATTAAAAGCGACCGGCTACGGCCGGTGAAAGAATAATGAGGACACTATCATAGTCGTAGTCGTAGGCTACCACAAGGAGGAGTGGATTAACGTTGGAACTTTGTAACAGGTTTACTGGAAGGGGAAATATATAGTGCTTGTTTGGCTGTTGTGGACTTTCAAAGATGGGCCCCTTTGGTGGCACCAAAACCAACGGTCAAGTTTTCATTCATATGCCTCTCATAAATAAATAAAAGTCTAACAGACCCAGGGTGACGACTGCGTAGTCGAAATCAACGTCACGCGTTGTCTTTCCATTAATCAGGTCATGGGATAAAAAAAAAAAACCTCTCCTGCTCGACCAATAGAGGGTCGACACTTAACTTGGATTCACGCCTCGGTCCCACTCTCCTGCGGTTTGTTAGGAAACGCTGCTCATAAATTTGTCAACCTACTAAGAATCACTCTCCCAAATGGTAAAAGAAATATAAACCCGTTGGCAGTGGCAACCAATAAGCAACTGCCGCTTAGGCAGTGGTAAAAGAATTATAGATCCTTTGGTTGTTGTCCTATAAACTTTCAAGACAACTACGTGTTCAAACAGAGTTGAGTCAAAGACATAACTTGAATTTACGGATCTTACATCTCCGAATTGGATCTGATCCTAATCTAGTTCCACCCTAGTATTTCTTATCTTCATTTATTCATCATTATCTTTTATGTGATGTCACTCATCCTAGCTACTGATCATAGACATTATATTACACATATATATGTGTGTGGTTGCCTGAGCACTAAATGAATGTTGTTGTTTTTTGGCTCTAACCATGATAGGACTAATATCCACAAACTTCCTTATCCTTCCTTTTCTTCTATTCGAAATCATAATCCTAAGCAGTACCAAAATTATTTAACTCTCTAGTAGAGTGAGAATTATTCGATTTTGGAACAAAAATTGAACCATACCGAATCAAATAAGAGATTCGATTCGGTTTGGGAAAAAAAAATTGTTCAGTTTCGGTTTTAAAAATACTAAAAAAATTAATTCGGTTTTGATTTCGGTTTTAGGTTTCGGCTCAAAATCGAAAACCGAATAAAACTTATATAATTATATAAATATCCTAAATTTTATGTATATGTTATAATTCAAATGTGTATATTTTGAAAACAACCATTATATGTATATGTTTTGAAGCCAAATTTTGGTAATTTAACAACTAGTCTAACTTTGGAATCAAATAGAACAAATGTATGTATAAAAATTATAATTTTTAATATCATTTATCTACGATTTCAACTTTGGACCCTATCCATTAAACAATAGATATAGTCCAACCAAACAAACCGAATAAGTTGAATCGTTATTCGGTTCGTTTCTGTTTCGGTTTTGGCTATTTTCAATTCGGTTTCGGTTTTTGATTTATAGAATTTCGGTTTATTCGGTTTTGACTATTTTGATTCGGTTGAAATCAAATAAATCGAATGCTCATACTACTCTCTAAACCTGCCAACCTAAATCCAATCTGCCACACACTGCACCCTAATTAAACATGCCTTTGCCATTAACTGTAGTCCAAAAATTCAACTTTACTACGGGCTACAAAACCTTAATCATGCACCGCCACACTAACATTATAACCGAACCTCAACCCCTCTCTCTCCCTGCTGCTCTAATGAAACACTAATCAGAGTCACCACAAACTATCGCCAATTAAAACTCTTAACTCTATCAAACTAAATCCTTGACCATCATCCACGCATGGTGCAACTGTCCTACGCCACACCAGTCTTACACCAGCACAACCCAGTCTCGTCATCTCTCTATTCAAACCCCCAACCTCATTGTCGCTCAAAACTTGCCTCTAATGTTGATACTTGTCTCTCCATCCCCACATGACATGTGTTTAGCATTGTGTCCACATCGTTCACTACAAAAAATAATTGAAATTAGAGACGTAAGAAAATGTCACTAATAACCCAATAATCATCGCTAAACGTCATTACCGATAGATTTAATGATGTAAATAATAGGTCACCTATTAGCTAGTCATTCACTATCGCTCAATCGACATTCTTAGCAACGTGTACAATGTCGCTAAATTGGCGGGGTTTAGCGGCATAGTACTAGCTACATCATCGAGTCAGCGACGTTGTACTAGTCATTATTTTTTGCCAAACTAGCCACTATGTTAACAACGTAGCTACAGTTTTTGCGACATCATTGCTGGCATATGGCAAAGTTTGTCATGTCATCTAATTTGCGATATATTTGCAACAGACAACAACTTCTATTTTTTAAAATTAATGATGTTTATTGAGTTGCTAAACAATATGATAAAACTGCCATAATTTGTCTCAGTTAGCAACGTGTTAACGACGTTTAGTGACGTTTTGATATGTTAGTGACATTTTGATAGTTGTTAGCAACGTCTTCCCTGTATCGCTAAACATAACTAAATACCAAAATATAGAAAAAAAAATACAGCAACATAGAAACACAAAGATAGTGACAATACAAATTATAACGCAAAGGGAGTAAAAAAATCGGCTATAACACCAAACTGATACATTATGTAATATCCAAAAGAGAGAAAAATACCATAAATTGTCTGATATAATAAATAATATCGAGAGAGTAAAAATAATATAAATGTCTGATACAACAATGTGTAATACAAGAATGATGAAATAAAAGATCCAACTAGGGCCGATACAAAACTCATGGAAATTTGTCTAAACTAGGACTATTGGTGGGGAGGAGGAGCACTCCTACGAATCAGCATGGCAATCTTCTCAATGCTGTCCTATGTAAGCTACACTGGTTGGGGAGGCGGTGTCATTGGTGGAGGCGGTGCCGATGCTGGTGTCGCTGGAGGGCTTGCTCCAATGCTAATAATCTAGCGGTGTAGGAATCCATGCTGAAGATTAGTCTATTATTGCACTATGCTAATAACTCGCTAAGTGAAATTTGCAACAACTGCAACACTGAATGTTGACTTGGCTAGCTTTGTAATAGTATGTTACGCCATTTGGCTCAACTGGGGGATCTCCACAATGTTGGGCTTGAGTGCCTTAAAACATATCATGATGGTCGACTCATCCTGAGGCTGGATCTGGGTCTTCGTTTGTGAAATCCTCCGTAGCAAGTCGTCTCGAAGAGACGCGATCTGCTGGTCAATGGCCTCTTAGAATCATACTGAATCCTGTAAACATTATATGACCCTCAAATATGCACTAGTTGAGCGAGCCCTGGAGGTCTGTGTCATAACATAGGCATTGTACAACCCATACTGTAGTATGTACCCCTCTGAAGACCACCAACGGCCAAATCCATCACACTTGTACCCCTCTGTAGGACTTGGTAAATCTTTCACCACTTCCTAAATCGTATCTTCGGACCACCTTAGCGATGGACTTGCCTTTTCTATAACACCGGTATGAATAACATTCATGTTCCTCATGAACGGATGATCTTTCGAGAGAAATTATCGATGACAATTGGAGAAGCATGGTTTTCCTTCGTGTTTCAAATGGTAAGGTTTACTATGGTCCATGCAATACGGACATGAGAGACGACCATGTGAGCTCAAGCCCGATACATCTCATAGGCCGGAAAGTCATTGATGGTCCATATAGGTGAAACCCTCATCTAAAAAATTTGGTTTTTGGAAACATCGTATATGTTGGCGCCGACTTTCCTATAATTGATTCAACTCATCTATCAACGATTGTAAGTATACATCGATGTTCATCTTTGGGTTGTTTGGAAACAGGATAATGATGATTTAAAATATATATGGAGTTTCTATGCACTTCCAAGGGGGTAGGTTGTACAAAGTGACAATCACTAGCCAATACGAATACTGAGAGCCCAAAAGTCCGAACGGGGTGAAGCCATCAAAGAAGAGCCCCAATATGACATTTTACGATTATGCACAACATAGGATATAGTCGGTCAAAGTGGTTCCATGCCTCTCCATCAGATCGATGGATGATCCAACACTTCTTTGGTCTATTCCCATTTGTGCTAGTTCATGCTTCCAGCCATATTCTTCACCATAGACAACATCTGCAATCTTGGTGTCAAAGGCAAGTTGTGCATCGAATCCATTGGCTTCCTTGCCCCGATGGTCTTCCCTATACTAGTTGTCTTATAGCTATCAGCTCTACAAAAATTTTATTTGTCTTCATCCTTATCATCTATGTAGTACAACATGCACATATTTTGACATGCATCATTTTTCTCATATCACAACCAGAGTGATCTTACGATTCTCGTAGACCAGTAATCAACTCTATTAGGTGATTGGAGCATTCTTGTAATTAAATCGAACTTGAATTTAATATTTTTGTGACCATCGCTAAAAGTGAATGATCCTCATAACCAAGGTATAAGGGAGTCCTCACATTCTCTACTAACTTCATAAAAGTTGCATCATCTGCATTCAGTGCCTATTTTGTGTCATTATTGTCTCGAACAAAACTAGGGGACACAACATCAAAAATCATATTCAGAGTCCCACTATCATAATAGTCATAATCGTGTACATCAATATATGGTTCCATATAAGGATCTGGCTGCGATACTAAAGGTAAAAGATCTCCATATGAGTCCTACTACTAGTAGTATGGCTCAAATTCTTTTGAGTACTGATGAAATATCATATTAACTTTTTTACGATAATGTAAATTGTAACATCTCATACAGACAATTTTGGTGTCATCTATATACTGGGGGAACGCCTTGGCAAACTGGAGGAATGTATCTACCCCTTGCTTGAATTCTACCCTCAAATAACACATATCCTCAGGATGATGATTATACATCCACGAACGATGCCACAACTAGTAATTCATATCCACTCTTAGATACTTCTACAAAGATGGATACACATTGTTTTAGTACAAAAATTCTTAAAGTATCAATAAAAAATAATTATTCAAGTATCAACTACATATCAATATCGTTCATATTGAAATGAAGTTACGAAGGTATAGGCACAAAATATACCCAGCTCAATAGTCGAATATATATGAGTATTTACCTCTGATGGTCGACTTTAATTGGTATCGCTTATTAAACTCTCAAATAATTTATATCCATGTAATAGTTGGCTTAGAACAACCACCACACTTCATTAATTTCTTGTTTACACTACCTAGGACACTCATAGTTTTGCTTGTATGTAGTATCATAAGTACACATTAAATTTGTGTAGTATCTTATATTGAACAAAACTAGAAGTACCCCAATAAATTAAATCTAAGACAAGTAATTAGTTGCACACTAGAAATGAGTTATCACGACATGTGCCCGGATGATTAGACACGAGTGCGTGAGTACTTCCAGCCTATGCCATATCATAGGCGGTAGTTTGGCTAAACCACAAAAATCCTGACAATCTCAATAAGTATCAATATACTCAATTACAGTGAACTATAGGAAGATAAGAGCATGAACGATAA
This sequence comes from Iris macrosiphon, assembly GCA_036927795.1. NCBI lineage: Eukaryota > Viridiplantae > Streptophyta > Magnoliopsida > Asparagales > Iridaceae > Iris > Iris macrosiphon. The sequence continues at coordinate 109,263,524 of JAYESA010000008.1, read as the reverse complement.
TCCCCGACACACACATGATCACTATATTCCACACAGTCACTATAAGAGTTTTTAGTACATCATACATATCAGATACAGATCTCGGAGACAAATACGATAAATGACTATATGAGGATACATATGCTGCATAAGAAAAGTCTATCTAGAATCCTCTAAAATTATCCTGCGATCCAAGTGCTAATCTCCATATCCTCACCTAATATGTCAACTTTCCAGTCAAGATAACAGCAAAGTGCAATTACAACTAAACATTTACACAAACATATATAAATCTATTATGAATAAATGAAAAAGGTAATCGATAAGAACCAGCCTGTATGGATAATGACAAGAATATAATAATTTAGAAATAACTAAAATTATGAAAAGACAACTAGAACATGAAGCTGATAACATGTAAATAAACTAAGAAGGTTTTAACGAGGCACCATATTGTGTTGGCCATACCTTAAGATATTTTCACGTCCTAAAGATATATCGACATTGAGTCACTCTTTTCCTTCGATTACGATTTTTTTACTAGGGTTTTCTGAATAATTTTTTTTTGTAATGTCTATGTACATCTGTATATCCCCATAAACTTGTGTTAATCTGTTACATGAAGATGGATGTTGATCACCATTGAAGAATGAGGTTTATCATCCCTGAAGGCTGATGGTGATTATTCTTGAAGATTAATATAAATTGATTATTGAGTTATGCACCCTCAAGGGAGAGTGTTGTAGTTAGTTGTAACTAACTAGTCGGTTGTGCTTAACAAATAGATACAAATATCCTTATCATTTTATTATTTTGTAAGAATGTTATCATGTCTTATTTTTAAGCTTCCATGCTATTAAAAATAGATGCCTATAGAGAACCCTTAAAGGTTTAAGCAATTTGAGATTTTATCTCTCTATCTCTTATCTCTTAGTCAATTTACAACAAATTTATCTACTTTGTATGCTTGTGAGCTTTATATTTGGAGCTAACAGGGGTTCACTTTCCACTATTGTAATTCTATATACTTTTGAGGAATTATCATGCGTGAGTAGACCTCTGAAATATAAATTGGGGGACTAATTCAAATGGATAAGACTAGTCTAAGTTATCGTGGAGGTCTTCGAATTCGAATAATGGCTGTAACCAAAATAAAAAGAGAAAAAATTAGACTTGTGAGATAAATGACTGACTGTTAAATTTATCCAGTTCAAGGACGTGAACACGAGGAAAGTGTTGAACCAACATATTTACACCGTTTAATTTTTAACATAAGGAGAAAGGATTATAAATTGGTTTGACATACAAGTATGTTGTATCTACCATATGATCAGGGTTTAAAGAACAAATCTTCTTGCTTACTAATTTTCTTTTTGTTTGGATTAAAAGGAGTATAACCGGGGTAATATTATTGTTATTCAAATATTTTCTATTTGTTTATATTCTTTTTTATCAGAAATATATTGATCCATTATTGATATTTATAAAGGGTCAAAATAGTTTGAATTATAGGTAGGAATATAATACAGAGCAGAAATTTATTTGCTACAACTAATCTAGGACTAATTAGTGTTTAATTAGACTTGAATTTTATACTAGCTTAGAGTTTAAGTCCTGACATGTCCAAATAAATAGTTTAAATTTGATTCTTTTTTACAAAAAAAATAATGTAGAGGGAAGAAGTTTAATTAGCGTCAGACTTCCCAAACTGGCACCATATATATATATATATATATATATATATATATATATATATATATATATATACATATATATATATATATATATATATATATATATATATATATATATATATATATATATATATATTGTAACATCCCAGTCACAAAATACATAGGACTAGGAATACGTAATATGCCAGCTATGCATTCGACCAGACTATGGTCCAACTTAAATACATACAAGCTGTATAATAAGGGTAAATATCTAAGAATACTGAGAATATCTATGTCACAATCCACAAAAAGAACAAAATATCAAGAATGAACTACATGTGCTAATGTCGGTCGTCCAGTAACACATAAGCTCGAATAGACTCGAAAAAGAAATATAAGTCTATAAAAACTTGGCTACATTAGCAGATGAATAAACAATATGAATAAATGCATAGCAAAACTATGGTAAAAATAATATAAGTACCTGGTACTAATGCCCACATGGCAAAGTAACCCAAATCAGCAACTCCAGGCAGGCTTCACAACGGTCTATGCTGCAAAACTGGCAAGGGACCAGGTCCTCAGAGGGATGTAACAAGGTACAGAAACAACATGCCAAAGTAAAACCGTATAATATCACATACTCAAGGGTAAACTACTATAACCTTCTAAGGGATATGCACATGAGAATATCACATGTACTCAGGCTGAAGCCACTGCAGGCTCTGTGTCGGGGAGCCCATAGCAGCAAGTAATATCTAGTTGGGCTAGTAAATGTGCCAAATATCTGGGACTGAGTCTAAGGCACCTCTTGTAACATAGTATATATATATATATATATATATATATATATATATATATATATATATATATATATAAACATAATCAGCCTATAGTATGGTGTATTTCTCTTCACCCAATGCAACCTCATGTCTCATGTCCACAACGTCTCATGTCCATAACACGCAAGATCAGGATCTCTAGCTAGTACAATGAGTCATAATGATATATACATAAAATATGCAAGTCTCATATCACGAGTCCTGTAATCCTATACAGAATCACCATGAATACCTCAAGAAAGATTCTGTCACATAAAATAGTGTCAAGTGTCCTACGGTCTGATGTCTTGTAAAGTAAGCACGTAAACATAGGATCGTGCAATCAACTCTCTAAGTAACGTTACACTACTCCACGTACGACATTGACACTCGAATCTTTTTCGGACGCTAAGCAACGTCTCACGGCCCTAGGTTGAATAAGTAAATCACAAGAACGTACATATGAAAGTAAACTCAAACAAATAATACAATATGATCTACTACAAGTTTGGCAAGGTACACTTGCCTGGATTCTAGATATAGCGAGGTCCAAGTAGCGAGCTTAATCCGTCAATGTGTCATACGATATTTTTTGACAGATACGCGTTGATTCTGGTGTGCACTTACGTCGAAATCAAATTCTGCGAAATTTACACGTTCGCGTTGACGATACGCTCCTTTTGGTGCAATTTGCACGCGATAAAGTTTCCACGTTTGGCGGAAAGCACCCCGTATCGAGAATTTTTGGATTTCAAAAATATGATTTTATCTCATTTATAAAATAGAATAATTGAAGATTAACAACAAACTAATTAAAACTAATTAAAGATAAATAAACTTTGATATGTTGTATAAAAGACTGTTCAAACTGAATTTTAAAATACTAAATATTTTAAGAGAAAAATGGGTGCAAAGTAGGGGGTTTGGACTGGTTTTCTGTAGTTTAAAAATTAATTTTTTTAGCCGACTTTCGAGTCTATTTATACGCGATTTAAAGAAGAAATAATAAATCTAATTGAAGAGACTAGAAGGTGGTCATGTTGTGAACCCAATGAAACAAACGGATCAAAAAACGGATGAATGGAGAGAGAAAAATTAGACCTAAAACTTAAAGTGATGGAGGTTGGACTGCTGATGTGCATGGTCGATTTTGGGTGGATCCCGTCTGGTTTAGTCGGCCGTGGATGGCACGGCGGATTTTGAAAGTCGAGGTCGACGATGGTGGTGGTGGTCTGATGGTGGTGGTGTCGGTGGCTGTATATAGATGGAGAGAAGGGGCTTACGGTTAGGTGAACCAAGGGGTCAAGGGAAGGGTAGCGGGTTTAAGGTTTGGGTTTGGGCTTTATTCTTTTCATTTTCTTTTCTTTTATATTACCATATGTATATATATATATATATATATATATATATATATATATATATATATATATATATATATATATATATATATATATATATATATATATATATGTATATGTATATATAGCCATATATAGTCATGGTAAAATATAAGAAAATAGGTTTGCACATAAAATAATTTTCAAAAATTTTGTACAATACTTTAATAGTAGTTGTACACCAAAAATATATTTTCTATAAAATATTTATAATTAATAAATATAAATAAATATCTATACAATTTAATAAATCCATGAATTTTATATTTTTCTAATTAGCTAAGAATAATAAAAAAAATTCCTTAATCTCAAATGAATACATAATATCAATAATAAAAATAATAAAATTTAAAATTTAAAATCAGGGGGTTAACAATCTACCCAACTTATAAAAAATTTGTCCTCGAAATTAAAAATGCGCAGTAATTAGAATAAGAGATTTCATTTCGGGAGAAGGTTAAATATAACTCGTTGTGTAGGATTTCTTGATATTAAGAATAAGTTACGATCTAAACATAAAAGCGGTAGAAATAGATTTTAGATGTGCAAGGTCATATATGGATTCCTGAATGTTGGAAATGCATTTACCAATGGGATCCTAGTTTGTCGTCGTATTCTAAGAATAAGGGTACACTTAATCAAGGCTCTACCCAACTTATAAGAATGAAGTTGGCCGTAAAAGTTTTGGTCACCCTCCTGTTTATAAGGGTTATAGAAGTCTATCTTCAAGGGAGGTATGTGATGTTTAGGCTTTTATGACCGTAGTCACAGACTATTAGAAGAAATCTAGGAACTACCATAATATTTTTGAGTCAATAATTCTATAAAGGAAGTTTACATGTTCTCATTGCTTCTAATTTGATCATGAGTTTACAAGACAATAGGAAATGTCTTAGTCAAATACAACTAGGGTGAGATGGTACAGAGAAGACGTTCATTGCATATCATGGATGTCGATCAATAGTTCAACAATAAGTTATTATGTAAGGAGTATAAGGGAGTTCAATTTAATACAACACAAGTGTTATGGACATAGGTTGGCATGAATGGACTACGAGTACATTAGTGGTTAGAGTAATTAGGTTGCCGATGTACAATTTAATTTAATTGTAATGGAATTGAATATTTAAATTAAGTGATAGGTTACGAATGTTGTGGGGGTCTATATGGAGCATGGGAGTGTATCTTTGGGAGTAACAGCTGGGTCATGAGTGAGTAGGTCCAGTTAGGTTCATAAATGTTAAAGTTTTCAGAAGAATTGAGTCGATGTTGCGTATTAAAATTGTCCGCAACGAAAAAAGATATCTAGGTGTCATTTGTGTGCACAAATGCGTCACGAATATTGTACGACTAACACGAAAAAAAGAAAGTCGAGTTTGTGAGTGATAGTCATGTCATGGGTGTAGAGTGGCTAGTCTAGATTATAAGGGTGGAAGTTCTTAGAAAGAGAATGATAGTATTATGATCCAAATATCTGATTCACAATAAGAGTATTAAAGGATACAAAATTAAAGAGGTAATTCAATATTTTTGGAATTAATCATAATTAATACCAAATAAATTCAAATTTACCCTAAAATTCTAAAATAACCCTACACTAAAATCAGGGGACTACGATCTACCTAACTTATAAAAATTAACTTGGTATCCAAAACTATAGTCAGGGTCCTGCTAACGAAATTTCTTGAAGGGCCTACTTCCTAAATAAAGATACAAGAAATCTAGAGTTTACTGGCCATAATTAAAGATTCTCTAAGGGAACCTAAATACTATCAGGGTGCTATTGGTCAACAACTCTATAAGGAAAATTCCTACCAACTAATATTGCTCCTATATAGGTCATGTCTTCAATAAGACATAAGAAAGAGTTTGGTTGGGTATAACTAGGGCAAGGTGGTAAAGAGACTTCGATCATCGCATGGCAGTGATGACGTAGGGACGAATAGAGGGAATCACAAAGGGAGGAATCTACAGACCAAGACAAGAGAAGTTTATGATAAGTCTAGGGAGTATGGTCATAGGGTTGAATAAGGCATGATTAAACAACTATCTGGAGAGTCAAGTCACAGTGACTAGATCAGGGAATTAGAAATAGAAAAGAACTGATACCTATAGTGAGATGGATATTAACACCATGAAGAGGGTACTAACTAAAAGATTAATTTGCTACTAGGGCACGACTGGGAAGGGAAGAATGATCTACTCAGTTGTTATAATTAGAAGGATCTTTGTTGCAAAAGCACGAGACTATATATGCAAAACAGTATAAGAATTTGATAGGAAGGATAGGAATGCAGTCGAGGGAGTAATACAACTAATCCTTAAACTCAATACTCTATTCATATAAGTTATATTTTATATAATCTCCCTCATACTATTGGCAACCTACTTCTGGCTATAGGTAAACAACATACGATCATTACAACTTCGTCTTCCTCGTATATTTCTAACTTAGTAGGTAAGGGTCTAAACTAAGAATGTACTTAGGTCTATCACTTATGGCATACTATTCGCTAAGGACACTTTTCAATACTCGTCTAATCTTCAATTGGAATGCCTACTCATTTTTGTACAACTTACTCAATTCTATTGTCTATCTTTATGTACTGTTGTTCATCTAGTCTCTGCTATCTAAAACCTATCTTTCTTACAAGAATCTTTCGGCTAGACTACTACCCTGTTACACAAGCATGATGTCATGGTTATCTTGAGTAAAAAATCTTCAAACTCAATGAGATGATAAAAATCCAAAAATCCATCGGCTATGATAAATTGGAAATAGGTTCTCATCACCTACTACTATGGATAGGTCCAGCAAGCTCATACCCTATTAGTAAAAAATCTAAATTTCTGGCCCTAATAAGTTTATGTGTAAACCCATAATATTCAACTATCATTCCTATAAGACTTCTATCTTCCTATACACTTTCCTACCATGTGTAAATCTATAATCTAAGGATATTGTGATAATCCTCTACAAAATAACCATCAAGTTAGTATGTGATTCTGAACCTGTGTTTAATTTCTTGAAGTTTATATCACTTCGAGACTGATCAACAATTTCTACTTGCACTAAATTCTCAAAATTCTAAAAGCATTACAATTCATAAATACTTAAATATTATCCCTCAAGTCCATATCACAATCCCTTCCCCTTGGATTATGCGACCATAATATATTTTTCTTATCATTTGTTTCCTACGCACCCTCATATCATTTTAGTATGTTAATCTTGTTTTCAACTATAAGCTTCGCCAATCATGACCTAGTATTTTCTGTTTTGTAGTATAACTCTTCTAGAAAACTACCGAGTGATAAAATATTCAGTCATTCCTAGATCCTTCTCTTAATTTAAAATGCTCAAGGTCATGTACTCCTCGTAAATCTCTTCTTATTACCATTCTACCTTCTTTACGTTGAACCTGAGATTTCTCCTAGTTTATTCTATGTACACCCTTCATCCAAACTACATGGTTACCATCTTGTTATAGCTTGTCATATATTATAGGCAATTCACTATATCTAACTCAAGACTATAACATCTATCAAAACTCTCATTCTTTAACCTATTTGCTCTATCATATATACTAGCTTATCTATCCAAGTAATCACGGGTGGAACTCATTTGTTCAATTAACACTGACAACCCAAATAATCAAGTACATCTAATTTGATTTCGAAAGCTATACTTTAGTACTCAAGTTTTCTAATTACTCAAATATTTGGTCTAGCAATCTACCTATCTATTTAGTCCAGACCTATAGTCATCAATAATTTAAGGGGGTCATAAGATATAGTTTTGATACTAAAAGTCATAAGACAACTAGAGGTTTAACCACTATGGCCTGCTACGTAAGGTTCTAATTTCTTAAGGTCATAATATAATTCCTTGTATCACCATCATGGGCCACAACTAATCCCTAGCATCTAGCAATGTATTCCAAAAATTACTCCAGTGCATTAGAATCAAACCATCTTTTTAACTTCTAATACTTCCAAATTACTGCTACCTTAAGCAAGGGTAAGGTTTTATTAGTTTTACACCTCTAATACTATATTCAATTCTCTTGCTAACAATCTACACTAGCTCTAGCATATAGGAATAACGTATCTATCTACCCTACTAAGGGTAACCATCTTCTCAAAAATTTATATCTAGTATGTCATTTTTTGCCTTGACAATGATCTGCTTCTGGAGAAAATACCGCGCACGAACGTCCATCTCCATGAAATAGGAAGAGATAATAAACAATAATAAAGGTGTCGAGGAGAATAAACGAGTACAATTATGAAGTCAAGGTCGATAATGAAATACTAAAAAAAATTTAAATCAGTTGTGGATTGAGATGCTAATACTGCTAATCCTGATTACAGGCTTGCTCGGTACAGGAAAGTAACCAAAAAAAATATAATGCCCCAGTCCTAAAATACGTAGGACTAAGAATGCGTAACATGCCAGCTACGCATTTGACCAGACTCTGGTCCGACTCTAATACGTATAAGCTGTATAATACGGGTAACTATTTAAGAATACTGAGAATATCTATGTCACAATCCACATAAAGAAAAAAATATCAAGAATAAATTACATGTACTAAAGTCGGCCACCCAGTAATACATAATCTCGAATAGACTCAAGAAAGAAATATGAGTCTATAAAAACTAGGCTACATCAGCAGATAAATAAACAATATAAATAAATGAATAGCATAACTGTAAACTCCCTCACCCAAAATAGGTATTTGTGTATATTTTATATTATTATATTTATTATAGATGTTAAATTTATTTAGAGTATTCTCTTAGTTAATTAGAAAATAATTTTTTTAGTATATTTACTTATATAAATATTTATTTAGAATTATTTTTAGGCTATTTTAGATTATTGGGATTTTTCCATAAATTTTAGTTAATTAAAAACTAGTAACACTAATTTTTGAGGACTTTAAAGAATTTATTTTATGTTCAAACTTAGATAAAAATATCCCAAAATTTTATTTTAGGTTCTAAATAATAAAATATATTTTCTAGAATTTTTTGGGAATTTTTCGATTATTTTTAGCATTTATTTTGAGTTAATTATGAAAAATTGAATTAAAAACTAATTTCTGAAAAAGAAAACCCAAAAAGTAATTAATTCTGCCCAGTCAGCAAACAAGGGGCCCACCTGTCAGCCTCCAGTAGTGAACAGTGCCGGGCCCGCCTGTCAGTGACCGCTGAGTGGGTGCGAGCCGAGCCGAGTCAGAGTTCGACTCGGACTCAGCTGAGCCGAGCCGCGTCAGTGCCTGACCGTCCGATCTGAGCGGGCAGCCCTAGATTGCTGCCACGTGGCGCGCTGTGAGCCGCGACTGCACTTTCTCTCTCCTCTATATATATATAATAGTTTAGATATTAATTTCTAGGGTTTTTTTCTTCAGCCAATTTTTGGAGAATTGTCATCTAGGGTTCCTTCATCTTCTAGAAGCCATTGCGTATAGCTCCGGACTCCAAATGAGGCCTAGTTTTTTTTGTTAGAACGATAATGAGGTTAGATTTCTGATTATTAAAATTTTTATTCTAAATTATTAGTATTAAATTCTGGAAAATTCATAGAGCACAGCATATCCGAAAATAGACTTATTTTGATGTTTTCGCAATTTCGGGAGAACCCGAAATCAGAATCATGAACCGTTTTAAGTTTCGGAAAGCTAATGTCGAGATCATTGACATATATTTTTCTCAGAATTTAGTTCGAAGTATTTTCATACTGTTAATTTTGTAGAACTTCTAGGTTAGAATTTAACCATCGGTGCACAATACAAAATTTGTATGTGCCATAATTCCCAAACGAATTTGAATTCGGACGAGCTGTAAATTCCAGCATGTTTTTGACGCTAAAATCTATAGGAAATAATGTATGAAAGTTGAGTTTGTGTCGGTTGACTTTTTGGTCAACAGATCGCCTCGATTTGCGTGCCATGAGTCTCGAATTGATAAAATTCAGTTTCTTTGGACAAAATTTAGGAATTAACATAAAAATTAGAATAATAAGATTAAAATAGAATTTTAGAGTAATTATTCCAGAATTAAATAAATTAAAATAAATTATCTTTTGACGTGATAAATTTGTAATACATAGGCTATTTGGACTGTGACTTGGACTCTGATTCATACCAGCAACAGGACCCCAGACAAGATACCTTGCCAAATTATTTACAGTACTTTGCATGCTATTTATATTTCTTTTTATTTATTTTATTTTTGTATAGTTCTTGCATGTGTAGTTTTTCTCCAGTTATTACTATGTATTAGATATGTTGACACACACATGGCACCTAGTATCATGGAAGGACAATCATTAGGCGTATGGGCTTTTAACCACTCTGGTAAACCGTAGTATATAGTTCGCACTACGGGCGTGTGTCGCGCTGGTCGCTACCCCAGAGGTATGTCGATTTCTGTAGAGTCGCGCTGGTCGCTACCCCAGAGGTATGTCAATTTCTGATGTTCTAGACGGGTGTGTGAGTTATGAGGCTTAGATCGAGTAGACTACCCTTGCCCATACGTCAAAAATTTGTCCTCATTTGTATTCATATAGATTATCTTGTACAGCGTACTTATCTATTTTCAAACCATATGCATGTTTACTGTATTCAAATTGGCTCGTATTTTCTGTATCTTGTTACGTCCCTCTGAGGACCTGGTCCTCTGCCAGGTGTATCTGCTCTTGAGTATTTGCAGGAGTACGGGCCTGGACCTGACACATTATTTTCTGTCGAGGAGGTCTTACCTTCTGAGCATCGTTGATTATCTGACGATGGATTCTTTTAGCTGATGCACTTCTGTCTTCACATTATTTTACATTGGAGACTTTATACTCCTCTCTCATTTTAGTTTTGGATATAGTCATGGGTAGTGGATTTGTCTCCACCCAACTATTATTTTAGATATTTTAGACTCCTTATTCTAGTTTAGTATTTCTTTTCTATGACTTGTTGTGTGGATGAGATTAGCATATCTGTGACTTGTGACATTATATATACCACATATGAGTTTATATTCATATTACAGCGTACGTATGGGTTATGGTTTCCATATATTGGAGTTGCCATATCCATGCGGCTGGCATGCTTACGTGTTCCTAGTCCTACGTATTTGGGACTGGGGCGTGACATATTTTTGTGGTGGCCCATGCAGGTCGAGTTAACCGTTTCGGTTACGTCACTGTACCGAGCCGGCCTGCACCTAGGATTAGAATTTTAGATCTCATCCACACTTGACTATAACTTACCTTCCTTCCAACATGTCCTACTTAAGTTCTTGCATCCTGTTTGATTCATGTACTCTTCTTAATCCTTCGTCCATCTCTTGCAGAGAGATGAATTTGAATAACGGGCATGCCGCCACCGGAGACAACACGTCTCCAAGGGACGACGACCAACCACTAGGAGTGACCTCAACACCACCTCTTCCTCCCGGACCGGATGGACCGACTAGCAATCCAATTCCATCAACCCCCTCCACGATACCTAATGGGACTTTTCCAGCTCCACTAGCACCGCAAGATGGCCAAGCGCAGCTGTTCCAATTCTTTCCGATGATAATACAGGAACAGAGGCAGCAAGCAGCAGAGCAGAGGCTAGAATTTCTGGCAGCGCTTAAGAGAATGACTGCACTAGCCCCTATTCCAACCCAGGCACTAGTTTCAGTACCACAAGCTCGGGTTGGTTCAGTCAAGGACTTTGTGCAGATGGGCCCTAAGCCATATAAGGGCAAAGAGAGTCCAGAGGAGACCACGAACTGGATTGCCAATACCAAGAAGTTGTTAGAGGCATCACAACTACCTACTGACCTATGGATGATAGGCGTGAGAACTCAGTTAGAAGGCAACGCGCATCACTGGTGGGAATCAATGGAGCGCCAGTTGGGTACGCGTCAGACTTGGGAATAATTCTTGGAATGTTTTGAGAGAAAGTACTTCTCGAATACTGTAAGGGACGCATTGTACGATCAGTTCCTCCATCTAGAGCAAGGGGACAAGACGGTTGATGAGTATGACGCAGAATTTAGCCGTCTCAGTAAGTATGGCACAGTCCTAATACCTAATGACTTAGAGAAGGCTAAGAGGTTTCACCGTGGGCTGACTCGAGAGCTCCAGTACTACACTAGCTCACAGTCCCGGATCTCTTATGCCGAGTTATTGACAGAAGCCAGGATTCAGGAGGCCATCAGCAAGGGAAATGGAATTCAACTGAGAAGTCACCAAGGACCAGTAAGGATACAGCAAGGAGGACCCATTCGACACCCTTTGACACGCCAGCAACCAAATAGTGTCGTACCATATCCAGCCAAGGGGCATCGTACTTGTAACTTTTGTGGTATACCAGGTCATATTCATAGAGATTGTCATCGTTGATTGGGATTGTGCATGGTATGTGGATCAAGTTACCATCAAGCTCGAGAATGTCCTCAGCAGAACCCGGGGTCTATGGCATTAAAATCAGGAATATCGCATACACCCTCAAGTATAGAAGACCAAAGGGACCCACCACTGCTTCTATAGTTTGCACAAATAGAGGGGACTAGACCCCAGTTGATCAACCAAAGACAAGGCCAAGCACTCATTATGACAAGTATGGGAGAGCAGACATAGGAAGCCGTAGATACAGGTACGACATTTTAGTTATAATTGTCTTTGCATACTCATAAACTCATTGTGACACAAGCTCTTAGATGTACAAATAGCTGTAGAATTTTATATATGGTAGCTTAGCAGTTATGAGGATGTATGTATATTCTACCCAGATGGCATACACGCGATGCTAATGGATGACGTGAGTAGCAGTAGTAGTATTCTCCCCTATTTTATCTCGCCCTCTTGGGGTGACTCATCTTCTCCTTTTATATTCATTCCTTATCTCGTGCGTAACTCTTCCTATCATAGTCGTATCTTTCGTGCCATTATGAATTGTTTGATATCAACCTCACCCCTATTTTGTTAGTTAAACATAAATGTGTTAGTAATGCTTGATAACTAAGGATGAGTTCTTAATATGTATATGCACTATAACAATATCTGTATTCTTTATTAGTTTAACCCTTAAGTAGCACCATGTAGCATAGTAGAAATTGTTAGATCACTTGAGCTAGATCATAGCCCTAATAGTTAGTCAAGACCTTAAGTGTCTCCCTAAAAACTTAGACTATGCCTAGGAAAGAGTTGAAGGCACTTGTTACGAACTGATGACTATGACAAATCGCTGGCGAGGTAGCGACAGTTGCAGCCAGACGATTATGGTAGAATAGTCGAATTACTTGCAGCCATACTGGCCAGGTGGCGTGGCAGTATTAGACTATGATACTTGACGGTTATGGAAAAAGTCATAGTTATGAGATTCTAGAAAGGTATCCCAAGATTCTCGACCCAATAAATGTATTTACCTTACAAACCTAGACAATAGCTTCAAAGAATGTGACTACTAGTAGAATCTTGTAAGTTGGGTAGTGTAGACGAGTTAGAGGATGATAGAATAGTGGATGGACAATAGATGAGAAAGTGTTAGAATGACAGACCATGAGTTTAGGAGTCCTACTAGACACCAATGTAGTGTAATAGCTATAGTGATCACTATGAATATGGGTTAGTGTCAATTTCGAGGACGAAATTGTTGTAAGTTGGGTAGATTGTAAACTCCCTCACCCAAAATAGGTATTTGTGTATATTTTATATTATTATATTTATTATAGATGTTGAATTTATTTAGAGTATTCTTTTAGTTAATTAGAAAATAATTTTTTTAGTATATTTACTTATATAAATATTTATTTAGAATTATTTTTAGGCTATTTTAGATTATTGGGATTTTTCTATAAATTTTAGTTAATTAAAAACTAGTAACACTAATTTTTGAGGACTTTAAAGAATTTATTTTATGTTCAAACTTAATTAAAAATATTCCAAAATTTTATTTTAGGTTCTAAATAATAAAATATATTTTCTAGAATATTTTGGGAATTTTTTGATTATTTTTAGCATTTATTTTGAGTTAATTATGAAAAACTGAATTAATTAATTTCTGAAAAAGAAAACCCAAAAAGTAATTAATTCTGCCCAGTCAGCAAACAGGGGGCCCACCTGTCAGCCTCCAGTAGTGAACAGTGCCGGGCCGCCTGTCAGTGACCGCTGAGTGGGTGCGAGCCGAGCCGAGCCGACATCGAGCCGAGCCGAGTCAGAGTTCTACTCGGACTCAGCTGAGCCGAGCCGCGTCAGTGCCTGACCGTCCGATCTGAGCGGGCAGCCCTGGATTGCTGCCACGTGGCGCGCTGTGAGCCGCGGCTGCACTTTCTCTCTCCTCTATATATATAATAGTTTAGATATTAATTTCTAGGGTTTTTTTCTTCAGCTGATTTTTGGAGAATTGTCATCTAGGGTTTCTTCATCTTGCAGAAGCCATTGCGCATAGCTACGGACTCCAAACGAGGTCTAGTTTTTTTGTTAGAATGATAATGAGGTTAGCTTTCTGATTATGTAATTTTTTTTTCTAAATTATTAGTATTAAATTCTGAAAAATTTGTAGAGCACAGTATGTCCAAAAATAGACGTATTTCGATATTTTCGCAATTTCGGGAGAACCCGGAATCAGAATCATGAACCGTTTAAAGTTTCGGAAAGCTAATGTCGGGATCATCAACAAATAATTTTCACAGAATTTAATTCGAAGTATTTTCATACTGTTAATTCTGTAGAACTTCTAGGTTAGAATTTAACCATCGGTGCACAATACAAAATTTGTATGTGCCATAATTCCCAAACGAATTTGAATTCGGACGAGCTGTAAATTCCAGCATATTTTTGACGCTGAAATCTAAAGGAAATAATGCATGAAAGTTGAGTTTGTGTCGGTTGACTTTTTGGTCAACAGATCGCCTCGATTTGCGTGCCATGAGTCTCGAGTTGATAAAATTCAGTTTCTTTGGACAAAATTTAGGAATTAACATAAAAATCAGAATAATAAGATTAAAATAGGATTTTAGAGTAATTATTCCAGAATTAAATAAATTATCTTTTGACGTGATAAATTTGTAATACATAGGCTATTTGGACTATGACTTGGACTCTGATTCATACCAGCAGCAGGACCCCAGGCAAGATACCTTGTCAAATTGTTTACAGTACTTTGCATGCTATTTATATTTATTTATATTTATTTTATTTCTGTATAGTTCTTGCATGTGTAGTTTTTCTCCAGTCATTACTATGTATTAGATATGTTGACACACACATGGCACCTAGTATCATGGGAGGACAATCATTAGGTGTATGGGCTTTTAACCACTCTGGTAAACCGTAGTATATAGTTCGCACTACGGGCGTGTATCGCGCTGGTCGCTACCCTAGAGGTATGTCGATTTCTGTAGAGTCGTGCTGGTCGCTACCCCAGAGGTATGTCAATTTCTGATGTTCTAGACGGGTGTGTGAGTTGTGAGGCTTAGATCGAGTAGACTACCCTTGCCCATACGTCAAAATTTGTCCTCATTTGCATTCATATAGATTGTCTTGTACAGCGTACTTATCTATTTTCAAACCATATGCATGTTTACTATATTCAAATTGGCTCGTATTTTCTTTATCTTGTTACGTCCCTCTGAGGACCTGGTCCTCTGCCAGGTGTATCTGCTCTTGAGTATTTGTAGGAGTACGGGCCTGGACCTGACGCATTATTTTCTGTCGAGGAGGTCTTACCTTCTGAGCATCGCTGATTATCTGGCGATGGATTCTTTTAGCTGATGCACTTCTGTCTTCATATTATTTTACATTGGAGACTTTATACTCCTATCTCATTTTGGTTTTGGATATAGTCATGGGTAGTGGATTTGTCTCCACCCGACTATTATTTTAGATATTTCAGACTCCTTATTCTAGTTTAGTATTTTTTTTCTATGACTTGTTGTGTGGATGAGATTAGCATATCTGTGACTTGTGACATTATATATACCACATGTGAGTTTATATTCATATTACAGCATACGTATGGGTTATGGTTTCCATATATTGGAGTTGCCATATCCATGCGGCTGGCATGCTTACTTGTTCCTAGTCCTACGTATTTGGGACTGGGGCGTGACAATAACTCTGGTAGAAATAATATAAGTACCTAGTACCAATGCCCACATGGCAAAGCAACCCAAATCAGCAACTCCAGGCAGGCGCCATGATGGTCTATGCTACAAAACTGGCGAGGGACCAGGTCCTCAGAGGGATGTAATAAGGTACAAAAAATAATATGCGAAAGTAAAACAGTATAATGTCACATAATCAAGGGTAAAGTACTTTAACCTTGTAAATAATATGCACATGAAAACATCACACGTACTCAGACTGAAACCACTACAGGCTCTGTGTCGGGGATCCCATAGCAGCAAGTAATATCTACTAGGGCTAGTAAATATGCCAAAGATCTGGGGCAGAGTCTAAGGCACCTCTAGTAACATAATATATATATATATATAAACATAATCAGCCTATAGTATGGTGTGTTTCTCTCCACCCAATGTAACCTCACATCTCATGTCCACGATGTCTCATATCCATAATATGCAAGATCTGGACCTCTAGCTAGTACAATGAGTCATAATAATATATGTATATAATATGCAAGTCTCATATCACGAGTCCTGTAATTCTATACATAATCACCATGAATACCTCAAGAATGATTCTGTCACATAAAATAGTGTCAAGTGTCATACGGTCTGACGTACTTGAAAAAGTAAGCACGTAAACATAGGATCGTGGAATCAACTCTCTAAGTGATGTTATACGACTCCGCGTACGGTGTCGACATCCGAATCTTATTCGGACGCTAAGAAACATCTCATGGTACTAGGTTGAACAAGTAAATCACAAGAACATACATATAAAAGTAAACTCAAGCAAATAATATAACATGATCTACTACAAGTTTGGCAAGGTACACTTGCCTAGATTCTAGATATAGCGAGGTCCAAGTAGCGAGCTCAATGCGTCAACTGCTAAAGAAAAGGTAGAATCCATACTAACTTCTCCGTATGCTACAATAGACATCACCAACGTTTCCAAAACATAAAAAATAGCTACAATTGACTACCCATAAGTCCAATTTGGACACAGAAAAAAAATAATATTTTCGGGTCAAAGCGGTGTCCAATTGTGGCCACTTTATACCGTAAAATGTATCGGAGATAAAGTTTTCCAAATTTGACAAACTTAGTGTCCACAAGTCCATAACGATGGCACGAACTCAACGGAGTATCCGAAATTGGATTCCGGTGAGCCAGTCATAAAATCACCCATCAAGTGGAACCGAGGGGCCCGCAAAATAGTGTTTCGTCAACGTTCTCAGAATCAAAACCAACTTGAGTCACAGGACCAACCTAATAATGTGA
The DNA here is from genome assembly GCA_036927795.1 of Iris macrosiphon. Taxonomy (NCBI): domain Eukaryota; kingdom Viridiplantae; phylum Streptophyta; class Magnoliopsida; order Asparagales; family Iridaceae; genus Iris; species Iris macrosiphon. The sequence continues at coordinate 109,246,247 of JAYESA010000008.1, read as the reverse complement.
ATGCGATGGTGTAAGTTTTATTGCAAAATGATAAGCACACACGAAATTACGACAAGGTGTCAGAATAGGCCGATACGGTATTTTTTTACGGATACGCGTTAATTTCGGTGTGCACTCACGTCCAAATCAAGTTCAGCAAAATCCCACACGTCCGCGTTGACGAAACAGATTTTTTGTGCAATTTGCACGCGATGATGTCGCCTCCTTTGGCGGGACGCACCCCGTATCGAGAATTTTTGGATTTCGAAAACATGATTTTAACTCATTTACAAAACAGAATAATTGAAGATTAACAGCAAACTAATTAAAACCAATTGAAGATAAACAAACTTGTATATATTGTATAAAATTCTTTCAAATTGAATTTTAAATACTAAATATTTTAAGAGAAAAATGGGTACAAAGTAGGGGGTTTGGGCTGGTTTCTGTAGTTTAAAAATTAGTTTTTTTGGCCAACTTTTGAGTCGATTTACACACAATTTAAAAAATAATAATAAATCTAATTGAAGCGACTAGAAGGTGGTCATGTTGTGAACCCAACGAAACAAACGGATCAAAAAACTGATGAACGAATAGGAAGAAATCAGACCTGAAACTTGAGGTAATGGAGGTTAGATTGCTGATGTGCACGATCGTGTATGGGCGAATCCGGTCGGTTCAGTCGGCCGTGGATGGCGCGACAGCTGCTGGAATTCGAGCTCGACGGTGGTGGTGGTGGTCTGATGGTAGTGGTGGTGGTGGCTGTATATAGATGGAGAGAAGGGAATTAAGGTTAGGTGAACCGAGGGATTAGGGGAAGGGTAGCGGGTTTAGGGTTTGGGTTTGGGTTTGGGTTTGTAGAAGCATGAAAAATACGCTGCAGAGTTATACGCAGTATGCATAAAACCCACGTAAAACAGAGTTTTCAGTGCTGTGTGGCGTAAGACATGACTTCAGAGCCATCGGCGTACAACAGAGCTTCATCGCTAAGTACAGCGTAAAATATAGCTCCAGAACAACCCGCGTAATGCAGTATTTCCAGACTGCTTCAGCGTAAAAAGGTTGTTACATCGCCCCTTCGACGTAAAACCTACACGCTTTTAATACAGTGGGAAGTTGTAGGGGGAACTCTTCGTATTCCTCGAACGAACCAGTCAGATCATGTAGTGAACCTGACTCCTGACAAAGAGTACTGCACGACTATCCAGACGACGACTGTAATGATGATTCAGCACAGAGACCCAGATCGTCATTTAGTGACATTTTCTTGATACAAATTGCTTTTACGCATTCAAGGGAATACGCTGCCTAGTTTTAAACAGGCAGACTTGAGCTTTTACGCTCAGCAAGAGACAAAATGAACTGCCACGTCAAAAGCAGCTCTTCGTACAGAGCTCGAGGCACGTCTCGGCAGTTAATGCGCGTGATGTGGGCAGATCTCTGCATTTAATGTACGAGATTTGACTCTACTTTCAAAGACTAGATGAGCCATAATTACGGCTAATACGTCCACATCATCACTTCTGCATATTACGCCATCAGGCTATTTTCAGCTATAGGAGCACGATGTACGCTATCTCCTTGAAATACGCCGACCTGGTTATTTTCAGCTACAGGAGCACGCCATATGCTATCTCCTCGGAATACGCCAACTCAGGCTATATTTGCATCGATGCGTGATAAGGCTATTTTTACGCTCAAGATCTCCGTCAAGGAAAGAGGATCGACTATCTTTTACGCTAGCTACCTATCCATGCAGCATCAGGCTTCTACGCCTACTTGGCTTCTATGCCAACTTGACAACTATTTGGCTTCTACGCCAGGATGACAGTTATTGGCCTCTACGCAACCTTTTCTACGCGAGGGGCAGTTACCTACGTGGCTTGCATGCCATGATCTTTACAGCAGTTATACGTGTTACCTCATCATGGGACATGCGTCACACGCATATTCAGAAGATCATTTATACGTGGGTGGCAGTTATTATAACCGCCGCGTAAAAAGTGCCATACTCTCCACTGTCCGGCTTCTACGTCGACTGGACGGTTACTGTCACTAAACCCTATAAATAGAGACCTCCGTCCACGGAGGTCCAGGGTCAAAAACTCGGAGAACAGAAGTTAGAAGGTCAAAAAGTCAAAGGACAGAGAGAGAAGAGCTCAGACAGAGAGTAGTGATCGACAATTTTTGGCATCGAGCATCCACTCCCTCTTGCAATCTTTGAAGCTTCTTCGTCTTCTATAACACTTCATCATCATCGTGTGGTCCAAGGGACAAAGTGATCGACAGCAGATCAGACTCCTATAGCAATATTTACCCAGATTAAATTTTTTACTTGACATCCTCATATAGGATTAATTGTACTTCTTGTTTGTAAACCAAAGAAAGGGTTTTGTATAAACCTTGTTTTATTTCTTTCGTTTGTTGTCAAACACAAGATGGCGACTCTGCTAGGGACAACTTTCTCATCTGACGAGAAAGCAATTGCTCAACACTATACTGTATCAATAGGATCAATGAAGAAGACCTTGGTCGTCCTATTCGACCAGTCAGCCTACGAAGACATGCTTCGAGTAGGGGGTAGCTCTCACTCCCTCTCCGTCCAAGATAACAGGAAACTACGTAAGGTATGGATGCCCCGGACATCCCCTACCATTCTTGCCGACTCTCTGGTTTTTCCGACCAACAAGGTTGTAGCTTCGCAACCTCCGCGCCCCGTGCGTAAAACTCTGTCTCCCGTCTGTGACGTGGCAGACAAAACTTCTGGCAATGCCTCGATGCTAGTCCAGAAGTCTACTCCGCGCTATATGCATAAAACTCTGTCTCCCGTCTGTGACGTGGCAGACAAAGCTTCTGGTTATGCCTCAGTGCTAATGCAGAAGTCTGCACCGCGCTCTGCGCGTAAAAGTCAGTCACTCGTCTGTGACGTGGCAGACAAAATTTCTGATAATGCCTCAGTGCCTATTCAGAACTTCTAAATGCGCTCCGCGCGTAAAAATATATCTTCCCTCCGTGGAAAAGCAGATGGTTCCTGCAATCTGTGCAAGAGAAAACAAGTGGCAGATTTCTCAACTTTTCGGCCTTTACGCCAGCAAGAGAAGAATCTGCCCGCTCTCCAGATTACGCGAGAAGCTGATGGCCGATTGAGGACCTCCTCAGTTTTACGCCAGCCTAAGCAAAATTTTAGACTATGCCAGGTTAAGCCCATCAGCGTAAAGAAAGCCCAGTTTATGGAAAGACATACTCCTCAGGGATCATCTGCTACTCATATGGTTGAACTGCTGTATACGGGTGGCAGGGGAAAATTTATGGTTCCCAATATCCGCATTCCAACTAATGTAAACAGAAGGAACAAGCCTTCTTCCTCTTCTTCTTCTGTTAATCCTCCTGACTTGCGTGAATTCTTGACCCAGAAACGCAAAGACAGGAGTCATAACCAGGATTCAGTTCCCCTAACTGACAAACATGGAGAGATCATGTGGGAAGATGCGTCAACATCTAATATTATTATGATATATGGACCACATGAAAATGCTGCCTTTATTGTTCCTCCAACTCGCGACGACCAGCATCCAATAGTCTTCGGTCGCATGCGGAGCATACCGATTGTACAAGAAAATTTTCGCGAGTCTGAGGGTGGCAAAATACAAATCCACAGATATAGCCCACAGGCTTTAAAGATTATACAAAACATGGGCTATGATTTGAAGTTGAAACAAGGCATCAACTATGGAAAAGGCAGACGAACACCGTTGCATGGTAATCATTACTGTCAACAAACTCGTTTTGGATTAGGGTATACTGCATCTCTTGCAAATACCAAACCTCCAGAGTTTGATCCTGCACAACCAGAGGCAGGACCTTCTAAATCAACTTCTGTGGACAAACGCCATGACATGTCTGGGGGTAGTCTACCTCGACAAAACAGAGCAGCTTCTAAAGCTGAAGGTAGAATTCCCTCTGAATCCAAAAATGATGCAACGATGACCATCTTCCCGGAAGACCGTAAAACTCAGGCATCGGGAGCACGAAGGCCAAAAGGGACTTTCTCCTTCATTGAAGATGACATCATGGAAATCTTCAATATGTTGATGAAGGAACAAAAACTTTGGCTACCCAACATCAGATACCCTGAGAGGGCTGACAAAGTCGATGACCCTGATTATTGTCTCTTTCATCGGTACATTCATCACCCTACAAGGGTATGCTACGTACTGAAAAGAAAAATCTAGGAGTTGATTGACTCCAAAGTCATCACCTTACATTTGTAAACAAGGGGACAATCACTGCAAATTGATTTTACTCTAACGTAACAATTTGCTCCCCCAAGAATATGCCAGATGATGAGTCCCTAAAGTTTTCCCAGCGAATTCTTCAGGTCTATCCCCACTCAGGAAAATTATTCCCCAGTAAATCTTTCGGATATAAGTTCACGTCCATATTACCTCTGAACTATTGTCCGAACATTTCTTTATTTTCCCAGCTGAGTTTGTTATGTTCATATTACCTCTGAACAAACCTTCCTGGGTTGGCTATCGATTATCACGTCCATATTACCTCTGATATCAGTTGTCATCTCAACTTAACACCCGTACTTAACTCTAAAGTACACCAGTGGTGTTAAGTCCACATATTCTGCCATGTCCATATTACCTCTGAGCAGATATATACCTCCACCCCCGGTGGAGTAACAACTCAAAAGTTTGTCATGTTCATATTACCTCTAAATAAACCATCCGAGTCTTGGCTATCGATTATCACGTCCATATTATCTCTGATATCGGACGTTATCTCAACTTAACACCCGTACTTAACTTTAAGTACGCCAGTGGTGTTAAGTCCACAAAAACTGCCACGTCCATATTACCTCTGGCAGTGCTTGTCCTAAAACTTATTACTTGTACTTACGTGCACAAGAAGTAATAGGTCCACAAAAATTTCCCTGAGGAATGCCCGCAATGAAAACGAGTTATTCGTGTCCATATTACCTCTGAACTATCCTTATTTTTCCCAGCAGAGAAAAAGTCAGTTCATGTCCATATTACCTCTGAATACGTCTCTCCACTATCCCTACAGAGTCATATTTTACCACGTCTATATTATCTCTGTCAAGATTTGTCTCAAACCTATTATTTGTACTCTCGTGCGCAACGAATGATAGGTCCACCAAAAATCCTCCAGTGGGATGTCCTTAACAAATACGGTATCGTACTACGTCCATATTACCTTTGGTACGATGTCCAAAGTTTGCACAAACAATCATAGAGAAAGGGAGGGATCTTATATGATTGCAAATGGCGCTTACAGGTTAGCCAAGCCTAATAAAAATTTGGTAACGACTACTATCAACTGCAAATTTCTGAAGAAGTACTATACTTGATCTTCTTTGCTTAACGGAGTATGATGAAGATCTTATTCTGACGATACCATGCACAAAGGTTAGCTGGATCATATTCTATCAGATTCGTATAACCTCTTAATGGATATGCTTAACTAATTTATAAACCTATTATGTTCATATTACCTCTGATAGTGTTTAGTATACAAATTTAGTTGGATTATATTCTAGCAGGTTCATATTACCTCTGAATAGATTTACATTCAGCAAAACCTTAACGAAAGTATGTCATGTTAATGATACCTTTGATATCACTTTCATCTTAGCCTATCATATTCTAAAGTGATGGGTCCACAAAGTCAGAAAATGTGTCTTTATTATCTCCGAGAAATTACAAGAGAAATAAGAAAGTACATCATTGGGGAGGAGCAGTCAAATCATAGATCTGTCGTGCCAAAGCAGCCATCCTCTCATTTCTGGAGTTCAAGACGTTAGCGCGAGCCCGCTCCAACCTTGTCTCCTAATTGTTCAAGGTAGACAGTTCAGACCGAGCATGTACAAAACCTGCGTGGATGACACTCACACGTGCCAAGTTTTGTTGAGACGCTTCCAGTCGGTCCTTCAACACATCTCTAGCTGCCGATGAAGCGAGAACCCATCACCTCAGCCAACAGAGATATCTGCAAGTCAACTACAAAATGCAAGAAGAATAAATTAGTTTCTATACTAGACATTACAGTCTTGCATCTTACGCCAAAGATCAACAGTCTGTGCTTTTATGCCAAGACTGAAAAAACTTGAGTTTTTATGCTGGAACCTATTTCCTAGGCATAAAATTCAAGATTGGCAGTATACACAAAAATCTGACAGTCTGTGTTTTACGCCAGACTGCCAAAATTTGAGTTGTTATGCCGAAAATTTTATCCAGAGCGTAACACCCAAAATTTGTAGTATACGCCAAATTTTGACAGTCAAAACTTTTACGCCAGACTACGAAAATATAGAGTTTTTATGCAGACACATTAGGAATGTAGGCGTAAATGATAAAACATCTCTGTGCATCATCTTCCTCGAAGAAGCTCTTAGCACAGAAGATGACCTAGCGCGTTCACGTACAACGTGTGCGAAGGGTTTTCTTCGTTTTTGTCGTCCCAAAAGTTTTACCTATAACGCCCGGTGCACAGCTTGACGGTGGGGCACTTCATTTAGAGCAAGGTTTGCTCAGCCCGATGGGAGTCGCTCATGCTTGAGCAGAGGAGCGAGAGAAGAAGGCAGCTTTCTTTTCCTTAGCGGTGGAAGGTTGTTTCGGTGCCATTGCTAAAAACTCAGAGTGCTCAGAGAAGAAACGAAGAAGAGTTCTCAAAGAGACGAAGGTTTTTCTTTCGTAAAAGACAGATAAAGAGTTTCTTCTCTGAAGGCCTTGGGGTATTTATAGAGTTCAGATAAACTCTTCGAATCCCTAACCAAATCCAATATTTAATATTCGGTTATGATTGGGGACTACGTCAGCCTATTATTTAGGAGGAGACGGACAATCAGCGGATTCAAAAAAATTCGCGCAAAGCAAATCAACGGTTTTACGCTAAGGAGCTTTTACGCTCGAAAAGCCACAAATCTTCGGTTTTACGTTAAGAGGCTATAAGTCTATGGTTTTACGTCCGGATGCTTTTACGCTCGATAGCTTTTATGCTCGGTAGCTTTTACGCTCGAGAGGCCACAAACCTACGACTTCACGCTCAGAGGCTACAAATCTATGATTTTACGCTCAGTAGCTTTTATGCTCGGAGGCTACAAATCCATGATGTTATGCTCAGAAGTTATAAATCTATATTACGGATCTATGACTTTCTGCATATCTTAAAATACGCAGGCCAGAGTATGCGTATATCTGAATAATTCTCAAGGCGACAAATTACAAGGGTTCACGCAGAAGATGCTCCTTCTTGGCCTCAAAACATCTCAAGTACCCAAAACATACAGATTTCAGCATTAAAAATGACTCTTCTTCTTAGGTCGATTGGAAGTTCATCTAAAATTCAGTCAGAATCTTTTCTCTACAGTTCAAGCATGGTCAGTTTTGACAGCCATTTCTCGTCCTACTTCAAGGGATTTTTGGGAAATCATTCTTGAAGGTGATGGTCTGAACAAAAATTCTTCTTATCAGAGAAGTGACAGTTCAGAATTCTACACTACTCCTTGTCCAAGACAGCATGACAGTTTGGATTTTCAACTGAAATGCTAAGCAGCTTTCTGCGCATCTCCAGTGATGCGTAAAAGATGGAACGAGTTCATATACTCTTTTATCAGAGTCGGCGTAAAAATATTCAGACGTGTCGAAGCTGCACACTATTCAGACTTCATCACAGCAAAGTATGGCAAATCATCAGATGCGCAAAATAAGACAACTTTATTAATCATGATTACATATGATGGAAATCCAGTTTACAAAGGATTTTTTATCTTCATGATTACATAGGATGGAAATCCTTGTTCTATCAAGGGTTTCTCATTTTCATTTAAATATCACGCCGAGAATCTGTTCTGCCAGGTTATCATATTGGTGGAGATCTTTTTCCGTATTTTTCAGCAGTTAATCGGTTTCCGTGGCCGATTAACAAGAAAATGATTAATGGAGGGAGTATACACAACTGGGCTTGTATAAATTATTAAAGAGCCCATCCTCCGTACGCCATGACAGATTGAGTTGGGATTCAGACCCAACTCAATACTGGAAGACAGGTCCAGTTTATCTGCCCTCGTCCACCGTCGTAACGGGAGAAAATACAGCTTACAAGCTGTGTGGTCGAATGTGACCCTTCCTCTCTCCTGGACGAATTGTCATATGAAATTGCTGATCATCCCGAGCAAAGAAAGCTATGATATCCTTCCATGATCCATCATTGCAGACGATATTTGCTCGAAGACATCTTCTTTTTTGGCTTCTTACATGCTGGAAGAGCATGATCTTCTTCTTCCTTAAGTCGACCCGACGAAGTTCGGAAATCATCGGTGTTTGATGAAGGAAATATGGAAAGAACAGGTTAACTCATCAGCCTTTATATAGGCAAAAGAGAACACACCGAATCCCAACAAACCCCCAAAATTTGCCAAGAAATTAGCCTCGAGGAACGAGGCAGACTTGACCGTTTCATGCTTCATTCAAAGTATTTCAAATTACGAGAAATTTAAAAACTTTGAAGTGGGTCTTGTAGAAGCATAAAAAATATGCTACAGAGTTATACGCAGTATGCATAAAACCCACATAAAATAGAGTTTTCAGTGATGTGTGGCGTAAGACATGACTTCAGAGCCATCGGCGTACAGCAGAGCTTCATCGCTAAGTACAGCGTAAAATATAGCTCCAGAACAACCCACGTAATACAGTATTTTCAGACTGCTTCAGCATAAAAAGGTTGTTACATCGCCCCTTCGGCGTAAAACCTACTCGCTTTTAATGCATTGGAAAGTTGTACGGGGAACTCTTTTTATTCCTCGAACGAACCTGTCAGATCATGTAGTGAACCTGACTCCTGACAAAGAGTACTACACGACTATCCAGATGATGGCTGTAATGATGATTCGGCACAGAGACCCAGACCGTCGTTTAGTGATATTTCCTTGATACAAATTGCTTTTACGCATTCAAGGGAATACGCTTCCTAGTTTTATACAGGCAGATGTGAGCTTTTAAGCTCAGCAAGAGACAAAACGAACCGCCACGTCAAAATCAGTTCTTCGTACAGAGCTCGAGGCACGTCTCGGCAGTTAATGCGCGTGATGGGGGCAGATCTCTGCATTTAATGCACGAGATTTGGCTCTACTTTCAAAGACTGGGTGAGCCATAATTACGGCTAATACGTCCACATCATTACTTCTGCATATTACGCCATCAGGCTATTTTCAGCTATAGGAGCACGATGTACGCTATCTCCTTGAAATACGCCGACTTGGCTATTTTTAGCTACAGGAGCACGCCGTATGCTATCTCCTCGAAATACGCCAACTCAGGCTCTATTTGCATCGATGCGTGATAAGGCTATTTTTATGCTCAAGATCTCAGTCAAGGAAAGAGGATCGGCTATCGTTTACGCTAGTTACCTATCCATCCAGCATCAGGCTTCTACGCCTACTTGGCTTCTACACAAACTTGACAACTATTTGGCTTCTACGCCAGGGTGACAGTTATTGGCCTCTACGCCAACCTTTTCTACGTGAGGGGCAATTACCTACGTGGCTTGCATGCCGTGATCTTCACAGCAGTTATACGCGTTACCTCATCATGGGCCACGCGTCACACACAGATTCAGAAGATCATTTATACGTGGGTGGCAGTTATTATAACTGCCACGTAAAAAGTGCCACACTCTCCACTGTTCGGCTTCTACGCCGACTGGACGGTTACTATCACTAAACCCTATAAATAGAGACCTCCGTCCATGGAGGTCCAGGGTCAAAAACTCGAAGAACAGAAGTCAGAAGGTCAAAAAGTCGAAGGACAGAGAGAGAAGAGCTCAGACAGAGAGTAGTGATCGACGATTTTTGGCATCGAGCATCCACTCCCCCTTGCAATCTTTGAAGCTTCTCCGTCTTCTACAGCACTTCTTCATCATCGTGTGGTCCAAGGGACAAAGTGATCGACCGCAGATTAGACTCCTATAGCAATATTTACCCAGATTAAATTTTGTACTTGACATCCTCATATAGGATTAATTGTACTTCTTGTTTGTAAACCAAAGAAAGGGTTTCGTATAAACCTTGTTTCATTTCTTTCGTTTATTATCAAACAGGGTTTAGGTTTTGGTTTGGGTTTTATTCTTTTTATTTTCTTTTCTTTTTATATTACCATATATATATGTATATATATAGCCATCTATAACTATGGTAAAATATAAGAAAATAGGTTTGTACATAAAATAATTTTCAAAAAAATTCTATAATACTTTAATAGTAGTTATACACCCAAAATATATTTTCTGTAAAATATTTATAATTAATAAATATAAATAAATATCTATTCAAGTTAATAAATACATGAATTTTATATTTTTCTAATTAGCTAAGAATAATAAATTTTTTCCTTAATCTCAAATAATTAAATAAATAATAAAATAATAAAATTTAAAATTTAAAATCAGTAGGTTTACATATATATATTCTAGTAACATGCTCGTGTACTGCACGTACGGAAAAATATTGTTAAAAAAATAAATATGAAATTATTATAAATATTGTCATTCCTAGGAATCGAACTCAAGCAACCAAGAAAAATATCTCCCACTTTAACCACTTGAGTTAGAATTGTTTAGTTGTAAATAAATAATATTAGATAGTTAAATAATTACCTTATTTTTAAAGTTTGTCGAGTATTTACATACGGCTTAGACGATTCAATTTTGAGCTATTTTCAAGCCTTAGAGATAGTTAGTGGAGTATTTACATACGGGTTAGATGGCTCAATTTTGAGCCATTTCTAAGCCTCATTATAAGAAAAAGAGAGAGAGAGAGAGAGAGAGAGAGAGAAAGAGAGTGTGTGTGTGTTTATTGGAAATGGTAATTTTATTCATAATAAAACACTTTACATCTCAGGCATTAGGCATGCTTCCCCATGCCTGCCCGAAACAACGTACATCATGCTCTATATTTAGAATAATCCCAATCTGTGTATTCATCAGAACCATGAAGATGCGGTTGTTCCACTTTCTCCAAACGTGCCATACTACAGCTGCAAGTCTAATACGAGCTTCCTGGTACCACGTTCCTTCTCTGCCTTTGCTCGCCATAATCTTATGAACTAATGCGTACACATCGATGCTTCCACGGGACTGCAAGTGTAGTTTCATCTCCTGTGATCTCCATATGGTCATTGCCTCCGGACAGTTGAAGAACAAGTGATGCATATTTTTATTCATTTGGCCATACATAACACAAATCAGGTCTCCGATTTGGATCCCAAATCAGAATAATTTGTCACGTGTCAGGAGTCTACCTATCAGAACCCTATATAGGCATAGCTGTAATTTCCTAGCATTCCCTTTAATCACACAAGCTCCGCATCTTCCCCTCTATATATCATTATACATTCAAATTTAATTATACACCATTTTTGATACGAAGTGTCCAGCTGACGTGATATCCCACACCCAATAATCCCTCAGCAAGATATGATCAATGCTAAATTGTCGAATAAGCTCTTGAAACTGGCGTGCATAGGCATGCTCCTCCGCCCTCCACTCCCCACCATGGATGATTGATGTCACCTTCTACTTACGGTATGCTTCAAGGGCGGCATGTAGCCCAACCCGCTGCAATAATCCGTCATGCTGAATTCACGGGTCAAGCCATATGTTACTATCCGTGCCATCTTTAATAACCCGGGTAATAAGCTGCTGGACTGCCCCCTTATGAAGCAATATCTATTTGAATGTAACAGATTCATTATTATTGGAGGTATATGCCCAGAAGTTGTCCTATTTCAGATATTGCTCCACCATCCATTCCACCCACAAGGAGTCCCCCTGAAGAAATTGCCATACCAACTTCATCCCCGCCACTTTCCTCATCATCCAGAGGGGCCGTAGACCTACCCCTCCTTCGTCCTTCGGCCAACAAAGCGATCCCATGCTATAACATGCAGTCTGTCTCTCCAAATAAAGTTCGAGAAAAGTTTCTCCATTCTGTTAAGCGTCGTCAGTGGTAACATTATCAATTAGAGCCAGAAATTAGTGATCGCTATAATAACAGATCATACTAGCTCGATCCGACCTCCAAATGATAAAGTCTGCGCCTGCCAACCCTCTAGCCTCCTCCGTGTAAACTCCATAATACTACTGTACCCTGTAGCTTTGGCATAATTTTTAGACAACGGAATACCCAAATATTTAACCCACAACTCTTCTCTAGCCATGACGAGTACCTCCGCCCGCTCCTCCTTTGACACACACCATTTACTGAAGTAGACCTTACTCTTGTCCTTATTCATTCAAAGCCCTGTCAGAGCTCTGAAGTCCTCCATAACCGTGGCCATAGCCTCAAGGCCGGAGAAAGAAGGCACAAAAAATATGAGTAAATCATCAGAATAGATTAGATAAGAGAGATATGGTTGTACCTGACGATATAATGTGATGATGTCCTTCCTGCATACCGCAATATCCATCAAGCACAAAAAATACTCCATTACCAGAGTGAATAAGTATGGAGATAGCAAATCCTCCTACCGAAGTCCCTATTACTTCTTAAGAACCCATGTGGTTGACCCTTAATCAGAACCGCCGTAGTAATACACCCACGAACCACAACCACCCACTTCTTATCAAACCCTATAGATAATATAATGTAAGAAAGGAAATCCTGATTCACTATATCATAAGCCTTCCGTAAATCAAGTTTAATACATGCTTTTTGATCTCCAGGTTTATTGAACTCTCGTACCAGTTTATGCTCGAGCAGACTATTTTCAGCAATGGCCCTCCCTTTGATAAATGCTGCTTGATTTTTGGACACCAGTATTTGCATAATTTGATCAATGCGCCTATATATAATATACCGTGTAATTATTTTGTATAAATAATTATAACACGTAATAGTCCTAAAATCTGCTAACGTCATGGCTCCCTCCTTCTTCGGAATGAGGGTAAGAAAAGTGTGGTTCATCTCCCTCAACAATCTATCATGTCTGAAAAAATCATGGACCATCTCCAGCACTGAGTACTTCAGATCAGCCCAATAAATTTTATAAAATTTACTCCCGAACCCATCAGGCCCAGGTGCCTTGTCCGGGTTTGCTGACTTCACTGTAGCTTCCACCTCCTCCAACGATATATCCGCAAATAATATTTTATTACCCATGTCCATAACCATCTTCTCACATACAATATGTGGAAAGGTTGTCAAATAATCATCTTGATTATATACATGTTAACGATCATTTTACAACGGTTTGATTCTATTATATTTTTAACGTCTTTTTTTAACCGTTGTAGGTTGTAGTTCTATTTAAAGGAAGGAGAGTGGGAGAGTTTTTCATTTACCACTCTCAATCTATTCTTCCTCAACTAGATTCTACTCCCACTGCCAAGCTCCTATATCCACAAACCAAATTCTACTCCCACTGCCAAGATCTTATACTCACAAACTCTCCAATAAGAAGCTTAACAATCTGTAATATTTATGGATCAAAGTTTAAGCCTGTGATGCTCGCATAGAGGTGCAGTAAATAGGCTATCATATGAAGGAGGTTTTATCCAAATTCTTATAACTGATTGTGCTATTACTTTAGATAGAATACGTAATCTGATTATTATAAGTTTTTATATTCAATTTGAATTTATATTAAGACACGTTTATGGGACACATGATTTTTTTTATTACATTGTGAACAAGCTTGGAGTTGTGTTCTTGAAGTTAATTTGCAATCGCTATTTATAAGTATTTTTGTAACTCAAGTACCACAAAGACTTGATATTATAAGTACTCAATGTATTTCTAATTACGAAGCGGGTCCCAGTTTTTCTCGACGAGCTCCTAGTTTTTCTCGACAACTTTCATCTCATTAGAAGATAATACATTAGTTTTAGATAGTAATGATAATTTTTAAAGTAATAAAAATAGTGATGATTTAATTAAAAATTTAGGTGATAATTTTGATGATAATGTCAATAATGCTACCACCATGAATTATTTGTCGAAATGTTTTTTGATAGTCATTCTAAATTTAGAACTTTTATCCGTGACCTAGCAATTGAATTATGAACAATGCCTAGAAAAATATATATACTTGTGATCAACCAACTTGTGATTGGAGAGTATATGATAGACCTGTTCGTAAAGGTAAAATATTTTAAATTAGAAAATCGACATTCTTATTTAGGTGGACTCACAACATATTCTCATCCATTGGCTACTAGTTCATGGATCAAAAATAAGATAATTTATATAATTAGGGATAACCAGTCTTACAGTCCAACACAAGTTGTTAGGGATATACATAGAGAACATCTGATAAATATTTCTTATCCCAAAGCTTGGAGAGTCTAAGAGATGGCATTAGCTATAATAAATGGTATCTATTATGATGCATATACTAGTCCTAAAAAGTATGCTTTTAGAATTATCGAGTCAAACCTATATAGCATAGTCTTTCTAAAGACTGCTAAAAATAATAGGCTTGAAAGATTTTTTATTTGTTTCAAAGCATGTATTAACGATTTTTCGAGTAGTTGTTTACAAGTTATTAGTACGGATGCTACTTTTATTTCATCTAGATACCAAGGTATTATATTTATTGCTTGTGCTCATGATCCTAACTATAAACTATATCCAATTGCTTATGGTGTTGCGGAAGGTGAAAACACCAATTCCTAGACATAGTTTTTAAACAGTTTAAGAACATCTTTTGAAAAGTATTTTAATGAATGGAGTATAATTTTATTTACATTATATGAACAAAAGGGGTTGATAAATGCTATGTGTGTCACTTTTCTAGAATCACCATATTTTCTTGTATTCAGCATTTTAAACAAAATTTAAAATCGGTTACCAAGTAAATTTTTATTATCAAATGCTAGACTCTCTTGCAAGATCATATGATAAACCAAACTCTGATTATTGGTTTGAAATAATTAAAGTCAAAAATATTGACATGTTTAACTGGCTTGTTGGAGTAAATAATAAAACCTGTAATTTTGCACATTAGACTACTACTTATTCTCCTTGCCCTGTATTAGATATTAACACTTCTAATATTGCATGATGTTTTAATAACTGGATTAAGAATTTATGTGATAAACCAATAACAACACTATTTGACGACATTAGAGCTTAAGATTATATCGCTTCAAGTGAAGAAAAGATAAATTGCTCAAAATATTAAAATATAGCTTTTTCCTAGAATGTTAAAAACTATAGCTCGGATAAATAGAGAAAAACACCAACTACAATTATTACATATTAAGGGTTTTACGTTTGAAATAATAGATCATGCAACAAATAAAACGTATATACTACGCTTAAATAAAGGTTATTGTTCATGTTTAAGGTGGCATCATACTTTTATACCATGTGTACATGCATGTTGTGCATGTAAGTCTTGCAATATCAGTATCCAAACTTATTATTGTTCAATATTTTCTATTGACAAGTTAAAAAGTGTGTATGAGCCGCATCTTGTTGGGAACATGGTGTGACCCGAACTGGAGTTGGTCCATGAGGTGCGATACTGGATTGGGTCCATATGCCTTAAAAGAAAATTCTTATGTAAGGCCTGAACCAATCCCAATTATCTATATCTCATGATCCCAACTCCTATCTGATGTGGGACTAAATTACCAACTCCATTGTCACCATCCTTTGAGCGCTCAACCGAAAATAAGATACAAATCCAACAATCTCTATCTTAGCTCATTTTTGCTAGTCGAACAACCTTAGTACACCCCGGCTATCTTTGCTCGTTCCCGCTAGCCAAGCACCCTTAGCACACTTTGGTGGGAACATGGTGTGACCCGAACCTGAGTTGGTCTATGAGGTACGATATTGGATTGGGCCCATATGCCTTAAAAGAGAATTCCCATGTAAGGCCTGAGCCAATCCCAATTATTTATATCTCATGATCCCACCTCCTATCTGATGTGGGACTAAATTACCAACTCCATTGTTACCATCCTTTGAGCGCTCAACCAAAAATGAGATACAAATCCAACAATCTCCATCTTAGCTCATTTCTGCTAGATGAACAACCTTAGCACACCCCGGCTATCTTTGCTCGTTCCCATTAGCCGAGCACCCTTAGCACTCCCCGGCTACCATTGCTCGTTTCCGCTAACCGAACATCCTTAGTACACTCCGACTACCTTTGTTTGTTCCCGTTAACCGAGCACCCAAGAGATCCAACATATTGTCATCTTGATCCATTCGACCATAGAACAAAACCTGATATGTTGATCCACACCACTATTGTGTACCAACAACAATGTCTTGCTCCACCTTGGACTCGTCATATCCATCTTTAAAGTCAATTCGTGTAGTTGATGCTCCTACTCCACCTTGAGAAGAGCATGTATAATCCATGAACGTTAAGCACCATCTGTCTAGAACCAATTAGAGCCGCACAAACCAGTTCCGTAACCTTGGGCTCTGATACCACTTGTTGGGAACGTGGTGTGACCCGAACCGGAGTTGGTCTATGAGGTACGATATTGGATTGGGCCCATATGCCTTAAAAAAATTCATGTAAGGCCTGAACCAATCCCAATTATCTACATCTCAAGATCCTACCTCCTATTCGATGTGGGACTAAATTACCAACTCCATTGTTACCATCCTTTGAGCGCTCAAACAAAAATAAGATACAATTTGAACACATCTGGAACCAATTCTACTACACTACCCTACGATCTTCAAAGGGATTTGGTTAGAGGACACATTGGAGTACTAGATGTAAGATGCAAAGCTGGAAGACCAAAGAAGAATTGTATCAAGTCAAAAGATGAACCTACAAGAGATTTACGTTGTAGAAATTATGGTGGACTTGGACACAACAAAAAATATATTAATTAGCCATGTACTAGTAAGTCAAGAGAGTAAAATTATGTACTAATCAATGAAGATTTATGATGTTTCAGTTATTCTCAAGTTGATAATAAAATTGACATTCTTATAAAGTGGACATTCTTGTATTATAATTTTCTAATGATATTAGAATTAGCAAAAAACTATTAAAATACAAAACATTTATCTAGATCACATTACAAGTAGCAAAAATTAATAAAATAAAATATAATTATCTAGATGTCTACAGAGGGGTCTGGTGCCATAACAAGACTTCCATGCTAAATTTTTTTTCATAATGGATGCATCGAACATGAGTTACATTTAAGAGTATTCTTTTGCCTTCTTATTCTTCCTTATAAACTATTCGAAAGTTTGCCCTTATAATATACAAATTATATCATGTCCCAGTCCTAAAATACACGGGACCAGGCCACGTGACAATGGCCAGCTAATACAACTTTGAAGGATTTCCTAATTTAATAGACCCGAAGAAGCGTACTACGCTGTCCTCAAATACTATCAAGTCCAATATACTATCATACAACAGGTAAATATCTAATCACATCCACAAAATACAATATAATAAAGACTGAAGCAAGTGCTGGTAAAAGAAATACAAAGAGTCTGAATGTCCATAATACATCTGAAATAGTCTGAATGGGGACAAATACACTGAAATACATCAATAAAATAAAAGTACAGAAACTAGTAAGATAACTAGACTAGAGTATCAACTAGCTAGATAAAGCTACCTTAGCCTAAAGTCAGCAGTGTACCCCAAATCATAGAAACTCTTCTGGAAATGACTCAAAGTCCTCAGCCACGAATCCGGTCTCTACTCATGCTCCGTAGATACTCGGGTACAAGTGCTCGTCCGGATCTGGAAGAAAACTAGGTCCTCAGAGGGACGTAACAAGATACAAAAGTATATGCCATAAAGTAAATACTGTGTAAACTCGAGGGTGAACTAACCAGCTAAGTAAAATACATATGAAGACAACCATGGTACGTATGGGTAGGTAAAAGGTATAAAGCGTAGCATCAAGCCAGAGGCTAAGCATCCGGCATTAGCTGTAAACTGGATGCCAGAAGTATATGTTGACTACATCATCGATCATGATAGCCAACAGCTAGTAACCTCTGTCGGATGTATCGACAAGCATATACGCCCTTAACTGGATAGCACATAGCCCATAACCGAGTAACACTGAGGCTCACGACCTCGTAGTTTACTCTGAAACTATGGTAGACAAATGTCTGTCCCATACGCCTACTAATTATCTTCCCCATCCAATGCCAATGTACAAGTTGCGAATATGACGTGGACATCTCGTACTATAATGCAAGTCACTAAAAAAATATACAACTACGCTAAATACCATCACACGTGCTGCTCACACCAATGGCCAGTCAAGTATGAAGCTCGCGTCCCTACATGAACTCACTCTGTGACGTGCAATGATACGTGTCAAGACCTGGGGAGTCATATTGATAACTCTACAATGTTAGGTGCGCCTAGTAGACACTAGGTCAAACATAAGTCCTAACGCCAACGCCTTCGTTGACTGCACCCAAGTCATTCTCGGAGGCGCACAGTTATATAATATTAAAGAAATAAAATATGCGAACTATAATAACTAAATTTAAACAGTACAACAAGGCAAGGTATACTTGCCTAAAACTCCGATGTGCACAAGTAAGGATCCGGAACCCACAGCCAAGGTAGAAGCGTCTTGGGTGCCTATGAATATATAACAATAAATATCAATCACTATATTACACTATGCTAATCATGCACAAGAGTACAACATATGCAACGTCATGAGTCATGTAGAGTCTAAACAAAATAAATGTTCTAACTAAGTAGGTTGGCTAAGGTTGAATAGTCAAGGATCAAGGAAGTAGGTGTAAACTTAGTCCACTAGTCCCACAGCATTTACAAGTCGTCCTAACGTATAATTTCTCATAAGTTACAATCGTGGTCAAAACTAAAATTCGTGTAGGTGCTAAGTTGCACCTCTAACACATAGCTATAAGTATTATACTTACTAAGATTTCCATGTATATGGGTGACACATTCACGTCCTTGAGATACGTGTCACACAATCTTGGTAAATATTAGGGTTCCTCCACAAGTTTATTTGATTTAAATAAAATAACTAACTTAACATATAACATGGTATTTAACTCAATTGCACTCTCCTTATACCAAACTACGACGTGTCAATATTTACGTCAATTGTTACATCTGAGCCCAACGAATTTTTTATCAAGTATACATCTATCAACTCAAGAGGTCGATTCTAACTACATGTAGCATCATCATAGGAACCATCAAGAAGTTAAGGTATAACCTATTTCTAACATGTAGCATCAAAATATATATATGTATTCTCAATGTATAGAGCAACTAATTCCTTATAACTTTCCACATGAACCCTTTTAAATAAGTACAAGCACTTAACACATATGTATAAACCAATATCTGGATCATTTCCTTATAATGGCATGAACCTGATACTATAAGCAATAAAATTTATCTCATATACATCCCTCAACATGACATCAAGCTACCATATAATAATCCTAATTGAACTAACATTACCAAGTCTTCACATGCTTATGAGCCCTCAAACATGAACTCTACCTAAACATGGTATGAAAATACTCTATAACATGCATTATCCAGGTAATGTATGCATTTACACAACCGCAATCGTGTATGTACATTCTGGAAATTAATTAAAAATGGGTTATTTGCATGATTTATAAGTATTCAACAATAGGAACATATAAATATAGCTAGGTATTTACAACCATGAGCTTAATGAAGGAAGGAAGAAGAAGAACGAGAAGAAGAGAAATTATACCAGAGGAGAGGGATGGTGGTCGGATGTGGAGCAGTAGGTTGGAGGTGCAGCTCCGACGAAGGGGCTCGGCCAGGGGTGCTCCGGCGCCTGAGCTCCGACCGAGGGTGCACAGTAACTGTGGTTGCAACTGTAATAGCAACAACAGCAGCAACGTTTGCAACAGCAGCTTGGTATCAGTGGCGGGTTGCTGCTGGTGGTGGTGGTGGTGGTTGGTGGTCGATGAGGTGATGGTGGTGGAGCTCGGTGGCAGTGGTAAAGGGGACAATTGTGGTGGTGATGGTTGTGGTGGTGATGATGGCGGTGGTGACATGAGGAGAGGGTGATGGCTGTGGTTGTGATGATGGTCAAGGGGATGATGGTGGTGGCGGGATGGTCATGGAGGAGGAGGTAGTTGTCGATGGTGGTAGTGGTCGTAAGGTGGTGGAGAGGAAGAAGAAGGAGAAGGTGGTGGTGATGACTGTCGATAGTGGTGGTGGTCGTGAGAAGGAGTAGATGAAGAAGGAGGAGAAGGTGGTGGTGATGACTGTCGATGGTGGTGGTGGTCATGAGAAGGAGGAGATGAAGAAGGAGGAGAAGGTGGTGGTGATGATGGAGGAGGCTGGTGGTGGTTGTGGAGGTCGAGGGATGGAGAAGGTGATGGCTGTGGTGGTGATGATGGCGGTGGTGACATGAAGAAAGGGTGATAGCTGTGGTGGTAATGATGGTCATGGGGATAATAGTGGTGGAAGGATGGTCATGGAGGAGGAGGTAGCTGTCGGTGGTGGTGGTTGTCGTGAGGAGGAGGAGAGGAAGAAGGTGGAGAAGGTGGTGGTGATGAATGTCGATGGTGGTGGTCATGAGAAGGAGGAGATGAAGAAGAAGGAGAAGGTGGTCGGGTGACTGTCGATAGGGTGGTGGTCGTGAGGAGAGGGAGAGAGAGTTAATGAAGGAGAGAAAGAGAGAGAGGAGGTGAGCATGGGGATTAGGGCCGGCTACATACCTATTTTTAGGGATGTGGGAGGGGTTTTCATGAGGGAATGAGTGGTGAGATTTGGTTTAAGTTTGAATGGAGGATTGAGATTTGATGTAGGTGTAAAGTGTTGTGTTGTACACACAAAAATGGGGAGGGGGGAATAGGGTGACTGGTCAAAGTATGAAGGAGGGTTTCTTCATTGTTTTACTCCAATGGGAGGTGGACACCTAGTTGCTTATTTGCACAAAGGCCCCCAACAAATTAGAAATTGCACAAACAATGGAGAATTAGGATTGGATGAGAAAAAATATTATGTTTGGTGTGTTATAGAGGGGGAAATTAGTGTGTGATATTTTGTATGAACCTTGAGGGTGTGAGTGGGGGTTTGGGTTGGTGTTGGGTCTAGTTTTGGGTTTGGTTGAGTCATTGCACCAAATTAATTAAAATTAGTGTCAACGGTGTTCTTTAATTAATTGGAAGTACATAGGATTAAAATTGGGTGGGACACAAGTGTCATGGACGTAGAAGACTCAGAGTAGATTATTGTAATAAATTGGGTTACACAAAATGGATCGAGATTGTGTCTCCAATTTCGATTGGAACGAACAGAGATGCAAAGTTAGATTTATTTAGATTTAAAAATAGATATTTGTAACGAATATTGTACGACTAAAATAAAGCACAAAAGAGAGTATTTATGAGTTACACAAAGGTCAGAATGAAAGGCTGGTACGTCTAGGTCAAGTGTGTAAAATTTGTTTGAAGGCAGAAGCTAGAGTAGCGATCCAAACATCGAAGCAACGGTTAGGTACACCAAGAGAATTAAATTAAAAGAGGCAAATTAATAACCCCATTCAATAATTCAACAATAACCCTAAATGAATCTTAATCCTAGATTTGGGTCAGGAGGTTTACAATCTACCCAACTTATAAGAATTTTGTCCTAAAAATTAAAACAAACACATAATAAGCTATAAATTATCAAGCAATGCTACCGACATACCTAGGACCGGTGGAGCTGGCCTTTGCACTATCTGTTGGGCTCTATTGACATACTAGGAACACTCCTGAGCCTGATGTTGGCTCGATCTGCACCTCAAATATTGTCCTAACCTTCTCCTACAATCTTTCTGAATATGTCCCTTCTTTCTGTAAAAGTGACATATCAGAAGCTCTCTCGGCTGATACGGCGCAACCCTCTGTTGCGTCTACACTCCTGTATGACGGATCGGTCCTCTTGCTCCTGGTGGTGCCTTAGCTGGTGCAGCTATACTGGGATACCTTTGACTCATAGATCCCTTGCTAATAGCCTCTTGGATTCTAGTCTCTGTCAAGACCTCCTCGTAAGAGATCCTCCCCTGGGTGGTAGTGTACCTCTGTAGCTCGTAAGTCAAACCATGATAGAATTTTCTGGCCTTCTCTAGATTATTGGGTATCAGGGCGGTACCAAATCTACTAAGATGACTTAACTCTGCGTCATACGCATCTACAGTCAAGTTTCCTTGCTCCAGATGTAGGAACTGAGAGTATAGCGCATTCCTGACAATAGCCAAAAAGTACTTCGTATTGAAGTATTCTAGAAACTGCTCTCATATCTGCTTCTTGCCGATACTGCACTCTATAAAGTCCTACCAGTGATGGGCATTACCTTTCAATTGGGCCCTCACTGCGGTCATCCAAAGGTCTGGAGGTAGTTGAGAATCGTCCAGTAACATCTCCATATTGGCGACCCAATCGAAGATCTCATCTACAGTCTCGCTCCCGAAAAGGTATTCGGGCCCATCTGATGAAACCCTCGAATTGTACCAGCTGGCTAAACAGGTACAGCAGCTGGTACTAGTGCTGGGGTAGGTAGCCTCTCCAGAACTGCCATCAAGATCTGTCTCATAGCCTTGGCCTGATGCCACTGCACCTGCATCATGGCCTGGAAAAACTAGAATATTTGTGGCTCTCCCTCTGACTGCGGCATCTGAGGTGGAAAGGGTGGAGGTGGGGCCAATGGAACCTCCGGCTGTGCTGTAGGTGTCTCCTGAGACGTCAGTCCCTCGGGCTGCGGCATCGACGTGGCCCTCGAAGTCTGACCCTCAAGGTGTTGTGTCGAGACCATCTGTGAAGTCTGGCCCTTGTGCTGATATATCGGATCGTCCTGAGAAGTCTAGTGCCAATGTATCAACGTGGCCCATGGTATCATAGGGGCATGTGGTGGTGGCTGCTCTCTAGGTGGTCCAAAGGATGTATCCTCCCTCTGCGCGGCGGCGGATGGCACAATGGCACCGTATGCCTCGCGTCCGCTACGCAATTTTATCTCTCTGCAAGAGAACTACATTAAAAGAGTACATGAATAAACAAACAAGATGCAGATATTCAAATAATTAAATACGAAGGAGGTTCAAAGACAGTAGTCAAGGTGGATGAGATCTAATAATTTATATCCTATTGCAGGCTCGCTAGCCAAGATACCATACCACAAGCGATAAACAGAGACCTGCATGGGCCACTACAAAAACCATGTCACGTCCCAGTCCCAAAATACAGGGGACCAGGCCACGTGGCAATGGCCAGCTAATACGACTCCGAAGGATTTCTCAATTTAATGGACGACGAAGTGTACTACGCTGTCCTAAAATACTATCAAGTCCAATATGCTATCATACAGCAGGTAAATATCTAATCTCATCCACAAAATATAATATAATAAAGACTGAAATAAGTACTGGTAAATAAAATACAAAGATTCTGAATATCCATAATACATCTAAAATAGTCTGAATGGGGACAAACCCACTAAAATACAATAATAAAATAAAATTACAGAAAGTAATAAGATAACTAGACTAGAGTATCAACTAGGTAGAAAAAGATACCCTAGCCTAAAGGCAGCAGTGTACCCCAAATCACGGAAACTCCTCTAGAAATGCCTCAAAGTCCTCAGCCACGAATCCGGTCTCTACTCCTACTCCGTAAATGGTCGCGTACAAGTGCTCGTCCGAATCTAGAAGGAAACCAGGTCCTCAAAGGGACGTAACAAGATACAAAAGTACATGTCATAAAGAAAATACTGTGTAAACTCAAGGGTGAACTAACCATCTAAGTGAAATGCACTTGAAGACAACCTTGGTACGTATGGGTAGGTAAAAGGTATAAAGCGTAGCGTCAAGCCAGAGGCTAAGTATCCGGCATTAGCTGTAAACTGGATGCCAAAAGTATATGCTAACTACATCACCGATCATGATAGCAAGAAGCTAGTAACCTCTGCCGGATGTATCGACAAGCATATACGCCCATAACCGGGTAGCACATAGCCCATAATCGGGTAACACTGAGGCTCATGACCTCGTAGTTTACTCTGAAACAACTGTAGCCAAATATTTGTCCCATACGCCTACTAATTGTCTTCCCCATCCAATGCTAATTTATAAGTCGCGAATACGACGTGGACATCTCGTACTATAATGCAAGTCACTAAAAAAATATACAACTATACTAAATACTGTCACACGTGCTGCTCACACTTATGGCCAGTCAAGTATGAAGCTCGCGTCGCTATATGAACTCACTCCGTGACGTGCAATGATACGTGTCAAGGCCTGGGAAGTCATATTGATAACTCCATAACTTTAGGTGCATCCACTAGACACTAGGTCAAACACAAGTCTTAACGTCAACGCCTTCGTTGACTGCACGTGAGTCATTCTCGAACGCACACAATTATATAATATTAAAGAAATAAAATATGCGAACTATAATAACTAAATTTAAACAGTACAACAAGGCAAGGTATACTTGCCTGGAACTCCGATGTGCACAAGTAATGATCCGAAACCCGCGGCCAAGGTAGAACCATCTTGGGTGAATATATAATAATAAATATCAATCACTATATTATACTATGTTAATCATGCACAAGAGTAAAACATATGCAATGTCATGAGTCACGTAGAGTCTAAACCAAATAAATGTTCTAACTAAGTAGGTTGGCTAAGGTTGACTAGTCAAGAATTAAGGAAGTAGGTGTACACTTAGTCTACTAGTCCCATAATATTTACAAGTCATCCTAAGGTATAATTTCTAATATGTTACAATCGAGGTCAAAACTAGAATTCGTGTAGGTGCTAAGTTGCACCTCTAATACATGGGTACTAGGTATTCTACTTACTAAGATTTTCATGTACATGGGTGACACATTCACGTCCTTGAGATACGTGTCACATAATCTTGGTAAATATTAGGGTTCCTCCTCAAGTTCATTTGATTTAAATAAAATAACTAACTTAACACATAACATGGTATTTAACTCAATTGCACTCTCCTTATACCAAACTACGACGTGTCAATATTTACGTCTGAGCCCTACGAAATTTTTATCAAGTATACATCTATCAACTCAAGAGGTCGATTCTAACTACATGTAGCATCATCCTAGGAACCATCAAGAAGTTAAGGTATAACCTATTTATAATATGTAACATCGATATATATATATATATATATATATATATATATATATATATATATATATATATATATATATATATATATATATATATATATATATATATATATATATATATATATATATATATGTATTCTTAACGTATAGAGCAACTAATTCCTTATAACTTTCCTTATGAACCCTTTTAAATAAGTACAAGCACTTAACACCTATGTATAAACTATATCTGGATCATTTCTTTATAATGGCATGAACCTAATACTATAAGCAATGAAATTTATCTCATATACATCCCTCAACATGACATCAAGCCACCATATAATAATCCTATTTGAACTACCATTACCAATCTTCACATGCTTATGAGCCCTCAAACATGAACTCTACCTAAACATGATATGAAAATACTCTATAACATGCATTATCTAGGTTATGTATGCATTTACACAACCACAATCGTGCATATACATTCTGGAAATTAGTTAGAAATAGGTTATTTGCATGATTAACAATTATTAAACAATGGGAACATATAAATATAACTAGATATTTACAACCATGAGCTTAATGAAGGAAGGAAGAAAAAGAAGGAGAAGAAGAGAAATTATACCAGAGGGGAGGGATGGTGGTCGAATGTGGAGTAGTAGGTCGGAGGTGCAGCTCCGGTGAAGGGGCTCGGCCAGGGGTGCACCGGCGCCTGATCTTCGGCCGGGGGTGCACAGCAACCACGGTTGCAACTACAATAGCAACAACAATAGCAACGCTTGCAACAACACTAACGTTTGCAACAGCAGCAACAACAGCGGCTTGGTGGCGGTGGCGGGTTGTTGGTGGTGGTGGTTGGTTGTCGATGAGGTAATGTTGGTGGTGATGGGGGTGGAGCTTTGTGGCAGTGGTAAAGGGGATAGTGATGGTGGTGATAGCGGTGGTGATGGCTGTGTTGGTGATGATGGCAGTGGTGACGTGAGAAGAGGGTGATGGCTGTGGTGGTGATGATGGTCGTGGGGATGATGGTGGTGGCGGGATGGTCGTGGAGGAGGAGGTAGTTGTCGATGGTGGTAGTGGTCGTGAGGAGGAGAAGAGGAAGAAGGAGGAGAAGGTGGTGGTGATTACTGTCGATGGTGGTGGTGGTCGTGAGAAGGAGTAGATGAAGAAGGAGGAGAAGGTGGTGGTGATGACTGTTTATGGTGGTGGTGGTCATGAGAAGGAGGAGATGAAGAAGGAGGAGAAGGTGGTGGTGATGATGGCGGAGGCTGGTGGTGGTTGTGGTGGTCGAGGGATAGAGGAGGTGATGGCTGTAGTGGTGATGATGGCGGTGGTGACGTAAGGAGAGGGTGGTGGCTGTGGTGGTGATGATGGTCGTGGGGATGATGGTGGTTGTGGGATGGTCGTGGAGGGGGAGGTAGCTGTCGATTGTAGTGGTGGTCGTGAGGAGGAGGAGAGAAAGAAGGAGGAGAAGGTGGGGGTGATGACTGTCGATGGTGGTGGTGGTCGGGAGTTGGAGGAGATGAAGAACGAGGAGAAGGTGGTCGGGTGACTGTCGATGGGGTGGTGGTCATGAGGAGAGGGAGAGAGAGAGTTAATAAAGGAGAGAAAGAGAGAGAGGAGGTGATCATGGGGATTAGGACCGGCTACATACCTATTTTTAGGGATGTGGGAGGTATTTTCATGAGGGAATGAGTGGTGAGATTGGGTTTAAGTTTGAATGGAGGGTTGGAATTTGATGTAGGTGTAAAGTGTTGTGTTGTACACACAAATATAGGAAAAATAATAGGATAACCGGTCAAAGTATGAAGAAGGGTTTCTTCATTGTTTTACTCCAATGGGAGGTGGACACCTAGTTGCTTAATTGCACAAAGGCCCCCAACAAATTAGAAATTGCACAAACAAGGGAGAATTGGGATTGGATGAGGAAAAATACTATGTTTGATGTGTTGTAGAGGGAAAAATTGGTGTGTGATTTTTGTATGAACCTTGAGGGTGTGAGTGGGGGATTGGGTTGGTGTTGGGTCTAGTTTTGTGTTAGGTTGAGTCATTGCACCAATTTAATTAAAATTAGTGTCAATGGTGTTCTTTAATTAATTGGGAGTACATAGGATTAAAATTGGGTGGGACACAAGTATCATGGACGTAGAAGACTCAGAATAGATTATTATCATAAATTGGGTTGGATAAAATAGGTCGAGATTGTGTCTCCAATTTCGATTGGAACGAACAAAAATGCAAAGTTGGATTTGTTTGGATTTAAAAATAGATATTTGTAACAAAAATTGTGCGACTAAAATAAAGTAAAAGAGAGGGTATTTATGAGTTACACAAATATCAGAATGGAAGGCTGGCATATCTAGGTCAAGTATGTGAAATTTATTTGAAGGCAGAAGCTAGAGTAGCGCTCCAAACATCGAAGGAACGGTAAGGTACACCAAGGAAATTAAATTAAAAGAGGAAAATTAATAACCCCATTAAAAAATTAAAAAATAACCCTAAATGAATCATAATCCTAGATTTGGGTCAGGGGGTTTATAAATTCATCGGACGATAAAATTATCGACAACGACGTCTTCCTTCTCCATTATTACGTATTTCTTCTCTGCTATCGTGTTCATTTTTCATGGTGAATGAAAAACTCTCGCACTCTCCTTCCTTTAGATATAACTACAACCTACAAAGGTTAAAAAAATGACCGTTAAAAAGGCAAACATTATATATATATATATATATATATATATATATATATACTCACCAACACTCAAGAAATTGAGTTGGGCGCCATTTCAACTGACGCCAGACTTTCCATTCTGTTACGGGCGCCACATCCCCCTCTGCACAATATTGTTAAAATTCTCCTATTCAGGCTCGGACTTAATATGATGCTTATGAGACAGTTGCCTCAGGCCAAAAAATTTAGAGATCACCAATTTTTTATATATTGTATATAAACCAATTATAAAGGCCCGGATTTTAAATTTACATAAATTTGCTCTTACGGTCTATGGCTATGGCAACTAGAAAGGCCTGCTGGATTTGATTTTTTTTTTATATACACTAAGCGGAAAGATGACTTTGTGGTCTGAATTTGAAATTTTGAAGTCACACAAATAGTAGAAGAGCTTGTGGCCGCCGACTGAGTTAATTTTTTTGGGTTTAAATTATTTTAGAGAGAGATTCTTGTTTGTGGTCGGCCGACTGCCTATATATATATTTTTTTTGAAGCCACCACAATCTCTCCCTTCACACAACCATATGTAAGACTTTGATTATATATATATATATATATATATATATATATATATATATATATATATATATATATATATATATATAAATTTTTGTTGATTTTGAGTTGGCTTGCTATATATTTTTATTTATAGAAGTTATTATTTAGAGTTTACTTGTTGCATTCATATTTTGATCTATTTCTTAATTTCAATGTCAATGATACATTTTTAATTGTCAGATTGCATTTTGAATAGTCACTTGCATTATCAATAAAGTCTCATGATTATTGTTTTCAATCTCAGATAAGTGAAGTCTAAAATTGTGGTTGACTTATAAATTATAATTTATTGAAAATAATATGTTCTTGCCATTTAATTGCATAGTTATTCCTATTGAGATTGAAATCAACTAATAGAGAAACTAAAAAAGAAAATATTTTTATATTAGTTGTTGATTATTTATTTGTCCTTGGTTATTATTATTTGTTGAAAAAAATATGATAATGTCATTTAATTGCATAATGTCCGTATCTAGATTTGGAACATATTCAGTTTTATTAGTATTTCATGATAACATATATTCTTTTGGATATTAAATTTTGTTTATTATTTTATTTCTTGAATTTTGGGTTAACAATACTATTGTATCATTATCAAAGAAAAAAATAATATAATATTAATATTAATTTCTAGGACACCACTTTTATATTTCGTTTCAGGTCTCAAATTCTAAACTCCGGCACTGCTCCTTTTTCTTGCAATTCTAACAAACTTCTTTACTCTACATGAATTTTTCTATCTTGTTTTAATCTTTTTTTTTTTTTTTACATTTTATCTTCAATGCTTTCCAACAACCAACCATGTTGAAGAAGATATAAAAGAAAAAAATATAAATATAAATATAAATATAAGTATAAGTATAAGTATAAGTATAAGGTCTAAATTTTTTAATTGGACATATTAGAATTTAAACTCTAAATTGATATAAAATCCATAATCTAAAGACTAATTAGCCCATTAATCTATCACCACTCTTAATATGATCCAAATTTATTGTCATATAAGAAACTGTCCTAGGCAGATGATCTGTCCTGATAGATAGTGATTGAAACATTAGAGTATTCAAAATAAGTCTTAAGAATGGTCATAGATTGTAAACAGTAATTGGGACCATGACACTGCTCAAACGCCTGAATTCGATAGACAGGGATTGAAACATTAAAATATTTCAATAATAGTAGCGGAACCATCAATCGAGGTTTCTAAAACAAGTATGCTTGGTCCAACGTACCTTCCAATAATTATGAGCTTCTGACCGGCTACAACCGGTGCTGAAAGACGAAACAGTGACAGATGGCCATCATGATTCGTGAGTAAACACTTCGGAAATATATATATATATATATATATATATATATATATATATATATATATTTTGAGTTACCAAATACAATATTTATCATATTTAATGATGCATTCCACAGTATTTTCATAATTTATAAATTTTTTCACTTTTGAAAAAATTCGTCCTTAATTGACGGCCAACTGTTTTGACCCTAAATTTTGGACCAAAATACCCTCCTTTTTATTGTCTTATTCCTCTTTCCTCCCCCCCTCCAACCAAATCCATCCCTCGCCACAACGGGCAGCCAACGCCCCCGCCCTGCCCCATCGACCATGCCCCCGCCGCGCGTCGCTGCTGCCTCCCCGCCGAGCTCGTCGTGCCTCACATCGAGCTTGTCCTACACGCCTTCTCGCTGAGCTCACCCCATTGCGCTCGTCCCTGCTCCCCCCTCCCTCTTTCTCCGCCCTCGGCCTCACTCCCCCCCCCCTCTTTCTCTGGTCGTCTCTGCTAGTTGCAGTTGCCACTACAGTCGCTACCGACGGCTAGAGAAAGAGGGGGGGAGCGGGGCCGAGCGTGGAGAAAGACAGAGTGGGGAGCGGGGGCGAGCGCTGTGGGACGAGATCAGCGGGGGGCCTGCGGGACGAGCTCGGCGGCGAGGCGCAGGAAGGCGCAACAGGGAGGCAGCAGCGGGGCAAACTCGGGGGGGGGGGGGGGGGGGCGGGATCGCTGGGGCAAGCTCGGTTGGGCGAGCGCGGGGGTGGCTAGTGTTGGGGCGAGCTCAGCTAGGAGGTGCCGCCACATCCGTTGATGCTGCTACGATAGCTGCGTCCCTCCCCCACCGGTGCAGGCACCGACATGGGGCTAGCGCGGGGGCGCGGGGCGAGCTCGGTGGCGAGGGGTGGGGTCTGCACGGCGCGATGGGGCGAGGGGTCTACGCGGCGCGGCGAGGCAGGTAGTAAACAAAGGTGGACGGAGAGAAGAAGATAATAGATAAGGAGGAGGGGCATTTTCGTCCAAAATGTATGGTCAAATGAGTTGACCGTCAATCATGGACGGATTCCATCAAAAGTGGGAGAATTTATACATTAAGAAAAAACTGTGGGACGCACCCTTAAATATAGTAAATAAAGTGGAGGATAAGTCAAAATTTATCAAAAACAAAATAGTAGGTAGGGGTGAGCATTATTTACTTGTGTTTTGTACCGAAAATCGAATCGAACCGTACCGAACCGATCCGAATAAGAGATTCGGTTCGGTATAAAAAAATTAGGTTGGATTTCGAATTTGAAAATACTAATTTTTTAATCGGTTTCCATTTTGGTTTTGGATTTCGGTTTCGGTCCAAAATCGAATAAAGTTTATGCAATTATGTAAATATTCTAATTCTATGCATATTTTGTGATTAAAAATATGTATATTTTAAAAATAATAATTATATGTACATGTTTTGAAGCCCAACGTTAAAATATAACTATTATGTGTAAAAAATTATAATTTTTTTAATATAATTATCCACGATCTCAATTATGGACTCAATCTATTTAATAATAGCAATAGTCCAACCGAATAAACCGAATAGCTTATCCGGTTCGGTTCGATTTCGATTTTGGTTAATTTTGGTTCGGTTTCGGTTTTAAATTTTTATAATTTCAGTTTATTCGGTTTTGACTATTTCGGTTCGGTTGAAAACGAATAAACCGAATGCTCACCCTAATAGTAGGTAAAGTGAGGATAAGTTGGGGAGGGGATTAAAATTGAAAATTGGAAGAGGTTTTACAGGAAGTACAAAATTGCTCACTTTTTTTTTCTTTCTTTATGTCTATTTGTGCAAGCCGGACCTATTGTCTAGCACCTCGGTTTAAATAGGAGACTTAAATTTATGAACTTTACAAATTTGGTTTTAATCGATTTATTGTATTATACAAAAATAAAAATTATTTTATATGCTAATTTTTTTTTGGAAGGCCTCATATATATATATATATATATATATATATATATATATATATATATATATATATATATATATATATATATATATATTGGAAAAAGGTAAATTTATTAAACCGGTATGAAGACTAATAATGTCATCACACCATAAACTTTACATCTGTTTCAATGCTATACAAAATTTGCTCCGAGGTAGAAGCCTGACTTTCAAACACTCTCTTATTGCGCTTTCTCCATACATGCCATACACTCCTATTCCCGAGCGTAATTCACCGACAGAGAAGACCCGGGTATTTTATGGGTAGGTGTCCTATCTTAATTTGGATGATGCTCCTTAATTCCTCCTGATTCGAACAATGCGTACTAAAATACATTTTGCTTTTATCTTTTCTTAATTACAAACTCGATAGGTGGCCGAACTCCTGTAGAAGCCTCACCATGGCATTCAGCCATCTGTGGGAGGGTACTAGGAATACTAACAGGTCATCCGCATAAATAAGATGGGATACAGTAGGGACGACGTTCCTGTATAGCAAAGTGATATGTTTACTATGTACCGCAAAACCCATCAAACAAGGAGAGGGCCCCACCTATCTCAGGCCCAAATTATTTTTAAAGTAATTGTATGGAAGCCCCTTGACGAGGACAAAAGGATGGTGTCGAGATACATTCCCGTATGAGTGCCACCCACTTATCATCGAAACCCATGGCGAACATCACCTTGCAGACGAACTCCTTGTTAACCGAGTCATACGCCTTCCACAGATCTAGTTTCATGCATGCCTTGCTCCTGCCTATCTTGTTAAAATTTTGGACCATTTCATGTGACAGCAAGCTGTTGTCGGCGATCGACCTCCCTTTTAAAGAACGTGGCCTGATTATCTGAAATGGGACTTTGCATAATCACCTCCATGCTTTTGCACATAATTAAAGTGATAATCTTGTACAAAAAGTTACAGCAGGAAATGGGACAAAAATCTGACAGTAAGGTATCGCCCTTCTTCTTTGGAATAAGAGTAAGGAAAGTGTGGTTTAATTCCTTTAGTAACCTCCCTTTGATGAAGAAGTCCTGCACAACAGATAGGATCGTATATTTTAGGTCCTTCCAGTAAACTTTGAAAAACTTACTATTAAAGCCATCTGGCCTCGGTACTTTGTCTGGATCAGCCCCCTTAATTACTACTTCCACCCCCTCCATCGAGATGCAAGCAAAAAGATATTGGTTGCCGATCGTAGAAACCAACCTATTTCAAGTTATCTCCGGGAGTAGTCATCCTGATTATAGAGTTTTTTGTAAAATTCTTTTGCTGCCTCATGCATGTCTTGTGCCAACACCACTTCCATGCCATCCTTGTTGGCACATTGGTCATGTTCGAACCATATTTCGATAATCGACTAAAACTCGGACTTGATATAACCTACGAGAACCGACGATACAAACGTACTACTGCTACAACTACCATTTCAGAGAATGAGAATGCGACTTATTTTCAGTATCGAGTCAATATAATTTTTTATTTATTGAGTATAGAAAAATATGTAAATTGAGTCGCACTTGGCATTTAGAGGCTACCAAAAATATTTTATAAACCCAGGTTATTTTTAGCCAAAATATTTCGAGTTTTGTAAATAGCCCAAACCTATTTTTCCAAAACCAAGTTAGCCTAAACCAAACCAACCCATTCTGATTTTGACTGGATTTTGGACAAACGAACTCGGTACGAAGTCGGTGAGAGTTCGGTGTGAGTTCGGTCCGAACTCGGTTCCCTGACCCAATAAGCCATTACAACCAGTTCTTCCTGCAGTCTCGGCTCCAACGTTCAAAAATCTGAACATTTGGCATCTGAATTCGCCCTAAACTCGGTTTGCAAAATACTATAAATAGAGAAGGAATTCACCATTGTTATTCACTCAATTTACTTTCAATTCTCTTCTCTATTCTCTCAGTGCAAGAGCCTTTACACTTTCTAATCCCAAGCTTTCTACAACTTCAAAGCCTTAAGTGTCAGTGCATTCTTGGTTAGAAGTTTTTAAGAGTAGTAAACAGAGCTTGTCAAGAAGTTCAACACTTCGAGAAGTATTCGAGCCATTCGGATCAAAGCTCATGTTTGTATGAAGTTGTAAGCCTTCAGATCAAAACTTGTGTTTCACTTGATAGTGGATTTCAACTCCGAGCTAGAGTTCTCGGGACTAGACTAGTCGTCTCAGAGGAAAACCAGTATACATCGTTGTGTGTGCAATTGTTGATCTCTCTCTCTCTCTATTTGCTTACTGTCATTTTATATCTAGATTGTTAGCTAACTGTGTTAATTTTTTTTGGGTGATTTTTATTCCGCTGCATATGCATGCACTCTATTCACCCCCTATAGAGATTCTTATTCGATCCTACAATTGGTATCGGAGCAGGTTATATTAATTATGCTTAGACTATACACTCTAGAACACACATAGCAACTACACGACCTCTTTTCACCAGTAGTGGTGAAGGTCAAAATCTAGATAAGCCACCTCTATTTGATGACATTGATTACATTTATTGGAAAATACAGATAAATTTTTTTTTGAAATTACTTGATTCTGATTTACGGTCATACGTCATTAATGTTTACAAGGTTGACAAAGCAGATGATGATTATACTGAAGAAGAAAAGAAGGTAGCCAGCCTTGATGCAAAGGCAATGCATGTTCTTTACTGTGCCCTAGACAAGAATGAGTTCAATCGCATCTCTACATTCAATACATTACCTGAGATTTGGAAACTACTGGAAGAAATTCATGAGAGCTAGGAAGAAGATGAATTGTGTGACTCCGAAGGAGAAAGTCTTAGCAAAGGATCACCTTCCCGCAAGTATGCAAATATGAGCAGATGGCACGAGAGTGAAGCTAGCAAGTCAAAATCAGGTAGCCCTCAACATACTACAGATTTATATTTAATGGTAAGCGAGGTAAATGATAATCCTTTATTTGAAGATATTTCTTATGATGAATTATCTTATGCTTTCAATGATCTATTTAAATATTACAAGAAGTTCAGGAATAATTATAAGAAAGTAGAAATGATGTTAAGTCTTATCAGCTTAAGAATGAAAAGCTTACTTGTTTATTGGATGAAACTAAAGGCACTTCCTTTTCTGAAAACTCTACTGAAATATCCACACTTAAGCTTAGATTGTGTGAGGCACTTGAATGCATTGATAAAAGTACTCAAGAAAATGCTAAACTTAAGGAGGAATTAGAATCAGAAAAGAATAAGTATTCTATTGCTTCAATTAGAATTGATGCTCTTAATGTTAAATATGAGGATTTGTATGTTAACTCTAAAAAGTTAGAGATTGGATTAGGAAAACAGGTAATGCAACCTATGACTCAATATAACACAAGACACATGACTCAACAAAAGGTTACCACCATGAAAAACTCTCAGAAGAGTGACAAGAAGGCTAAAAATTCTCATAAGCATGCATTTATCTATACACAACCACGAAAGAATATTCACATCACACATCACACCTATACATCTACTTCAAACACAAACAGTCATGTTACATGTCACTAATGTGGTTTGAAAGGACACATATCTAGACAGTGCTATATTAGGAAACAAGTTGATATGAATTGGGTTCCCAAAGCTAACAAATGTGGATCTAAATTTATTTGGATACCAAAATCTTTGCCTAATATTGTAGGTGAAGTTTCTTACGTCAAGACTTAGCACCAAGGAGAATGTTGGTGATTGTAGATCTACAAAGGTCTTATTCCTAAGATGGCTAGAGTAATGCTAAATCAATTTAACCTTCCAAAATATTTTTGGGCTGAAGCTGTAAATACAGCGTGTTATGTTTTGAATAGGGTTCTGATTCAACCTAAATAAAAAAGAACTCCCTATGAATTATGGTTTGCTAGAACTCCATTTGTTAACTATTTCAAAGTTTTTGGTTGCATATGCTTTATTCTTATTACCAAAATACCTTAAGTAAGTTTAATGCTAAAGCAGATGAGGGTATCTTTGTAGTATATGCTGCCAAGAGTAAGGGGTATAGAGTTTTTAATAAACGTTATATGATTATTGAAGAATCAATTAACGTTACTTTTTATGAGTTAAATTGTCAAGAAGTACATAACAGTGATGATGAAGACGTAATCATTAGCAAAGCACTCGCAAAGATGACACCCAATACCAGCTACCTGAAAAGTCTGCCAAAGAAAATAAGATTCATAACTGATCATCCAGAAAATCTGGTAATATGTGATATAACCAAAGGTAGTGAATTCGAGATGAGTATGATGGGAGAGCTGAACTTCTTTCTAGGACTTCAAATCAAACAAAATTCACAAGGGACATTCATCAATCAAGCTACATACACTAACAACTTGTTCAAGAAGTTTGACATAGAAAATACAAAACCAATTGGGACTCCTATGGCAACTTCTACCAAGCTTGACATTAATGAACATGGCGACAGTCGACACACATACGTATAGAGGTACCATTGATAGTCTAATTTATTTAACTTCTAGTCGTCCTGATATAATATTTAGTGTTTGCTTATGTGCATGATAAAAAGTGAATCCTAAGGAATCACACTTGTGCCCAGTTAAGCATATCTTTCGATACCTTAAAGGCACTTCGACTGTCGGCTTATGGTATCCCAAAACTACGTCGTTTAACCTTGTTAGTTATTCGGATGCTGATTTTGTCAGATTCAAAATTTATCGAAAAATTACCAGCGGTACGTGTCATTTTCTAGGAAAAGCTTTAGTCTCATGGTTTAGCAAAAAATAAAATTATGTAGCATTGTCAACTACTGAAGCTGAGTATATCACAACAGGACGTTGTTGTGCTCAAATTTTGTGGATGAAGCAAACCCTTGTGTTTGAATAAACAAAAATGAGAGAAGAAGAGGGTTTATACGAAACCTTTCTTTTTTTGTTTACAAACAAGAAAAAGAGTACAATTAATCCTATACGAGGATGTTAAGTACAATAAAAATGATTCTGGGGAAAAATTGCTATAGGAGTCTGATCTGCGGTCGATCAATTTGTCCCTTGGACCACACGATGAGGAAGAAGTGTTGTAGAAGAAGAAGAAGCTTCAAAGATTACAGGAGGGATTGAATTCTCGTTGCCAAAGTTATCAGTCAACACCCTCTGTCTGTGCTCTCTCTCTATGATCTCTTAATCTTTGATCTCTCCCCTCTGTTTACGTCCCTATGACTAGAGGTCTCTATTTATAGAGATCAGTCACGATAACTATCCAGTCGGCGTAGAAGTCCAACTGTGGAGAGAGTTGCATCTTTTACACGGCGGTTATAATAACTGCTACCCACGTTCGAATGATCCTCTGAATCTGCGTATGACACATGTCCTATTATGAGGTAACGCGTACAACTGCCTCTCGAAGATCACGGCATACAAGCTACGTAGGTAACTGCCCCTCGCGTAGAGATGATTGGCGTAGAAGCCAAATAGCTGTCTTGTTGGCGTAAAAGCCAAATAGCTGTCTTGTTGGCGTAGAAGCCGAATAGCTGTCTTATTGGCGTAAAAGCCAAATTCTGCGTAAAACTTGCTGCTGCATGAATAATAGATAACCAGCTTAAAAATAGTCAATTATCCTTCCTGCTGAGGTTTTGAGCGTATTCTGGGCCAAATAGCCTTATCACATACCTTTGTAAATATAGCCTGAGTTGGCATATTTCGAGGAGATAGCATACAGCGTACTCCTATAGTTGAAAATATCTTGGTTGGCGTATTTCGAGAAGATAGCATACGGCGTGCTCCTATGGTTGAAAATAGCCTGGTTGGCGTAAAATGCCAGGATGATGATGTAAGCGTATTAGCCCTAGTTTTAGCTCTCCCAGTCATGACAAAATCATAAAGGATGGGACCAAATCTCGTGCATTTAATGCAGAGATATGCCTCAATCTCGTGCATTAAATGTCGAGATATGCCTCGAGCACTGTACGAGAACAGCTTTTGACGTGGTGTCTGATCTTATCTCATCTTGAGTAAAAAATTCATCTCTGCCTGTATAGAATAGGCAGCGTATTCCTTGAATGCCTAAAAATGACTTGTATCAAGGATATGTTACTAAACGACGGTCTGGATCTCTGTATAAAATCATCATCACAGTCGTCCTCTCGATCGTCGTATAGTAGTTTTGTCAGGAGTCAGGTTCACTGTTTTGTCTGACAGATTCATTCGGGGAATAGGAAGAGTTCCTCGCATGACTTTACGTTGCATTAAAGACAAACGTATATTTTATGCCGTAGGGAGGTGTAACAACCTTTTACGCCAAAACAGCCTTGAAGCGCTGCTTTACGCGGGCAGCTCTGAAGCTTGTCTATACGCCGCTCAGCTCTGAAGTTCTGTTTTGCGCGAGCAGTTCTGAAGCCATGTTTTACGCCACACAGTCTTGAAGCGCTGCTTTACGCGAACTTCGTGCATGTTGGGGGTTTTGACTGTATAGTACGCGTACAATTCCCCAGCGTATTTCATGCTTCTACAAGACCCCCTTCAAAGTTTTCAAATTCTTCGTAATTTGAAATACTTTGAATGAAGCATGAAATGGTCAAATTTGACTCGTTCTTTGAGGCTGATTTTTTTGGCAATATTTAAGAAGTTGTTGGAATTTGGCATGTTCTCTTCTGCCTATA
This sequence comes from Iris macrosiphon, assembly GCA_036927795.1. Lineage (NCBI taxonomy): Eukaryota > Viridiplantae > Streptophyta > Magnoliopsida > Asparagales > Iridaceae > Iris > Iris macrosiphon. The sequence continues at coordinate 109,207,945 of JAYESA010000008.1, read as the reverse complement.
TAAAGGCAAGCGAATGAACCTATTTTTCCATACTCCCTTCACCACGAAGATGGTTGCCGAGATTCATCGGGCTGACCTGAGAAAGAAGATGACTATGCTCTTCCAGTATGTAAGGAGCCGTAAAAGGAGGCATCTTCGAGCAAGTATCCTCTGAAACGATGGACCATGGAAGGGTATCATAGCTTCCTTTGCTCGGGGTAATCAGCAATTTTATATGGCAATTTGTCAAGGAGAGGGGAAGGGTCTCATTAGACCACACAGCTTGCTAGCTGTATTTTCCCCTATCATGAAGCTGGACCCTGGTGGGCAGCTTGGCCGTGTCTTCCAGTATCGTGTGGGTCACAAATCTGGGCATGGCCACAAACGACGTATAGAGGGGGGCTTGAATAATTCAAACATGCCTAGTTTTGTATCCTCCCACCATTCACCATTTTCTTGTTCATCGGCCGAATAAGCCGAAGAAGTCCCGTAGAAGAAGAACTGAAGATCTCCGTCAGACGAGAACCTGGCGTAATAGCTTCCCGTCGTGATCTTGAATATTAATGAAAAATCCTTTATAAAAAAAGGATTTTCATCATATGTAATCATGATCTTGAATATTAATAAAAAATCTTTTGTAAAATAGATTTCCATTATATGTAATCATGATTAATAAACTTGTCTTCTTTTACGCATCATTGATTTGCAATATTTGCTGTGAGAAAGTCTGATAAAACACAGCTTCAATATGTCTGAGTAATCTTTATGTTGATTCTGATAAATATGCTTCCAGTCACGTTCCGACTTTTACGCATAGAGGAACATGCGTAAAAAGCTCCTCAGCATTAAATCGTCTTAAAAGTCCAATTGTCATGCTGTTTTTGGACGAGGAGTCACAAAGAATTTTGAACTATTACTTCTCTAATACGAAGAATTTCTGTTCAGAATATCATCTTCAAGAATGGCTTCCCGAAGGCTTCCCGAAACAAGGCAAGAAATGTCCGCCGAACAGGCCATACTTGAACCTAGATGAGATGTAAAGGATTCGGGCTAGACTTCGAATAACAGAAAAGTCATCTTCAATGTTGACATCTGTGTGTTTGAGGCACTTACAATGTTTTGTAACCAAAAAGGAGCATTTTCTGCTTAATTCGTTGTAATTGGCTTTCTCGAGTATAAGTCCGAATTATACGCGTATCCTGTCCTACGTAATTTTAAGATATGCAAAATGTCGTAGATCCGTAACATCTGTAGCTTCTGAGCGTAAAAATCGTAGATCTGTAGCTTCTGAGCGTAAAAAGCTTCCGAGCGTAAAATCATAGATCTGTAGCTTCTGAGCGTAAAATCGTAGATTTGTAGCTTTTGAGCGTAAAATCCTAGATCTGTAGCTTCTGAGCGTAAAATTGTGGATCTGTAGCTTCCGAGCGTAAAACCATGGATCCTTGCTCTGCGCATAAAATTATGGATCCGTTATGCAGTATGACTGTCCGCCTTCTTTTTTAAATAATAGGCTAATGTGGTCCCAAATCATAACCGACTATTAAAAATCGAATTTGGTTAAGGATTCGAAGAGTTATCTGACTCTATAAATAGACCTAGGTCGTGAGAGAGAGAAACCCTCCGTCTTTTTTCTGAAAACTCTTCGTCTCTTTTTGAGAACTCTTCGTCTTCGTCTCTTCCTGAGAACTCAGTTTCGCCATGGCACCAAAACAGGCCTCCGCTGCTACGGGAAAGAAAGTCGCTTCTTCATCTCGCTCCACTGCTCAAGTACGAGCGACCCCCGCTATGCCGAGCGAGCCTCATCCTGAATGAAGTACTCCGCCGTCTAGCTGCGCTCCGGGCATCATAGGTAAGGTCTTCGAGAGGAGAGAAAAAGAAATCCTTCGCACACGTTGTACGTGTATGCGCAAATTACGCCCATATTCCTAATGTGTCAGCGTAAAACTCCACATATTTTTTTGCAGTCTGGTGTAAAAACTCAGACTGTCAAAATTTGGCGTATACTGCAAACCTTGTATTTTACGCACTGGATGTAAATTTTAGCGTAAAACTCAAATTTTGGCAGTCTGGCGTAAAAACTCAGACTGTTAGGTTTTAGCGTATACTGCCAACATTGAGTTTTACGCACTAGGAGTAAATTCCAGCGTAAAACTCAAGTTTTTGCAGTCCGTCGTAAAAGCACAGACTGTCAAGTTTTGGCGTATACTGCAAAGAGTGTAGTATCTAGCATAAAACTGACTTATTTTCTTGCTTTTTGAAGTGGACCTACAGATCCCTCCACTGGCTAAAGTGATAGGATCTGCTGCTGGAATGCTGAATTCTAACTATCTGGAGGACTTGTCCCATGTGACATTCCCAATATCTGGAAACGAGTATCCTCAAGAAAGGGGAACTCTGATCTCGGCCCAGGGAGAACGAATGTTGCTGAGTATGATCAGTGGGGAGCCCCTGACATACATAGATGGGACTGAGTATAAGGAACCAGCTTTCTTATTCGGGGATGTGATTGATAAGCAATCCCAGACGAAGCCCAAGAAGGAAGATTGGGTATTTACTGCTGAGGGCACGATCATGTATCTGCCAAAGATGTCCAGAGATTACCCTATCTCTGCATTCTTCCATGCCATACATCCTAGAAAGATGGTATAGACTCTGACTCCTGATCTTCATGGGCAGCCAGGAAAGGTCTTTTATAAGAAAGAATTAAACCGAGGATCCTTTGTAAGCAGTCCCTCGGGCCCTGTCATGCCTTTCAGAGGATTACTGTCGGGCAGCGTCCCGACACTTCTCTGATCCAGCCGCTTCAAATAGCGACTTTCTGCAATGACTTTATGGGGCAGGAAGGAGTATACCCCAAGGTTAACCCTCGCACCAGTGGATGGCTTAGCCCCTAGAATCTTCGATGGGCCAGTTTAACTGTATGGGCCCTGAAGCACTTTCAGACGGAGCTGGAAAGTATTGGCTTATTTGCATCTGTGAGTGCCACTAGTGTTGGGCTGCCTCTCAACCCCAACTTGTTCTTAGTTTGATGGAGCGATATAACTCGCTCACTGGGACTTTTGCCACTCCGCTAGGTGAGTTGGGCTTAGCCCTTCATGAGATGGCAGATATCTCAAAGCTGCCAATGGGAGACAATCCTTATGAAGAGTATGTTCACACAAATAGGGAGCTGAAGGATACCAACCCTCGGGCAGTAGCGGTGTACCAGGAGCTGATGAGCCACTACCTTGCATACACCACCTTTTACAAAGAGCCCTCTGATTTGGCTCATAGCAACAAATGGGTATCCTACCTCTTCTTCCATCAGGCCAGAAATGCCAAGCAGTACAAGGTTGTAGATAGCCGAGAAAAACCCTTGAACCTTCTGAGCATGCTTAATGCCAACACAGTCGATGATCTCATCGAAGTTGCCGGGGCTCCAGATTGGGTTCTTAATGAAGAGATAGGGGGTTATCCTGCAGGAACCAAAGCCTATAGTTATATGAGGCATTGTCGAAAGCCTCTGTCAAGAGAAGCTCAATTGGCTGGCTTCCTTTCTGTCTGGCTACGCCGATGGGTGGTTCCTGGCATCGCGTCTGCGGATCGTATTTATCGCAACACCTTATGGCCCGTAGTGCGTTTGGTGTTTGGAGCAAGATTGGGCCTGCTCCTTGCCATGGTATGCAGGATTCAAGCTGGCCTGAGGGCCATCACTGAGGGACTGCTGGCTGATGATACACAGCATGAAGGATATCCCAGAGTAGAATTGCCATTCTTATATCTGATGGGATGGTTAATCCTTCACAACACCAAAGTGATGTCTCCCGGATCGGCCAGTGGTTCGAAAAATAACTTCTTGTTGAATTACATGAATTCTTCTTGGAATGTGACTAGCGTCATAGATTGTCGGCTAGTACTAAATTTTGCCCATAGTTGGAAGTTCTTCTACACCATCCCCCCTGTACATATTAATCAACAAGGGACTAAACTTCGGGATGCGGGTCAGGGGAAGACTATTCTTTCTCCTGAAGCCTTTTACTGGTTGGTCTGCATTAGACCTTCCCATCTACTGTACAATAGTGAGGACCACTTCTACTTGGAGCCTTATCTGTCTAGCCGTTTTGCCAGGCAATTTGGGTATGATCAGTTGCATGTGGGTAATCCCATCACCAGCTTCAAGTTCAAAGGTGGACTTATTGATGGAGCTAGAGGATGGCGGTACTTCATCATGGGTTGTACTGGAGCAACCTTTGCTGTGCCAGCGACTTCTCTCTCCATGGAGTTGCGTATTCTTCATTCGTACGCGCAGTTTTATGCGTCCATCAATACCTTCCATCGTGATTTTGATGTACATGGAAGTTTCAGAATGCCCTCCCATAAGTCCTCCGAAAGAGAGAAGATACCCTCTATTTTCTCTGACGAAGGTGATAAAACCACCGGTGCCGATGGCTATTTATTGATTTTATCGAGAGGCATAATAGCTCCGCCAGCAGAGCCTCTTATTATTTCCCATAAACGAAAGGCTTCCACTCTGAAAGAGCCTTCTCCCCGCAAGAAGAAGCAGACTACCAGAGGTCCTAAAAAGACTTCCACCAAGGGGGCCTCTTCCAGGAGTGAGCACATTGTTTTCCCTGTTGGGGATGATTCTTTGATTAGGGGTTCTTTGCCTTTTAAAGAAGGGGTCTCCACAGTTCCAGCTAAGAGTGCTGGAGATTCTTTGCCCGTGATTGCTGCCGCTACCACCGCCACCGGTAGTGCTTCTAGATCGCCTTCGAGGCCGAGCATAATAAGAATCAATATACCTTTATCAAGACAAATAATGGGACTAGCCCGCCCTTCTTCTGTAAGTATCTCGAGCGATATTCCACCAGATGAACCTCGAGTGGATCTGGGTGACGACTGGGATGATTACCCTCAAGTGTCAGTTGGTGCACCCTCTTCTCCAGGTATGACAGCTTGTTTAGCATCATTAAGAAATGATTTAGCTATACAGGCTGCAGACGCAACATACATACCATCGGCCATGGGTAAACGTTGTCTTCACAATTTTTTCAGGAAAATTAACATCAAATCGATATTAACTTTCTCTTATCTTATTTTCAGGCGAAGATATCTCTGGGGAAGACGGAGCTGAAGCAATATCTGATTTTGTTGCGGATCCAGCTGAGGAAACGACGATGACCACCGAAAAAGAAGCATACTTTGAAACTGTTGATCTTGCAACATTTTCAGATGTAATCCCGCCAGTAGCAATTCAAGCCATATCAGAGGTGTATGAACCCACCATCTCGATTGTGCCTCCTTCGTCGAGCATGCTAGCAACTTCAACCGTTGTTGGTGTCTCTTCTTTTGTCGTGCCATCTGTTGAAGCAACGACAATGGCAACATCCTCTACCGATGTTCCAGAAAGGAGACTTACCGATATTGTGGCCACTCCCAGCGTCCGTTCGAGCTTTGCCATGCTAGTTGAACAATATACTAGCGTATTCTATCTCACATTGAAAGAATTGATATCCCTGGTGCTAGAGAAGAATCTCGGCTTTGATGCTCTGAAGATGTCCTCCAATCTCACTATAGCGCAGATTAGAAATTTCAGCGACGCTGAAAGAGCTAATATGCTAGAGAAAATAGTTAATGTTTTAGAATAACCCATTAACGAATATTTACAACTATCCTGAGGCAGCATCGATGACTTGATTCAGGCTGAGTACGACTCCCTAACTGCAGTTGCTCAGCAAACAGAAACTTTATGCAAATCCATCCAAAAACATCAACAAGAGATGGAGAAAGAGCAAGCAGTATTGGTGGAGGTTGTTCCTCAGCTAGCTATGTGCTAGGCCGAATATGAGGGATGTGAAGCGAGGGTTCGAGAATTGGAAGCTGAACTTGCTCAGGCAAGGGAGAGGCTTCTTAAGGCATCGGTGGTTCGTGATGTATTTGAGGGCCAGATGAAGACGGCTCAAAAAAACTTGACACATGCTGGTGTCATCCATGCAAGATTTGTTGATTCTCTGTCCGAACTATCTCTCTTGAATAATGATGAAGCAAGGCTGGAGCGGGCTCGTACCAACATCTTGAACTCCAGGAATGAGAGGATGGCTGCTTTGGCAAAACAGATTCACGATTTAACTGCTCCTCCCCAATGATGTACTTTTCTGCTCCTTTTATAATTTGCTATCCCTAGAGATAATAAAGATACATTTTCTGACTTTGTGGACCCATCACTTTAGAATATAAATAATAGGCTAAGATGAAAGTGATATCAGAGGTAATATGGACGTGATATACTTTCGGTAGGGTTTAGCTGAACATATCTATTCAGAAGTAATATAGACATGATAGAATATGATCCAACTATATTCGTGTACAAAACACTATCAGAGGTAATATGGACGTGATAGGTTTTGACGTTTTAAATTAGTTAAACATATCTATTCAGAGGTCATGCGAACATGATAGAATATGCTCCAACTAAATTTTGTACGTAGTATCGTCAGAATGAAATCTTCATCATACTCCGTTTAAGCAAGGGAGATCAAGCATAGTGCCTCTTCAGGAATTTGCCGTTGATAGGAGCCATTATCAAATCTCCATTAGGCTTGGCTAATCTGTAAGTGCCATTTGAAAATATGGTTTCAATCACATAAGGGCCCTCCCATTTGGGCTAGAACTTGCCCTTACTTTTGTGTGTAACGATCATTGGCCTCTTTACAGCTAAAACTAGCTCACCAACTTTGAACACTCTTTCCTTCACTTTCTGATTAAAAGCTCTGGAGATGCGTGCCTGGTAGAACTCGAGGCACTGTTGAGCTTGAAGGTGTTTCTCATCTAATCCTGCTAGCTCTTGAAGTCTTAAACGATCATTATTTTCCTGAGTTAGCTCATTAGCCTCTACTATTCTGAGTGATGGAATTTGAACTTCAATGGGGAGAACTGCTTAACACCCGTAATCTAATAAAAATGGAGTACAACCCGTTGGTGTTCGTACCATCGTACGGTATGCCCAGAGACATTCCCCCAACTTCTCGTTCCAATCTCTTTTGTTCGAAGAGACGAACTTCTTTAAGAGTTTGATGATGGTTTTGTTGAAGGCTTCCGCCAAACCATTAGCAGCAGGATTATATGTCGTTGAGGCCAAATTTTATATCCGATTCTTATCGCAAAATTGATGAAACGCTTGACTGATGAATTGAGGCCCATTGTCATGAATTATCCTTCGGGGTATCCCAAAGCGATAAATGACATGATGCTTGATAAAGCTGATCACATTGGATGTCATTACCTCAGCATGAGGGATCACCTCCGCTCATTTAGAGAAATAGTCGGTGATAGCCAATATGAACCGATGTCCTCTAGAAGATGAAGGGTGAATATGACAAATGATATCCATACCCCATGCTTCAAAGGGCCATGATGCAATAGTAGGATGTAAATACTCAGAAGACTGATGTATGAAATCCGTATTAACCTGACAGGCTTTGCATTATCTTGCATATTTTACGGCATCTACAATCATAGTAGGCCAGTAGTAGCCCATCCTCCTGATACGATCCTGTAACTTAGGACCGGGTTGATGTGCTCCACATACCCCGTCATGAGCTTCCCGGATAACCCGCTTTGCATCATCATCAGAGAGACATCGCAACAACAGTCCATCATATGTTCGGCGATATAGACTTTGTGAAGAAGCATCAAAATAAAAGCGTAGTGATCGTCTTTTGACAGATACTGCTTTTTTAAGATCCTCTGGTAAGATTCCGTATGACACGAAGTCTATAAAGGGACTTCTCCAATCTCTTTTTGGAGGAAGCGTGTTTATAGCATAGCTGCGTTCTATGTGAAAATTATTTTTCACACAAAAGAAATCTCTGTTAAGAAGGATCACCGAATTCTGCCTTCTTATAGGAATAGCCAAATCTGCAGCTAAACTGGCCAGTGCATAGCTTCCAAAATTTGAGATCGAGGTACATGCTCTAAGAAGAACCCTTTAAAAGTCATTGCTATCTCGATCGTTGTTTGGTGATAAGGAATGAGGTCTGGATTGCAGACTTCATATATTCCTCTGACCTGATTGACGATCAGCTGAGAGTCACCAAAAGCTTCCAAGTATTCAACATCCAATTCTTTAGCGGCTTAAAGCCCAATCAATAGAGCATTATACTCTACCATATTATTAGAGCAGGGTTCGCTAAGAGAATATGCTCGATAGATGACGAGTTTATCAGGAGTTACCAGAACAATTCTTACTCCTGAAACCACGTTTCCCCTGGGACCTGTCCTGGAGGCACCATCGAAGAATAGCTGCCATGTATCACCTTCCATTGCTGAATTACATTCTGCAACTTCGTCGGGAATGTCCTCATATAATTTGGAGGTTTCCAAAATTGGATGGGCGGCTAAGAAATCAGCCAAGGCTTGACCTTTCATAGACTTCTGAGGGACGTACACCATATCATACGGTATCAATGGCATTGCCCAAGTCGCGAGTCGGAAATTGAGAATACTTGGCTTATTCATTAATACCCGAAGTGGATTGATTCTGGAGATGATATGAATAGTTTGGCCCATCACATAATATCGTGTCTTCTGAATGGCGAACATTAGGGCCAAGCATTCTTTTTCTACTGGACTATACCCGTGTTCAGCTTCGACCATCATCCTGCTTAGATAGTAAATAGCCTGTTCGTGACCCTTATTGTTCTTCTGTGCGTGAAGAGCCCCTAAAGAATGATCCATTGCTCGAACATACAGCAAAAATGGTCTTCCTATGACGGGAGGCACCAGAACTGGAGGATTAGTAAGATACCGTTTGATATCGTTAAATGCTTGCTGACAGGCTTCGTCCCATACGAATGACACACCTTTCTTTATTAGACGAGAAAAAGGTTGACATCTTCCAGAGAGGTTGGATATGAATCTCCTGATATAAGCTAGACGACCTTGAAATCCCCTGAGTTCTCTGAGATTATGGGGTAGTCTCATTTCTAGGATAGCTTTTACTTTATCAGGGTCAACTTGAATGCCTTTAGCGGTAATGAAAAATCCTAGGAATTTGCCACTGGATACCCCGAGGAAGAACTTTGTAGGGTTCATTTTGAGTTGATGTTGGCGCATCAACTCGAATACTGTCTTCAAGTCTTGGATGTGATTATCCTTGAGGCAGCTTTTGACAGCAATATCGTCTACGTAACATTCTACCGTTTTGCGTAAGTGCTCATGGAATATGTTACTCATAGCTCGTTGATATGTGGTGTTTAGGATAATAAACGGGAAAAGATTGATAATGTGGAAAATGAGGTCTTATACGAAAACCCGCCCTTCTTTTATGTTTACAAACAACAAGATTGTACAATTTAATCCTACACGAGGATGTCTAAGTATAATTTATTTAATCTGGATAAATATTGCTATAGGTGTCTGATCTGCAGTCGATCACTTTATCCCTTGGACCACACGATGTTGAAGAAATACCGTGGAAGACAGAAAGCAGCTTCGAAGGTTGCTAAAGAGGGGGGGATGCCCGATGCCAAAGTCGTCGATCCCTTCTCTTTGCCTGAGCACTGGATTCTCCTCTCCTCTCTCTCTTGACCTCTAATTTCTTTGACCGTTGGATCTGATACTGGATTTCTTGATCAATTTTCGGACCAATTTCTTTGACCTTTTCCTCTGTTGATAGAGGTCTCTATTTATAGAGTTTTTAGTGACAGTGACCACACAGTCGGTGTAGAAACCGAGTAGTGGAAAGTACAATACCCTTTTATACGACGGTTTAAAATAACCAATGCCTGCGTATAGATGACCTTTTGAGTGAGCATGTGATGCGCGTCCAACTAAGGGACAGAACGCGTATATCTGCTACGAAGATCACGACGTAGAAGCCACGTAGGTAGTTATCCCTTGTGTAGAAGAGGTTGGCGTAGAAGCCAATGATTGTCACCATGGCATAGAAGCCAAAATAGGCATAGAAGCCGAGTAGGCGTAGAAGCCGAGTAGGCATAGAAGCCGAGTAGGCGTAGAAGCCGAGTGGTCATAGAGGCCGAGTGGCATACAAGCCAAGTAGACATAGAAACCGAGTGGTCATAGAGGCCAGGTGGGCATGGAAGCCGAGTGGGCATAGAAGCCGAGCAGGCGTAGAAGCCGAGATGATGTGGACGTTTTAGCCAGAATTATGGATCTTGGATATATAATCAAATCTTTTGCATTAAATGCAGAGATCTGCCTCCATCCTGCGCATTAAATACAGAGGCTTGTCTTTAAGATTTGCCATCATTCTGCGCATTAAATGCAGATACGCGTCTCGAATCCTGTACGAAGAGTGACTGCTGATGTGGCGGTCTATTTGCCTTCTGCGGATTGTAAGATGCTCACGTCTGCCTGTGTAAAACTGGGTGGCGTATTCCCTTATATGCGTAAGAATAGTTTACGCAAAGGGGATGTCACTAAACGACGGTTCAGTAACATTTAATCAAATCTCTAGCATTAAATGTGGAGATCCGCCATTATCCTGTGCATTAAATGAGGAGGCATATTTGGAAGGCCTGCCACCCTTTTGTGCATCAAGTGCAGAGACGTGCCTTGGGCATCTGTCAGTATTCGACGCTTTGAATACAGAGACGTGCCTCCAAAAACTGTCACCGCCCTGCGCATTAAATGCAGAGACGTGCCTCGAGCCCTGTACGAAGTGCCGCTTTTGACGTGGCAGGCTGTTTGTCTTCTGCGGAGCGTAAAAAGCTCACATCGGCCTGTGTAAAACTAGGCAGCGTATTCCTTCGTATGTGTAAAAGTGGTTTATGCAAAGAAAATGGCAGTAAATGACAGCCTGGGTTACAGTGTCGCGCCATCATGATACCCGTCGCCTGGGTAGTCGTTCAGTACTCTTTGTCAGGAGTCCAGTCATCAGGTTCATTGTATGATCTGACAGGTTTATTTTGAAGAATACGAAGCGTTCCTCGTATACTTCAATGCTGTATTGAAAGCGGATGAGTTTTACGCCATATAGGCGATGAAGCACCCTGTTTACGCCGAAGCAGCCGGGATATACTGCATTACGCGGATGGTCCTTGAGCCTATATTTTTATGCTGTGCTCAACGGAAAAGCTCTATTTCACGTTTGATGGCTCTGAGGTCCTCTGTTTATGCTGCCCTGCATCAAGATGCTGCGTATAGCTATCCAGCGTATTTTTCATGCTTCTACAAGACCCCCTTCAAAGCTTTTAAATTTCTTGTAATTTGAAACGCTTTGAATGAAGCATGAACCGTTCCTCGTAACTCGAAACGCTCTGAGTGGAGCCTGAAATGGTCAAGCCTGACACGTTCTTTCATGGCTGACTTTATGGCAGAGTTATTGGGGATCGGTGATCTCTTTCGCCTATAAAAAGGCTGAGGAGTTTTCCTGTTCTTCCCACACTTCCTTCACCATACAGGGATGATGGCCGGAGTTCGTATGGTCGACTTGAGGAAGAAGGAGATCATGCTCTTCCAGCATGTAAGGAGCCAAAAAAGATGGCATCTTCGAGTAAATATCCAACGATGGATCATTGAAGGATATCATAGCCTCCTTTGCTCGGGATAACCAGCAACTTTGTATGGTTGTTCTTCGGGAGAGAAGAAGGGTCGCATTTTGCCATGCCGCTTGCAAGCGGTACCTTCTCCCGTTACCTCCGGACGAGGGTAGACCAACTAGCTGCTGTCCGGGATTGAGTTGAGTGAAATATCTCAACTCAATCTGTCACGGCGCTGGAGTTAAGAAAGCAGATTTACTCTGCTTTTCTTCTGTTGGCGGCTGGGTCTATGCCCAGTTTTGTATCCTCCTACCATTGACCCATATGTCAGTCAGTTTGAGGTTACTGACTGACTGCCGGAGAAGATGGATGAAGGATGCCGCCCATGCGAGAACCTGGCCGAAGCAGATTCTGGGCCCGATCTTTAAATAAAAATAAGAAACCCTTTGTAGACCGGATTTCCCTCATATGTAACCACGAAAATGGAGAAAAACCCTTGTAGACTGGATTCCCTCATATGTAATCATGATTTTAATAAGATCGTCTTCTTCTTCATATGATCATCTTGCCATACTTTACTGTGAAGTCTAAATATGTGTAGCTTCGACACGTCAGATTCTTTATGTCGACTTTGTGTAGAAAGAGCGCTAGGTCCTGTCCTGTCTTTTACGCATAACTAAGGATGCACAGAAAGCCGCTTTAGCAGTCGAGTGTTCGAACTGTCTTGCTGTTAGGAACCGCGTAGAATTCTGAACTATTTTTACTTCTGATAAACAAAATTTTTTGTTCAGACCATCGTTTTCAAGAGTGACTTGTCAAAAATCCCTTGGAACAGGGCGAGGAATGGCTGTCGAGAACTGAGTTGCCATCTTGAATTTGGAGACGAAATATTCAGATTAGATTCTGCATGAACTTCGAATCGACCCATGAAGAAGAGTAATTTTTAATGTTGAACTCTATATGCTTTGGGTACTTGGAGTATCTTGAGGTCAAGAAGGAGTATCTTCTGTGTGAACTCCTGCGATTGACCGCCTTGAGAATTTGTTCAGATGTACTGTACTGGCCTGCGCATCTTTCAGATGTGCGGAAAGTCATAGAGCTTAAAATCATGAGTTTGCAGCCTCTGAGCATAAACTAAACGCCACCGAGCGTGAAATTATAGACTTGTAGTTCTTGAGCGTGGAGTCGTAGGTTTGTAGCCTCTCGAGCATAAAAGCTACCGAGCACAAAGGCATCCGGGCATAAAACCATAGACTTGTAGCCATTGAACGTAAAACCGTAGATTTGTAGCTGTCGAGCGTAGAAAGCTCCTTGGTGCAGAACTGTAGATTCGTAGCCTGTGAAAAGGGAATCTTCCGAACGTGCAGTTGTGGATCTATTGCCTCCGAGCGTAAAAACTACCGAGCACAAAGGTATCCGGGCGTAAAACCATAGACTTGTAACCTGTGAGCGTAGAATCGTAGATCTGTAGCTGTCGAGCGTAGAAAGCTCCTTAGCGTAAGAACTGCGAATCTTCCTCGCACGAAAACTTTTTGAATTCGCTGACTGTCCGCCTTCTCCGAGTAAATAGGCTGACGTAGTACCCAATCATAACCAGATATTAATTAGGAGATTTGGTTCAGGATTCGAGGAGTCCATCTGAACTCTATACATACCCCAAGATTCTGAGAGAGAAACTTTTCATCCGTCTACTGCGAAATAAAGCCTTCGACTGTTCGATTTCTCCTTCGTTTCTTCTCCGAGATTTTAAAGTTTCCAGTAATGGCCTCGAAACAATCCTCCTCCACTAAGGGAAAGAAGGTTGATTCTTTTTCTCGTTCTTCTGCACAAGAGAGAGCATCTTCGGTTGGATAAGGCAAACTTTATTCTGAGCCAAGTATCCCGCCGACGAGCAGTGCGCCCGGCCTTAAAGGTAGAGCTTTTGAGACGAAGAAGAACGACTGAAAATCCTTCGCACACGTTGTACATGACCGCGCTAGGTCATCTTCTGTGCTGATAGCCTCTTTGAGGAAGATGATTCATAGAGACGTTTTATCTTTTATGCCCACATTTCTAATGTGTCAGCACAAAAACTCCATATTTTCACAGTCTGGCGTAAAAGCTTTGACTGTAGAAAGTTGGCGTATAAAATTTTGAGTGTTACGCTTCTGGATGAAGATTCTGGCGTAATACCTCAACTTTATCAGTCTGGCGTAAAGCACAGACTGTGTACTTCCAGCCTTGGACTTTTACGCTCTAGGAAATGGATTCTAGCGTAATGGTCAAGTTTTTACGGTCTTGGCGTAGAGCACAGACTGTTGATTTTTGCGTAGGCTGCAAGATCTGTAATGTCTAGTTATAGGAACTGACATGTTTTTCTTTTACTCATGCAGTTAACTTGTATGTGTCTCCGCTAGCCGATGTGATGGTTCTGCCGCCGGGATGCTGCACTCCAACTATCTGGAGGATCTGTCATACGTGACATTTCCTATCTCCGGGCCACAGTATCCTGAAGGAAGGAAGATTCTGATATCGGCTCAGGGCGAGCGAATGCTGTTGAGCATGATAAACGGGGAGCCCCTGACGTACATAGACGAGGACCAATACATAAAGTCAGCTTTCCTCTTCGGGGACATGATTGACAAGCAGTCCCAGACGAAGCCCAAGAAAGAACTCTGGGTTTTTCCTGCCGGGAGCTTGGTTTTGTATCTGCCCAAGATGCCGAGAGACTATCCCATCTCGGCGTTCTTCCATGCCACACATCCCAGGAGGATGTCGTGGACGGCAGGCCAGGGAAGATCTTTCATCTGAAAGGAATGGACCAGGGGTCGTTTGTCAGTCACCCTTCCGGCAACGTGACGATGTTCAAGGGACTGTACCCGGGCAGTGTCTCTAGTGAAGACAGCTTAGTGATCCAGTCAGTCCAATTGTCGACCTTCTGTAATGATTTTATGGGGCACGGGGGAGTATACCCTAAGGTGAACCCTCGGTGCGGTGGGTGGATCGCCCCTACAAACCTTCGATGGGCTCGCTTAGTTGATTGGGCCCTGAAGCATTTTTAGACCGAGTTGGAGAACATCGGTCTATTTGCAGCTGTTTGTGCTACCAGTGTTGGGTTACCTCCTAACCTCAACTTGTTTCTGGCACTGATGGAGCGATATATTTCGCTCACCGGGACTTTTGACACTCTACTGGGGGAGTTAGGATTAGCCCTTCACGAGATGGCAGAGATCTCGAGACTGCCGATGGGGGATACTCCGTATGAAGAGTATGTTCCTACGAACCGGGAGCTGCGAGATTCAGACTCTTGGGTAGTGGAAGTATATCAGGAGCTGATGTGCCACTACCTCGCTTGTACCACTTTTTATGGTGAGCCCTCAGATTTGGCTCACATCAATAAATGGACATCCTACCTCTTCTTTCATCAGTCCCGGAATGCTAAGCCAGAGAAGGTATTGGAGGGCAAGGATCTGCCTGTGAATCCTCTGAGCGGGCTTAATGCTCAGGTAGTCGACGATCTCATGGTAGACGCTAGGGCTCCGGACTTGCTCCTCGACGAAGGGATAGAACAGTATCCTGTAGGCATTAAAGCCTATAGTTATTTGAGGCGCTGCCGCAGGCCTCTGTCCAGGGAAGCTCAATTAGCTGGCTTCCTCTCCATATGGCTACGCCGAGTGGTGGTACCTGGCATCGTATCTACGGACCGCATTCACCGCAACACGCTATGGCCTAAAGTGCGTCTGGTATTTGGGGCAAGACTGGGCTTGCTCCCTGCCATGGTGTGCCGCATTCAAGCTGGCCTAAGGGCCATGACTGATGGGCTGCACGCCGATGAAACTCGGCGCGATAGCTTTCCCAGGGTAGAATTACCATACCTGTATCTGATGGGGTGGTTAATTTTTCATAACCCCAGGGTTATGTCTCCCGGCTCCGGCAGTAGTTCGGGAGCTAGCTTCTTGTTGAACTACCAGAAATCTTCCTGGAATGTGGCCACGGTTCTAGACTGTCGGTGGGTACTGGGCTTCAGTCACAGCTGGAAGCTCTTCTGCACTGTCCCCTCCGTACATCGCAATCAATCGGTAATTAGGCTTGAGGATTCAGGCAGAGAGAAGACCAATCTTTCTCCTGAAGCTTTTAATTGGTTGGTCTGCATTAGACCTTCCCATTTACTGTACAGGAGTGAAGACCATTGCTTCTTGGAGCCCTACCTGCCTAGTCGGTTTGCCAGGCAGTTTGGGTACGATCAGTTGCACGTGGGCAACGCCGTCACCAGCTTCCGGTCCAGGGGTAGACTCATTGATGGAGCGAGATGATGGCAATATTTCCTCATGGGCTGCACTGGATCAATTTTTACCGTACCGGTCATTACACTCTCTACAGAGATGCGCATCCTGCACTCGTATGCCCAGTTCTATGTGGCAACGAACACCTTCCATCACAATTTTGACATGCATAGAAGTTTTAGGGTGCCCTCTTCCAAGTCTGGGGGAAGAATGGAATTCCCCTCGGTTTCTTCTGACGAGGGTGAGGAGTTCGTCACTCCAGATGAGCCTCTGTTGGCGGTATCGAGGGGTGAAGTACCCCTGTCTACAGGGCCTTTGGTAATCTCTGGGAAGTGAAGGGCTCCTACTCCGAAGGAGACTTTCCCTCGCAAGAGGAAGAAGAAGATGGTTAATCGTGCTCTCCGGATTCCTGGTATTAAGGCTCCTGGAAATGAGCCTACATCTCCCCATGTTGGGGATGATTCTTTGATTGGAGGTTCCTCGCCTTTTAGAGAGGGACCCTCTACAGTTCCGGCTGGTGGTGCCGGAGAATCTCTGCTGGAGGCCGCCGTCGCTGCTACTGCTTTAGGTAGTGGAACGATGTCGCCTCCGGGGCTGAGTATATCTTTACGTGGATCGACATCGGGAGAGACCCCTGCCGTGCCTGTAAGCGCACCTGGCGAGATTCCAGCCGATGAGCCTCGGTTGGAATTTGACGAGGATCTGGAAGACTATTTGCCAACGTCGGTTAGCAGACCCCTTTCTCCAGGTATGACAGCTTGCTTAGCATCGTTAAGAAATGATTTAACTGTACAGGTCGCAGACACGATATATATGCCATTGGCCATAGGTAAATGTTGTCTTCACGCCTCTTTTTAGAAAAGTTACCATCATTTCGATACTAACTTCCCTTCGTCCTCTTTTCAGGGGAAGACCTCTTCGGGGAGGGCAATGTAGATGCGCCCTTCAGCTCTGCGTCAGGTCCTGGCGGCGACACGGAGGTGGCTAATTTTGAGGAGAAAACATCTTCGGGTGCCGGCTCGCCTGTCGACGAGATTCCGATATCTCAAGAGGAGGACGATCCTGTTATTGCGATAATGCCTCCTGTGAGTATGCTAGTATCGTCGTCCGATGTTGGCACTTCTTCTTTCGTCGCACCACCTGTTGAGGCGACGGCCGTGGCAACATCGTTTGCGGTTGTTCTCGGAGGGGGATTCTCCAATATCGAGGCTACCCCCAACGTCCAACCGGATCTAGCTGTGCTGATCGAGCAATACACTGATATCTTCTACACCACTTTGAAAATGTTGATATCAAGGGTGTTGACGAAGAATCTGAGCTTTGCGTCGCTGAAGAGGTCCTCCTAGTCCGCGATAATGCCGATCTGAGAATTCGACGACACTGGGCTAGCTGAAACGCTGTAGGAGATAGTTAATGGTTTGGAGCAACCCATTAACGAATACTTGCAGCTAGCTCAAGACAATGTTGAAGATCTGGTCCAGGCTAGATACGACTCCATGACTGCGCGGCTTACCAAACAGATGGCAGGCATAAATAAATCTATCCAGACACATCAAAAAGAGATAGATGAAGGAAAAGTCGTCCTGGAGGAGGCTATTGCTCTTCGAACGAAGTGCCAGGCCGACCACGAAGGGAATGTAGAGAGGGTCCTCAGACTGGAAATGAAACTCGCTCAGGCAAAAGAGTGGGCTTCTCAGTCGTCGGAAGCTTTAGTTGTGGTGGATAGCCGATTGGGCGTAGCACAACAGAACTTGGCGCGTGCAGATGTCTCCCGTGCTGGTTTTCTTCGGGCAAGAGCCGAACTGTCCCTCCTGAGCAATGATGAGGCACGACTGGAGCGGGCTCAGCATAATGTCTTGGATTCCAGGACTGAGAGGATGGCCGCACTGGCGCAGCAGCTTCGCGACCTGACTGCTCCCCTAAAATGATATACTTTTGCTTTTTGCTTTTCAATATACTTTCGTTCCTTTTTGGGAATAATAAAGAGGCTTTCATCTGACTTTGTGGACCCATTATTTCGGAATGTAAATGACAGGTTTGGGTGAAAGTGATATCAGAGGTAATATGGACGTCATATACTCTTGGTAAGTTTTAGTAGGATATATCTATTCAGAGGTTATATGGACATGATAGAATACGGTTTTATTTTGGAAGTAGTTTTGTCAGAATGAGATTTTCGCCATATTCCACTTGAGCGGAGGAGGTTAAGCATAGTACCTTTTCAGGAATTTGCCATTGATAGGAGCCATTAACAGTCTCCATTAGGCTGGGCTAACCTGTAAGCGCCGTTTGAGAACGTCGTCTCGATCACATAAGGGCCTTCCCATTTGGGCTGGATTTTGCCCTTACTTCTGTGAGTAAGGATCATCGGCCTTCTTACGGCTAAAACTAGCTCGCCGACTTTGAACACCCTTTCCTCCACTTTTTGATTAAAAGCCCTGGAAATGCGTGCTTGGTTGAGCGCGATGCGCTGTTGAGCTTGGAGGCATTTCTCGTCTAAACCTTCTAGCTCATGAAGCCTTAACAGGTCATTCTTTTCTTGAGTCAACCCATTAGCCACGGCTATCCTGAGTGACGGAATTTGGATCTCGATGGGGAGAACCGCTTCGCTCCCGTAGACTAATGAGAATAGTGTACAACCTGTTGGTGCCCGTACCGTTGTGCGGTATGCCCAGAGACATCCTTCCAGCTTCTCATTCTAATCTCTTTTGTTCGAAGAGACAAACTTTTTCAAGAGCTTGATAATGGTTTTGTTGAAAGCTTTCGCCAAACCATTAGCAGCAGGAATATATGCCGTAGAGGCGATATTTTGTATCTGATTTTTATCGCAAAATCGATGAAATGCTTGGCTGATGAATTAAGGCCCATTGTCATGGATTATCCTTCGGGGTATCCCGAAGCGGTAAATAACGTGATGCTTGATGAAGCTGATCACATTAGATGCCTTTACCTCAGCAAGAGGGATCGCCTCTGCCCATTTGGAGAAGTAATCCATGATGGCCAGTATGAACCGGTGACCTCTGGAAGAAGACGGGTGAATAGGACCAATGATATCCATACTCCATGCTTCGAAAGGCCAGGACGCAATCGTAGAATGTAGATGTTCGGGAGGTTGATGGATAAAGTCTGCGTGGACCTGACAGGCTCTGCAGTGTCTTGCATACTTTATTGCATCTGTGATCATAGTAGGCCAATAATAGCCCATTCTCCTGACGCGATCCTGTAGCTTAGGACCGGGTTGATGCGCTCTGCATACGTCGTCGTGGGCTTCACGGATAATCCGCTGTGCTTCGTCACCAGAGAGACATCGTAATAATAGTCCGTCATAAGACCGGTGATATAGACAATGTGACGATGTATCGAAATAGAAGCGTAATGATCGTCTTTTGAAGGATACTGCTTCTTTAGGATCTTCTGGCAAGATTCTGTATGCTACAAAATCTATAAAGGGACTTCTCCAGTCTCTTCTGGGAGGATCTGTATTCACCGCGTAGCTGCGTTCTATGTGAAAATTATTTTTCACACAGAATAAATCTCTCTTAAGAAGGATTACCGAATTCTTCCTTCTTATAGGGGTAGCTAAATCTGCTGCTAGACTGGCTAGGGAATCAACTTCCAGATTCTGAGATCGAGGTACATGCTCTAGGAAGAATCCTTTGAATGTCATGGCTATCTCGACCGTTGCTCGGTGATAGGGGATGAGGTCTGGATTCTGGACTTCATATATTCCTCTGACTTGATTGACGATCAGCAGAAAATCATCGAAAGCTTCCAGAGATTCGACGCCCAATTCTTTAGCGACTTGGAGGCCGATTAGTAGAGCATTGTATTCTGCCACATTGTTGGAACAGGGCTCGCTAAGAGAATATTCTCGGTAGATGACGAGCTTATCAGGAGTAACCAGGACAATTCCTACTCCCGAGACCACGTTTCCCTTGGGACCAGTTCTGGAGGCACCATCGAAGAATAGTTGCCATGCATCACCTTCCATTGCGGAATTACATTCTGCCACTTCATCTGGAATATCCTCGTACAGCTTGGAGGCCTCCGGGATCGGATGAGCAGCTAGGAAGTCAGCCAATGCTTGGCCTTTGACGGACTTCTGGGGGACGTACACCATGTCGTACGGTGTCAATAACATCGCCCATGTCACGAGTCGGGAATTAAGAATGCTTGGCTTGTTCATCAGTACCCAAAGAGGATTGATCCTGGAGATGATGTGAATGGTTTGGCCTGTGACATAGTATCGCATTTTCTGTATAGCGAACATCAGAGCCAAGCATTCTTTTTCTACTGGATTGTACCGGTGTTCGGCTCCGACCATCATCCTGCTGAGGTAGTAGATGGCCTGCTCGTGACCTATCTCGTTCTTTTGTGCGAGAAGAGCTCTCAGAGAATGATCCATCGCTCGAGCATACAGCACAAATGGTCTTCCTATGACAGGGGGCACCAGAACTGGGGACTAGTGAGGTAGCGCTTGATATCACCGAACGCTTGTTGACAGGCTTCGTCCCATATGAAGGATACACCTTTCTTTATGAGACGAGAAAAGGGCTGACATCTACCCAAGAGGTTGGATATGAATCTCCGGATATAAGCTAGACGACCTTGAAATCCCCTGAGTTCCCTCAGATTGTGGGGCGGTCGCATTTCTAAGATGGCCTAGACTTTATCAGGGTCCACTTGAATGCCTTTGGCGGTTATGACAAATCCCAAAAATTTGCCACTAGATACCCCCAGAAAGGACTTTGTGGGATTCATTTTGAGTTGATGTTGGCGCATCAAGTCAAATACTGTCTTCAGGTCTTGGATGTGATTATCCTTGAGGCGACTCTTGACAGCTACATCGTCCACGTAACACTCTACTGTCTTGCGTAAATGCTCATAGAATATGTTACTCATAGCCCGTTGGTACGTAGCCTCGATATTCTTCAGTCCGAAGGGCATGACCGTATAGCAATATACCCCCAAAGGTGTCCGGAAGGCAGTATGCTTCTCGTCTTCAGGATGCATCTTGATTTGATTGTATCCTGAAAACCCGTCCATGAAAGACATATGTTCAAAACCGCATGTATTGTCAATCATGACGTCTGTGATGGGAAGAGGAAATTCATCCTTGGGGCAGGATGTGTTCAGATCTCGGTAATCGATGCAGACTCGTACTTTCCCATTTTTCTTCATGACCGGGACAACATTGGCGACCCAGTCGGGATATTGTTCTTCACGGATGAAGCCGCAGACTATCAACTTCTTAATTTCAGCTTCAATGGCGTCCATCATATCCGGGCAGAACCGACGTTGGTGCTGCTTCACAGGCTTCGAATCGGGCAATATATTGAGCTTATGAGTAGCTACCTTTGGATCAAGGCCTGGCATGTCCTCATAATTCCACGCAAAGATGTCAATATATTCTTTTATCAGCTGGATAACTTCTTCCCTTTCTGTTTCGGAAAGATTGTTACTGATAAATATCGGTTTTGGCGAAAGTTTATCCCCAACGTCAATTTGGATAACTTTGTCTTCAGTAGAAAGTTCTCTCTGCTTGAAGCGGAACTCCCATTGTGTATCCATTTGCTGAGCCCAAGCGTCATTCTCAAATGGTTCGGATTCCTGATCGTCTGATTCGAAGGAATCCGTCATTACCATATTTACTGATAATGTTCGCTCGAGAGCACGAGATGAGTCAGAGGGCACTGAGCCGTTTTGAGAGGAGGAAAAGATATCCTCGTTTGTCTCAGGAGCTGCGAGGGAGGCGGTATACCCTAACCCGAAACAAGTTCATTGATAGTAGGGATCGCCGTGCAGCGGCATTCGTCTGCCTTTCCCGTAGTTGAGACCCGGTTCCAGCTTCAAGTTATAACCCATATTTTGCATGATCTTCAGAGCTTGCGGGCTGTATCTGTGAATCTTCATTTTACCGGCATCATCGTCGGAAGAATCCTCTTGCACAGTCAGTTAATTGCGCATGCGGCCGAAGACTATTAAATGCTGACTGCTGCAAGTAGGTGGGACAATGAAGATAGAATCCTCATGCGGTCCATATGTCGTGGTGACATTGGATGATGATGACACTTCCCATACATACGGATGATAGAAATTTATAGCTTCCAAGAATTTTTGCGCTATAGGTTCTATATTGTCGTAGGAGGAGGATTCCTGTTTTAGAATTTGGGCGTCAATATACTGGAAAAGAGGATGTTTATTATCATCTGAAACTCCGTTCCCGGTTGCATTTATATCACTCGGCTGCCTATTGCGTCGAAGGTTGATGACCAAGGGTGGAGGCTTCTGGTTCAGAGTGATCACTAGAGGATCACCCCCTTTTCCTGACCTGGTCTCGTTCAGGTGGATAGCCATAGGTTTTATGGCTTTTGGACGAGTAGTCCGTCCTTTCACCTTGATTGACAGCGGTTGCTTGGCAGAGGGTTCATCTGGCTCCCGGTGGGATTCCTTCTCTGCTTCGGCTGACACCTCTTCCGTGCAGTCTTGAGAGTACAATACGGCATCAGAGTAGTATGATTCTACTCCTTTGAACGGGTTCAAGTCAGCAATCTCCGTTTGCACTGTTCCTCGGGTGTCTACATATTTGAAGCATTGGTGTAGAGTTGAAGGAACGATATTGTGGTCTTGGATCCAAGGTCTACCCAGCAAAATATTGTAGGACACCTCTGAATCGATGACGTAACATGTAGCCACCGATCTGAGGTTGCCAATTTGGATCCTCAGGCGAATTTTCCCCAAACGGCTTACTTCTTCCGGTGTTGAAACCCACGATTATAGTGGTGGTGTACGCCAATTCGCTGGTAGGAATCCTCAGCGGTCTGAGCAGACTATGAGGAATGATGCTGATCGATGATCCCGGATCTATGTGAATCCGGTCGACCTCCATGGAACCGATATACCCGATGTAATAGAAGGGTCTGTCATGCCTGTTATGTTTTAACAGCATATCGTCTTGAGTGAAAGCGATGTTTGGGATCACCTCCATCGCATTGTGGCACTGAGGACATGCCGCGGGTTCTTTGTCAGGGGACTTGAGCTGGGTCAAGTATGCCTCTGCCTGTATCAGTGCTTCACTCAGGGCTAGAAGAGTATCTTGAGAGAGCCTGAGTAGTTCGAAGATGGACAACCTGTTGGTGTATTAGCCAGTTGGGCCAGGATGTCAAAGTTGTGTGGCTTCTCTAAACCTTTGTTTTGAATGTTTTTCACAGGTTTATCGAAGCGCACTTTTTTTTGCTTCCCTTTGTCCACCAAAGTTGGTCTTGAAGGACCGGCCTCTGGTACGACGGATTTCGGTTCTGAAGGCTTGGTGGCTGAAGCGTCCGCCGATGCATCTTCCTGGCTGGCTCCATAGTCCTGGAGGTAGGCTTTCCCTGAGCGGGTTCCAGTAGCCAAGACCTCCTCTTCTGATGCCGAGTGTACCGTAATCATGTGACACAGTTTATGCTTTGAGTTCTTTTTAGACCTAGCCTTAGCAGCTTGAGTCTCTTTCTCGATCTCTGGCACCAGATCTGGATGAACCCACATAGTCTCGCCCCGTTGGGTAGTTAGTGGTAGCAGGTCATGATTTTGACCTCTAGCTGGAGGGAGATTAACGATGTTCATCGTCGTCCGGGAAATAGGTGTAACACCGTCCGGGATTTCTTGGGGAGGCAGATTGCCAAATTACAGGAAGATCATGTTGGCCGTGACCGTCTTCTCGTTGTTACGCAAAGTGATGGCCTTAGCATCGATCAGCTCCTGGATCTTCCTTTTCAGTATATAGCACGCCTTTGTGGAGTGGTGTATGTACCTATGGAAGATGCAGTACTTGGGATTATTGGTACTGCCGGCCTCATTGGGCCGTCTTACCTCGGGAAGGGTAATCTTGTCGCTTTTGATGAGACATTCGAATATGCTCGGAATATCATCATCGTGGAAAGAGTACACTTCAATGGGCCTGGAAGTCCCAGGATTCGTCTGTGTGGTGGCCACCGTCTTTTGCCTAGACGTGTTGATTGCCAGAGCTTCTTTACCCTTGGAATCCCGAGGATGGTCGATGTTGGAGGATGACCTCTTGCCCTTATCGGAGGCCGAGATCATGATGCCATTATCGCGCGCCTTCTGACTATTATCCTCCGCGGCTACCGCTGAGATGATGAACGAGGGCCAATCACGGAACTGATAAGGTCCTGTGAACACCGAGATCACGGGAAGAAGGTTCTTCCTGCAGATGTCCACCAATGCCGAGTCTGGGACTCCTGGAGGCATTTGCAGAGTGGCTTGCCAAAAACGTTCGATGAAAGTGCGAATATTTTCCTTTTCCTTCTGCCTGAGTTCGATGAGAGAGGACATAGACATGTCCATCCCTCCCTAGTAGAATCTTGTGAAGAACAAAGCCTTGAAGTCTTCAAAGGAAGTAATGCAGTTGTCCGCCCGACTTCGGTACCACTGGTAAGCTACTCCCGAGAGACAGCCTTTTAACACCCGAGTGAGGAGGGTGTCGTTCCCTTGTAATAACACTGTCATTATACTGAAGTAGTTCATGTACTGACTTGGTGATGTTTTTCCCTCAAACAAAGCCATAGTCTGTGGTTTGTATCTAGGAGGGAAAGGGACCTCTTCCCAGATTACTGGGTAAGGTTGGTTTATTCCCAATTTCTTGAGTTGATCTTTGTGCTTCAGGGCATCAAATTAGGCTTTTAACTCCCGTACTGCCTGCATCGGATCTTCAGTCGGTAGCGGTACCACGGAGTGATAAGGAATCGATGGCATCGCAACTCCGACGGGAGGTAATACATTCTCCGAGTGAGGAAGCGAAGGAACTGCTGATTCCTGATCTAGAGTAGGCTCTTGGATCGTGTTGGATGGTGGTAAGTCCACCCCCACGTATAACTGAGTTGGAGGGGCCGATGTTGGAGCCATGGCAGCTGCGTATTGAGCTAGCATCATCTAGTGCATGTTCTCTATCATAGATTATATTTCTTTTAGAGATGTCTCCAGTATAGTAATGCGCTGCTCAGTGTTCCCGAATGGGGAAGCTTCTTCGTGTTCATCTCCAATGGCATAGACTCCCATCTCCCTGGGTGTCATTGAAAGATTAGTATAGGTCTCTGTAGAAGTTGACTCTATACTTTCGGCATCTGATTCGGGAGACTGGCGACTCCCAGCATCGAAATCAGAAGAGTACGGAGCCGGTTGTTGCGACCTTGAACGGGTATTTTGGAACACCCCAGCTTTGGTGTTCCTAAGGAGCATGTTGAATCTCCTTCGGCTCAGAGTTCTAGAGGGATGAGGTCTTGAGCCCGACCATCCTCTAGGTATGTGTGAAGTCATATTCACAGATGCATGCGTGGGCTCTTCTTCCTGGAAAGATGGAGAGTAGCTCAACCGGTCAAAAACCGACCATTTTGCTTCAGAACAGCAATAATTAATTACAATCTTATGACTATTACAAGAGTGCTCGTTAGGAGGCATTGCAAAAGAAGAAGATGATGGCTTGTTCCTTTGCTGGCATAAAGGTCAAGAAGCTGAATAGTTCGCCGCTTGCTTTCCCTTGCGTAGTTTGCAGTGATCATCTGCTTTTCTACGGAAGACAGATGCATTTTTACGCGCAGAGCGCGTTTGTGATTCCTGATTTGGCGCTGAGGCATCATTAGAAATTTTGTCTATTCCGCCAGGGACGGGAGACTGAAATTTACGCGCAGAGCGCGGAGTATACTTCTGGGTTAGCGCTGAGGCATTGCTAGAAGTTTTGTCGGTCCTGCCAGAGACAGGTGACTAAATTTTATGCGTAAGGCGCGGATCATACTTCTGGGTTAACGCTGAGGATTTGCCAGAAGTTTTGTCGGTCCTGCCAGAGACAGGTGACTGAATTTTACGCGCAAGGCACGGATTATACTTCTGGGTTAGCGCTGAGGCTTTGCCAGAAGTTTTGTCGGTCCTGCCAGAGACAGGTGACTGAATTTTACGCGCAAGGCACGGAGGGAGCAAAGCTACAACCTCATTGGTCGGAGTGATCTGAGAGATCGGAGAGTCCACAGGAATGGTAGAGGATGTCTTGGGCATCCAGACCTTGCGCAGCTTCCTGTTGCTTTGGACGGAGAGGGAGTGAGAGCTACCCCCTGTTCGAAGTATGTCTTCGTAGGCAGACTGATCGAACTGGACGACCAGTGTCTTCTTCACGGATCCCACGGATATCGTATCGTGTTGAACAATAGCTTCCTCATCAGAAGAGAAAGATGTCCCCAGCAGAGTCGCCATCTTGCTTAGGATAATAAACGGGAAAAGATTGATAATATAGAAAACGAGGTCTTATACGAAAATCCGCCCTTCTTTTATGTTTACAAACAACAAGATTGTACAATTTGATCCTACACGAGGATGTCTAAGTACAATTTATTTAATTTGGGTAAATATTGCAATAGGTGTCTGATCTGCAGTCGATCACTTTAGCCCTTGGACCACACGATGTTGAAGAAGTGCCGTGGAAGACAGAAAGCAGCTTCGAAGGTTGCTAAAGAGGGGGGATGCCCGATGCCAAAGTCGTCGATCCCTTCTCTTTGCCTGAGCTCTGGATTCTCCTCTCTTCTCTCTCTTGACCTCTAATTTCTTTGACCGTTGGATCTGATACTGGATTTCTTGATCAAATTTCCGACCAATTTCTTCGACCTTTTTCTCTATTGATAGAGGTCTCTATTTATAGAGTTTTTAGTGACAGTGACCACACAGTCGGCGTAGAAACCGAGTAGTAGATAGTATAATACCCTTTTACATGAAGGTTTAAAATAACCAATACCTGTGTATAGATAACCTTTTGAGTGAGCATGTGACGCGCGTCCAACTAAGGGACAGAACGCGTATATCTGCTGCGAAGATCACGACGTAGAAGCCACGTAGGTAGTTATCCCTTGTGTAGAAGAGGTTGGCGTAGAAGCCAATGACTGTCACTATGGCATAGAAGCCAAAATAGGCATAGAAACCGAGTAGGTGTAGAAGTCGAGTAGGCATAGAATCCGAGTAGGCGTAGAAGCCGAGTGGTCATAGAGGCCGAGTGGCGTAGAAGCCAAGTAGGCATAGAAGCCGAGCAGGCGTAGAAGCCGAGATGATGTGGACGTTTTAGCCGGAATTACGGCTCTTGGAGATATAATCAAATTTCTTGCATTAAATGCCGAGATCTGCCCCCATCCTACGCATTAAATACAGAGGCTTGTCTTTAAGATTTGCCATCATTCTGCGCATTAAATGCAGATACGCGCCTCGAATCCTGTACGAAGAGTGACTGTTGATATGGCGGTCTGTTTGCCTTCTGCGGAGCGTAAGATGCTCACGTTTGCCTGCGTAAAACTGGGCGGCGTATTCCCTTATATGCATAAGCATAGTTTACGCAAAGGGGATGCACTAAACGACGGTTTGGTGACATTTAATCAAATCTCTAGCATTAAATATGGAGGTCCGCCATTATCCTGTGCATTAAATGAGGAGGCGTGTTTTAAAGGCCTGCCACCCTTCTGTGCATCAAGTGTAGAGACGTACCTTGGGCATCTGTCAGTATTTGGCGCTTTGAATGCAGAGACGTGCCTCGAGAAACTGTCACCGCCCTGCGCATTAAATGCAGAGATGTGCCTCGAGCCTTGTACGAAGTGCATCTTTTGACATGGCAGACTGTTTGTCTTCTGCGGAACGTAAACAGCTTACATTGGCCTGTGTAAAACTAGGCAGCGTATTCCTTCATATGTGTAAAAGTGGTTTACGCAAAGAAAATGGCAGTAAATGACAGCCTGGGTTACAGTGCCCGCCATCATGATACCCGTCGCCTATATAGTCGTTCAGTACTTTTTGTTAGGAGTCCAGTCGTCAGGTTCATTGCATGATCTGACCGGTTCATTTTAAAGAATATAAAGCGTTCCTCGTACACTTCAATGTTGCATTAAAAGCGGATGAGTTTTACGCCATATAGGCGATAAAGCACCCTATTTACGCCGAAGCAGCCGGGACATACTACATTACGCTGATGGTCCTTGAGCCTATATTTTTATGCTGTGCTCAGCAGAAAAGCTCTGTTGTATATTTGATGACTCTGAGGTCCTCTGTTTACGCTGCCCTGCATCAAGATGCTGCGTATAGCTATCCAGCGTATTTTTCTGTCACTACCACATTTTAGAAAAAAGGGTATTTTGGTAATTTCCTATTTAAATAAATATTGTGCATGGTAAATAATTTTTATTGTATTATTTAATTGTTGTTGGATGTTATTTAATTATTTTGGACTTATTTTAGTAGACCCAACTATTTTAGTTTGGACCCATGGACCAACATGAATTAAATAGTTAGATTTGGCCCATTTAGAAAGCCCATGGTTAAGGAGATAGATTAAATTAATTAAGTGATTAGACTAGAAGCTTCCTTCCTTAATTATTTCTTCATGAGAGGCCCCAAGGGGTACATTGGACATTTTACAATTGCTTGAGAGAGGGGCAAGGCCGGCCTATTAAAAGAGGGGGGAAATTCCTCTCTCCTCTCATTCTCATTCCAAATCTAGATCTAGAAATTCTCACTCCCAAATTTTTTCCATTCTCATTCCAATTGTCCACCAAATTTATCCTCAATTCTTCCCAAATCACCATTAGAAAGTTGAGAAGCAAAGATCTAGAAGGAGGAAGCAAGGATCTACAAAGAGGAGCAAGGATCTACAATTTGGAAGCAAGTTTATCTCAATTGGAGGTTTTATTGGGAATCCATCTCCCAATAGGTATAATTTAGTTTTTTTCATTAAAATAGCTTCTAAATCTGAGATTTAATCATGTAAAATCAACCTATATTTATGTACTACCCATAGGAATTTGTTTTGTGTTCATAGGAGACCTATGGAGAAAGTTATGGTACTTTTTGTGTCAATTTTGTTGGAATTCCGAATTTATATTTTGTTGTATGTGTCAATTGATCCTATAGATCAATTGGACATGTGCTTATGTGTTTGGGGCTTGTGTCGTGTCCATATTTGGGTACATGTGGTTCGTATCCCAACTATTTGGTGATACGTATTATTTTGGGGGTTTTCCTCCGACACGGGGCTTTGTACATGTCGTATTTTGACACGGACACATAGATCTACTTTTGATACTTTGATTTATTCATAAATATTATTTGTGACTTGTTTGTGTCCTTCGGGGTACAATTGGTTGTGTGTTGGACTCGTGTCGCATGCGTATCCTAGATCTAGTGGGATACGGTGGGATACTCTCCAATTTGGTGTGTTTGTGTGTAGATCTAATTAATTATGCTTTAAATTCTTCATTTATAATTAGTAAATATATATAGATATTAAATATTATTTTAGTGTATTTATTATGATGTTGTAGCATAGATCTATATTTTTATGTATTTTAATATGATGTATAAATATAGATATGTAGCTTTCTTGCATGCAATTATATATGTACTTATGTTAAATATATATATTATATATATATATACATAAATGTTTTATAAAATATATTTATGTATAATTATATTATTTATAATTATTATATAATTATTTGTATATTAATGAATGTATTTTTATGTGTGCTTCTAGCAATGTAAAATACATACATTAATATGTGCATGTGTTTGATATTTTAATTTTGTAAGTTTATATGTATGTATATATAAATATATAGTTATTAAATTTGTTTTATATATATATATATGCATTTTGATTTATATATGTATATATAGGTGTTTTTGTGAGGTATAATACTAATAATAATATATTATTTTATTGGGTTTGTATATACATTATTAGAGTGTGCATTATTTGTATTATTAGTATTCTTGTGTGGGTATGATTTGGGATCTAATTTTGATTCCTAAATTATTGTATTTTATTTCTATATTATTTATATAGATTTCTTGTGAGGTTGACCTTAGTTTGACCATGTTTAACTTTAGTTGACTTTAGAGTTGACCATAGTTGACTTTTGACTTAGAATTTATTTATTGACCTAGAAGTTGACTAGTTTGACTTGTTCTCTTTCCGGGACCTTGTATTAATGTGGTATTCTATATCTAGGTCTTCGAGGTACCGAGTCAGACATCTGTGAGACTGTTCTTTGGACTTCAGGCGAGTACATTCTCTGATAGTTTCTCATTTATGATATCCTCTATGTTCGTTGTATCTAGTGTAGATTTACATGTTTCTCTCGACACTATGGTTACACGGATTGGTATATCCGAATCTCGTCATGAGATGTTATTCCTTGGTATATGGTGTATATGGTGCAAGTATTGTTTCATTGGTTATCTTGTACATGTACAAACACCGATTTTTGGGAGGAGTCGCTCTCTTCTTGGGGAATCTAGTGCCATAGCATACCGTGGTTGGATCTATTATACCAGTTGGGGGTGGGGAGTATTAGTATAGATATGTGATCAAATTCCTATTGAATAAAGTATTGGTTAGCGAATAGTGTTGATCATGCACCGCACGTATGATTAGCCAGGCCGCATTGTATCTTGCCCAAGCCGATCACATGTTAAGCTAGTACTCACACACTTAGAAATTAGTATTATTGTTTCATTAGCATATTGTTCATTATTGTATTTCTTTCCAGTATTTTCTTATTGTCTATATATCTCTTGTATCTATTTTGTGTATCTTGTTTATCCACAGCTATTTACTGTTACATAGTTTTTATCATTAATTGAGAACTGCTGTTAGGGTTGTACTCTGCTCCTTTCCTGACTGGATATATTTTTTCAGATGACACTGAGGAGTACCCTACCTATTATGGACCCCAGGATGTTGTGGGTTTAGATTCTGAGACCCTGGCTCAAGAGGGACTTATCCCAATTGAGACAGTTGACCCTGGAGTTGTAGGTTTGTAGTATTGTAGTATTCTTTTGTACTGGATTTGTCTCCAGCTTACTTTGTTACTCTTCAGACTCATTGGTGTATTATTTTAAACTCATGAGTTGTATGATGACTATTCTATTCTTATCTGATTCGTGCTCATTCTATCTTAGTTCTGTGATTGAGTATTCTATCATTATTGGTGGTTCATTACTTTAGATAGACTATCTAGACAGCGTTCTACCGCCGATTCTGCGGCGTAGGCTGGGCGTTGTTTTCGACTAGTACCCTTACACCGGGTGCGGGTCGTGACACATTTTTGTTGGTGGCCCATGCAGGTCAAGCTTCACAAGTATGTGATGTCGTGGTAGTGCGATAACTTAGTTGTACTACTGCGAGCCTGCAATAGGATATAGGATATAGGCTGAGATACTCAATCACATCTAGGAAAATTCTTTTGATTCAACTATTCTTCTTTGACATTGATAGTTGATCCCTTAATCTGTCCTTTCCTTGATGTCTTACATCTTGTGCCATATTGATTATTATTTCGTCTTTTTATGAGACATACTCGGAGATACTTGCGGAGGCACGCAAGGTTGAGCGGGATCTGGGTTTGAAGACCAAGAGAGACCGTGATTCTTTTCTGGGGGCCAACGGCAGTGCAGTATCTGCCAAACGTCCTCATTTCCAGTCCAGACCTTTCCAGCAGCCACAGCAGAACCAGACTCCAGCTAGAGTGCCTTTTCACCAGGCACCTCAGCAGCAGAGACAGTTACAGCAAGCTCCATGCAACTTCTGCAAGAAGCCCGGCCACATCTGGGAAGTTTGCAGGAGGAGGCTAGGAGTTTGTTTGTATTGTGGTACTGAAGGGCATCAATCGAGGGAGTGTCCTCGTCGTGCAGTTCAAGGAGCAGCTCCAGCTCCGAGGACACAGACGGGACCACCTGCAGCACAACCGAGGGGACCGCTTCCGACACAGCAGCAGCGTTTTGTCCAGCATCAACAGCAGGGAGGTGCTCGGCAGGGACGAGCGTTTGCTATGACCGTCGAAGAGGAGGAACCCACCGGAGATGTCATCGCAGGTTCTATTCTTCTTGATTCCATTCCAGCTTTAGCTTTGTTTGATAGTAGTGCTTTCCATAGTTTTGTATCTATTTCTTTTGCTCTAAAGCATGGTTTGGTAGCTGAGTCTTTGCTTAGGACTTGCAAGATCATGACCGGGGGAGGCATTATCGTGGTTAATGATATTTGCAAGCATCGGAGAGTTACTCTGGGAGGCCGGGAGTTGAGTGCGTGTCTACTTGTAATGCCACTTTCGAGCTACGATATTGTACTTGGGATGGATTGGTTGAGTAGGCACCGTGCTAGCATAGATTGTAGGGGAGGTAGAGTTTTGTTTGGTTCGCCAGGAGAGCCAGAGTTCGAGTTTGCTAGAGGAGCTGCGGAGCAGGGGGAAGACATTATTTGTGGAGATATGGTGGAAGACAAGGAGTTGCCGCATCCGTTGATAGCAAAATTCTTGGATGTGTTTCCTGAGGAATTGCCAGGATTGCCACCAGATCGAGATGTTGAATTTTCTATAGACTTGGTGCTAGGTGCAGAACCAATTTTGCAGCATGTCTATAGAGTAAACAACAAGAGCTGGTCGAGTTGAAGAAGCAGGTGGACGAATTGCAGGATAAGGGGTTTATCAGATCGAGTTCTTCACCATGGGGAGCCCCGGTATTGTTTGTACCGAAGAAGGATGGATCGGTGCGTATGTGCATTGATTATAGAGCTTTGAATAATCTCACTATCAAGAATAAGTATCCTTTGCCACGGATTGATGATCTGTTTGATCAGTTGAGTGGTGCGAAGGTATTTTCTAAGATATATTTGAGATCAGGCTACCATCAGATGAAGGTGAAGCCGGAGGACATACCGAAGACTGCTTTTAGAACTCGGTATGGTCAGTTCGAGTTTATGGTGATGCCATTTGGTTTGACTAATGCACCAGCGGTATTTATGAACTTAATGAACAAGGTGTTCCACCAGTACCTTGACAAGTTCATGGTGGTGTTCATCGACGACATACTCATATACTCGAGGACACTGGAGGAGCATGAGGAGCATTTGAGGATTGTGTTGGATGTGTTGAGGAAGGAGAAGTTGTATGGGAAGTTGTCCAAGTATGAGTTTTTCTTGGACAAGGTGGAATTCTTGGGGCATGTTGTGACTGGTGATGATATTTTAGTGGATCCGAAGAAGATTTCAGCAGTAGAATCTTGGAAGACTCCGAGTTCGGTAGCAGAGATCAGGAGTTTCTTAGGATTGGCAGGCTATTACAGGAAGTTTGTGCAAGATTTTTCGAGGATTGCCGAGCCAATGACCAGACTCACAAGGAAGGATGTAGAGTTTGTTTGGACGGAGGATTGCCAAGTTGCTTTTGAGGAGTTGAAGAAGAGGTTGACGTCTGCTCCTATTTTGATATTGCCATCAGGGTCCGGAGGTTTCACTATTTATAGTGATGCATCGGGAAAGGGTTTAGGTTGTGTTCTTCAGCAGCATGGGAAAGTGATTGCCTATGCATCCAGGCAATTGCGTCCTCATGAAAAGAACTATCCTACCCATGATTTGGAGTTGGCAGCCGTCATCTTCGCTCTGAAGTTGTGGAAACATTATTTGTACGAAGAGCATATGGAGATCTTCACAGACCACAAAAGCTTGAAGTACGTTTTCACGCAGAAGGAGTTGAACATGAGGCAGCATCGGTGGTTGGAACTGATGAAGGATTTTGATATCTCTTTGCAATATCATCCTGGGAAAGCCAATGTAGTTGCCGATGCTTTGAGCAGGTATCCGGTAGCTATGTTCTTAACGCAGGATTGATATTTGTTGGAGGACTTGGAGAGCTTGGGCATTGAGGTGATTGTTCCTGGTGGTGCTATGCAGATATGGGGACTGCAGATACACTCAGATTTGATGGACAGGATCAAGGCAGCACAGTATGATGACGTATCTTTGAGGAGTATCAGAGCTCAAGTGAGAGCATGATTGGAGGATGATTTCACTATTGTAGAGGATGGATCTTTGAGGCACGGAGTTAGATTGTGTGTGCCTAGTGGAGAGTTGCGAGAAGAGGTATTGCAGGAAGTGCATCGCTCTCAGTATTCCATGCATCCAGGTGCTAACAAGATGTATCGGGATATGCGAGAGAGTGTGTGGTGGTATGACATTAAGAGAAAAGTGGCACAGTTTGTATCCAGATGCTTAGTGTGCCAGCAGGTGAAAGCCGAGAGGTAGAGGCCAGGAGGTTTACTTCAGCCGTTACCCATTCCAGAGTGGAAGTGGGAACACATTATTATGGATTTAGTGTCCGGACTTCCACGATCTCCAGGAGGGAAAGACGCGATTTGGGTCATTGTTGATAGATTGACCAAGTCGGCCCACTTTTTGCCTTTCAAGGTGGGTTTGTCTATGGAGAAGCTGGCAGAGATGTATGTGAGGCAGATCGTTAGGATACATGGAGTTCCCGTCGGCATAGTCTCAGATCGGGATAGTCGTTTCACTTCTCATTTCTATCATTTCTGGAGGAGTTTGCAGGAGAGTTTGGGCACTCAGCTCAAGTTTAGTACTGCATATCATCCCCAGACAGATGGGCAGTCTGAGCGGACTTTTCAGACTCTCGAGGATATGTTGCGCACTTGTGTACTAGATTTTGGGGGTTCTTGGGAGGACCATCTCCATTTGGTAGAGTTTGCTTACAACAACAGTTACCAGGCCAGTATAGAGATATCACCTTTTGAAGCTCTATATGGTCGGAGGTGTCGTACTCCTTTGTCTTGGGACAATGTTGGAGAGAGAGTTTTGCTTGGACCAGAGATGGTTGTGGATGCAGCGGAGAAGGTTCAGTTGATCAGAGACAGACTTTAGTGGCGCAGGACAGATAGCGGCATTGGGCCGATAGCCATCGGAGACATTTGGAGTTTGAGGTATAGTTTAGATTTTGTTTATGCTTGTTCTTGTTTGTTATAGATTAATTTCTTAAGATGGTGTTTTGTTCTAGGTGGGTGGTTTGGTGTTTCTGAGGATTTCTCCGATACGAGGCACGATTCGCTTCGGTGGAGGCGGAAAGCTTAGTTCGCGATTCATCGGACCTTTCACTATTCTAGAGAGGGTCGGTGCAGTTGCTTATAGACTAGACTTGCCACCTGCATTGGAGAGAGTGCACAACGTATTTCATGTGTCACAGTTGAGACGATACGTGGCAGATCCTAGTCACGTATTGGATCACTCAGAGATAGAGGTGGGTCCTACTCTTAGCTATCCAGAGCAGCCAGTTGAGATTCTGGATCAGAGAAAGAATGTGCTGAGGAACCAGACTATTCCTTTGGTACGCGTCGCATGGAGGCATCACTCTCTGGGGGAGTCTACCTGGGAGAGAGAGGATGACATGCGAGAGCGTTATCCATATTTGTTTGTACCTTGAGGTATGTTATTTTCTAGTTATGTTCTGTTCATTAGTTAATTATGATTCTTTAGTTCTGTTCTGTGATTTTCTGGGGGTAGTTTTCATCTTTAAATTTCGAGGACAAAATTATTTTAAGGAGGGTAGACTTGTCACTACCATATTTTAGGAAAAAGGGTATTTTGGTAATTTCTATTTAAATAAATATTGTGCATGGTAAATAATTTTTGTTGTATTATTTAATTATTGTTGGATGTTATTTAATTATTTTGGACTTATTTTAGTAGACCCAACTATTTTAGTTTGGACCCATGGACCAACATGAATTAAATAGTTAGATTTGGCCCATTTAGAAAGCCCATGGTTAAGGAGATAGATTAAATTAATTAAGTGATTAGACTAGAAGCTTCCTTCCTTAATTATTTCTTCATGAGAGGCCCCAAGGGGTACATTGGATATTTTACAATTGCTTGGGAGAGGGGCAAGGCCGGCCTATTAAAAGAGGGGAGAAATTTCTTTCTCCTCTCATTCTCATTCCAAATCTAGATCTAGAAATTCCCACTCCCAAATTCTTTCCATTCTCATTCCAATTGTCCACCAAATTTATCCCAAATTCTTCCCAATTCACCATTAGAAAGTTGAGAAGCAAGGATCTAGAAGGAGGAAGCAAGGATCTACAAAGAGGAGCAAGGATCTACAATTTGGAAGCAAGTTCATCTCAATTAGAGGTTTCATTGGGAATCCATCTCCCAATAGGTATAATTCAGTTTTTTTTCCATTAAAATAGCTTCTAAATCTGAGATTTAATCATGTAAAATCAACCTATATGTATGTACTACCCATAGGAATTTGTTTTGTGTTCATAGGAGACCCATGGAGAAAGTTATGGTACTTTTTGTGTCAATTTTGTTGGAATTCCGAATTTATATTTTGTTGTGTGTGTCAATTAATCCTATAGATCAATTGGGCCTGTGCTTATATGTTTGGGGCTTGTGTCGTGTCCATATTTGGGTACATGTGGTTCGTATCCCAACTATTTGGTGATACGTGTTATTTTGGGGGTTTTCCTCCGGCACGGGGCTTTGTACATGTCGTATTTTGACACGGACACATAGATCTACTTTTGACACTTTGATTTATTCATAAATATTATTTGTGACTTGTTTGTGTCCTTCGGGGTGCAATTGGTTGTGTGTTGGACTCGTGTCGCATGCGTATCCTAGATCTAGTGGGATACGGTGGGATACTCTCCAATTTGGTGTGTTTGTGTGTAGATCTAATTAATTATGCTTTAAATTCTTCATTTATAATTAGTAAATATATATAGATATTAAATATTATTTTAGTATATTTATTATGATGTTGTAGCATAGATCTATATTTTGATGTATTTTAATATGATGTATAAATATAGATATGTAGCTTTCTTGCATGCAATTATATATGTACTTATGTTAAATATATATATTATATATATATATATACATAAATGTTTTATAAAATATATTTATGTATAATTATATTATTTATAATTATTATATAATTATTTGTATATTAATGAATGTATTTTTATGTGTGCTTCTAGCCATGTAAAATACATACATTAATATGTGCATGTGTTTGATATTTTAATTTTATAAGTTTATATGTATGTATATATAAGTATATAGTTATTAAATTTGTTTTATATATATATATGCATTTTGATTTATATATGTATATATATAGGTGTTTTTGTGAGGTATAATACTAATAATAATATATTATTTTATTGGGTTTGTATATATATTATTAGAGTGTGCATTATTTGTATTATTAGTATTCTTGTGTGGGTATGATTTGGGATCTAATTTTGATTCCTAAATTGTTGTATTTTATTTCTATATTATTTATATAGATTTCTTGTGAGGTTGACCTTGGTTTGACCATGTTTGACTTTAGTTGACTTTAGAGTTGACCATAGTTGACTTTTGACTTAGAATTTATTTATTGACCTAGAAGTTGACTAGTTTGACTTGTTCTCTTTCCGGGACCTTGTATTAATGTGGTATTCTATATCTAGGTCTTCGAGGTACCGAGTCAGACATCTGTGAGACTGTTCTTTGGACTTCAGGCGAGTACATTCTCTGATAGTTTCTCATTTATGATATCCTCTATGTTCGTTGTATCTAGTGTAGATTTACATGTTTCTCTCGACACTATGGTTACACGGATTGGTATATCCGGATCTTGTTATGAGATATTATTCCTTGGTATATGGTGTATATGGTGCAAGTATTATTTTATTGGTTATCTTGTACATGTACAGACACCAATTTTCGGGAGGAGTCGCTCTCTTCTTGGGGAATCTAGTGCCATAGCATACCGTGGTTGGATCTATTATACCAGTTGTGGGTGGGGAGTATTAGTATAGATATGTGATCAAATCCCTATTGAATAAAGTATTGGTAAGCGAATAGTGTTGATCATGCACCGCACGTATGATTAGCCAGGCCGCATTGTATCTTGCCCAAGCCGATCACATGTTAAGCTAGTACTCACACACTTAGACATTAGTATTATTGTTTCATTAGCATATTGTTCATTATTTTATTTCTTTCCAGTATTTCCTTATTGTCTATATATCTCTTGTATCTATTTTGTGCATCTTGTTTATCCACAGCTATTTACTGTTACATAGTTTTTATCATTAATTGAGAACTGCTGTTAGGGTTGTACTCTACTCCTTTCCTGACTGGATATATTTTTCCAGATGACATTGAGGAGTACCCTACCTATTATGGACCCCAAGATGTTGTGGGTTTAGATTCTGAGACCCTGGCTCAAGAGGGACTTATCCCAATTGAGACAGTTGACCCTGGAGTTGTAGCTTTGTAGTATTGTAGTATTCTTTTGTACTGGATTTGTCTCCAGCTTACTTTGTTACTCTTCAGACTCATTGGTGTATTATTTTAAACTCATGAGTTGTATGATGACTATTCTATTCTTATCTGATTCTTGCTCATTCTATCTTAGTTCTGTGATTGAGTATTCTATCATTATTGGTGGTTCATTACTTTAGATAGACTATCTAGACAGCGTTCTACCGCCGATTCTGCGGCGTAGGCTGGGCGTTGTTTCTGACTAGTATCCTTACACCGGGTGCGGGTCGTGACATTTTTATGCTTCTACATGTGGCCCTGACATTCTTCAATCCAAAAGGCATAACTGTATAGCAATATACCCCCAGTGGTGTACGAAAGGCAGTATGCTTCTCATCTTCAGGATTTATCTTAATTTGATTATATCCTGAAAATCCGTCCATGAAAGACATGCGCACAAAACTGCACATATTATCGATCATGACGTCTGTAATGGAAAGAGGGAACTCGTCTTTAGGGCAGGCCACATTTAGATCTCGGAAGTCGATGCAAATACAAACTTTCCCGTTTTTCTTCATAACCGGGACAACATTAGCGACCCAATCCAGATGTTGTTCTTCCCGGATGAACCCACAGGCTATTAGCTTCTTGATTTTAGCTTCAATGGCATCCATCATGTCCGGACGGAACCGGCGTTGGTATTGCTTTACATGCTTTGAATTGGATAGTTTATTGAGTTTATGGGTAGCCACTTTTGGATCAAGACCTGGCATATCCTCATAATTCCAAGCAAATATATTGATATATCCATTTATCAGCTGGATCATTTCTTCTCTTTCTTCTTCGGAAAGATTGTTGCTGATAAATATCGGCTTTGGTGAAATTTTATCCCCAACATTGACTTGGACAACCTTATCTTCAGTGGGTGGTTCTTTTTGTTCGAATCGGAGTTCCCATTGTGTGTCCATTTGTTGTGCCCAGAATTCATTCTCAAATGGTTCAGATTCTTGTTTCTCTGTTTCGAGAGAATCTGTCAACACCATATTTACTGATAGTGCCAATTCAAATTCATCCTCTGAATCGGAGGATAAAAAATCATCTTGAGAATAGGAAATGGTCCCATCACTTGGTTCAGAGTTATTTGAGACTGCAAGAGATGTGGTATACCCTAACCCAAAATGCGTTCATTGACAGTAAGGATCACCATGCAACGACATTCGTCTGCCTTTTCCATAGTCGAGGCCTGGCTCCAATTTCAAGTCATAACCCATGCTTTGCATAATCTTCACAGCCTGTGGGCTATATCTGTGGACTTGTATTTTCCCAGCATCGGACTCGTGAGAATCTTCTTGTACAATCGGTCTATTCCACATTTGACCGAAGACTATTGGATGCTGATTGCTGCGAGTAGGTAGAACAATAAAGATAGAATCTTTATGCCGCCCATATGTCGTGATGACATTAGATGTTGACACTACTTCCCATACATATGGATGATAGAAGTCTATAGCTTCCAAGAATTTTTGTGCTATGGGTTCTATATCGTTATGAGGAGAAGATTCCTGATTAGGAAATTGAGAATCTTTATTATCGTCAGAAATCATGTTCCCGGTTGTATTTACATCAGCCGACTGCTTTTTGCGCCTAAGGTCAATGACCAAAGGTAGAGGATTCTTGTTCAGACTGATCACTAGGGGATCATTTCCTTCTCCCGATTTGGTTTTGTCCAAGTGGATAGTCATAGGTTCCAGGACTTTTGGACGGGTAGTCCGCCCTTTCACATGGATTGACAAAGGTTGCTCAGTAGATGGTTCTCCTGGCTCCTGGTGGGATTCCTTCTCCATCTTGCCTGATACCTCCTTCATGTAGTCTTGGGTGTATAACATGGCATCAAAATAGTAGGACTCAACTCCTTTGAATTGTTTGAGATCAACGAATTCTGTCTTCATTGTTCCCTGAGTGTCTACATATTTGAAGCATTGATGTAGAGTTGAAGGAACAATATTGTGATCATGGATCCATGTTCTGCCCAACAAAATATTGTAAGACACCTCTGAATCAATGACGTAGCATGTAGCCACTGATCTAAGTTCACCAATCTGGATTCTCAGACGAATCTTCCCCAACGGTCTGCTCTTTCTGGCATTAAATCCCACGATTATGGTTGTAGTGTAAGCCAGTTCGCTTGTAGGAATTCTCAACGGTCTTAGCAGACTATGAGGGATAATGCAGATCGACGATCCTGAATCTATGTGAATCCGGTCTACCTCAATGGAGCCGATGTATCCAGTATAATAAAGAGGCCTGTCGTGTTTGTTATGTTTCAACAACATGTCCTCTTGAGTGAAAGTGATGTTTGGGACCACTTCCATCACACTATGACAATGAGGACATGCCACAGGCTCTTGATCAGGGGACTTGAGCTGAGTCAAGCATACATCTGCTTACATTAACGCTTCACTCAAGACTTGACGAGTGTCTTTGGATAGCCGAAGTAGCTCAAAGATGGACAATCTGGCTGGAGTATTAGCCAACTGAGCTAAGATGTCGAAGTTATAAGGTTTCTCAAAACCTTTGTTTTGAATATTCTTCAAAGGTTTTTCGAAATAAACTTCTTTCTGCTTACCTTTGTCCACCAAAGTTGGTTTAGAAGGACTTGTCTCTGGTATAACAGGTTCAGGCTCTGGAGGTTTGGCAGCCGAAGTGTCTGCCGTCGCTTCTTCCTGATTTTCTCTATTGTCTCTGAGGTAGGCTTTCCCTGACCGAGTTCTGGTTGCTAAAGCCTCTTCTTCCGATGTCGGGGATACTGCAACCATATAGCATGGTTTATATCTTGAGTTCTTTTTAGACTTAGCTTTAGCAGCTTTAGTCTCTTCCTCAATTTCTGACACCAGATCAGGGTGAACCCACATGATCTCCCCACGCTTGGTAGTCAGGGGCA
Organism: Iris macrosiphon; assembly: GCA_036927795.1. NCBI lineage: Eukaryota > Viridiplantae > Streptophyta > Magnoliopsida > Asparagales > Iridaceae > Iris > Iris macrosiphon. Next base: position 109,167,160 of record JAYESA010000008.1, on the reverse strand, counting down.
CTAAGTCATGATTTTGACCTATATTAGGAGATAGATTAACAATGTTCATCATTGCCCGTGGAATAGGTACCACACCATTCGGGATTTCTTGAGGGGACAAGTTGCCAAACTGGAGGGAGATCATGTTTGTAGTGACCGTCTTCTCGTTATTACGCAGAGTGATGGCCTTGGCGTCGATCAACTCCTGGATTTTCCTTTTCAATACATAGCAAGCCTTTGTGGGGTGATCTATGTATCTGTAGAAAATACAGTACTTAGGATTATTTGTACTGCTGACTTCATTTGGCCGGTTTATCTCGAGGAGAGTAAGCTTGCCACTTTTGACTAGACAATCGAATATGCTCGGAATATCGTCGTCAAAAGAATATTCTTCTATAGGTCTGGAAGTCCCAGGTTTCGTCTGCGTAGTTGCTGGAGTACTTTGCCTGGACATGTTGATTGCCAGAGCTTCCTTTCTTTTTGCACTACGAGTATGGTCATTATTAGAGGATGACCGCTTCCCTCTATCAGAGGCAGAGATCATAATTTCGTTGTCACGAGCCTTCCGACTGTTATCTTCAGCGGCTACCTCCGATATGATAAACGAGGTCCAATCATGGAACTGATATGGTCCCATGAATACTGAGATCAGTGGGAGAAGGTTCTTCCTGGAAATATCCACCAAGGCAGAATCTGGAACTCCGGGAGGCATCTGCAAAGTAGCCTGACGAAAACATTCAATAAAAGTACGAACATTTTTTTTTCTTCTGCTTTACTTTGATGAGTGATGACATCGACATGTCCATTCCTCCTTCGTAGAATCGAGCGAAGAACAGAGTCTTGAAATCTTCAAAAGAAGTAATGCAGTTGTCAGCTAGACCATGGTACCATTGTTAGGCCACTCCAGATAGACAGCCCTTAAATACTCGAGTGAGAAGGGCGTCATTTCCCTGCAACAACACCGTCATCATATTGAAGTAATTCATATACTGGCTTGGTGACGTCTTTCCCTCAAATAAAACCATAGCCTGTGGCTTGTATTTTGGTGGGAAAGGGATCTCATCCCAGACAGCTGGGTATGACTGGTTGATTCTCAATTTTTTGAGCTGATCCTTGTGCTTCAAGGCATCAAATTGGGCTTTTAATTCCCGAACTGCCTATATCGGATCTTCAGTCGGGAAAGGGACCGCCGATAGGTAAGCGACTGGTTGTATTATAACTCCAACAGGAGGTAATACATTCTTCGGGTTGAGAGGTTGAGGAGTAGCTGATTCTTGATTTTGAACAGGCTCCTGGCTTGATGGTATATCTACCCCCACACGTAGTTGAGTCAGAGGAACAGGTGTTTGAGCTACCGCAGCTGTGTGTTGAGTCACCAATATCTGGTGCATACTCTCCATCATGGTATGCATCTCTTTGAGCGATGCTTCCAATACAGCGATGCGTTGTTCCGTACTTCCTGATGGGGAAGCGTCTTCATGTTCATCTCCAACAGCATAAACTCCTATTTCTCTGGATGCTACCGAGAGATTAGTATAGATCTCTGTAAAGATTGAGTCTATACTTTCAGCATCAAATTCAGGAAACTGGCGACCCCCAGTGTCAGAATCAGAAGAATATGAAGCCGATTGCCGTGAACTCGAGCGGGTGTTTCGGAAGACACTTGCTTCAATATTCTCAAGGAGTCTGTCAAATCTCCTTTGGCTTGGTATAAGAACCCTAATTCTGAAAATCGTATTCTATATTATTAATTATGTAATTACTAGTAATGATGATCTAAACAGAGAAAAAAATATAGAATTTCCTATTTGATCCAACCCAAAACCCGCAAACCATTAAACCACCCTTTCCGCGTAAAGTAAAGAGTTAATCAGAAACAATTCACCACATCGCGTATATTTTACCGCGCATAAAATAAGGAAATAGCAACAGCATCTCATTCCGCGTAAAGCAGTCAACAGCAAACCGATCACCATACTGCGTATACTCCTCCGTGCGTAAACCACAGCAGCAGCAGTATCAAACCACCGCATATTTTACACAGTGTAAACTTTTCCTTTCACTACGCGTAAAACCATAACCATTAGGAGAAGAAAATATCAGCAGCAGAGGCAAAAACTCAACTTTGCTTTGCTTTCCTATACGTGTAAGCTTCTCATTCCACCGCTCTTTAACACTATGATTACTAAAATACCCCCAACCGCACACCTAAACCAATAAAAGGAAAACAACAGTGGCAACAGTTTCTTACCCATTAAGTAAATTCCACCGCCTCCTAATTCTTATATATATATATATATCACAAACTCTCCTAAAAATCTAATTCCACTTCTTACACAAAAGCTTAAACACTATTGTGGATATTTGTACTTATACAGAACTTGCTCGGCAAGTATACCTTGCCACAGTACTCTTATTTACATTCTAAATGATGCTTGATTCTATTTTATTTATATATTTGCATTGGACCTTGTTTATGAGACCACCCCAGTATTATGGAGCATTATTTAGTTCATTGGTCGTGACACAGTTGCTACATGAGTTGTGAGTCTCATATAACTCTCGGACTACATATCGGGTTGACCGCCTGTATGTATAAGCCGTGCATTAGGGATGACTGCTGATAGAAACTTTGTATGCTAGAAGACCTAGAAGTTATTTAAAGGATTTATCATGTCATGGATATAGCATGCTTAGCGCATGGGGTGGGGAGAATAATAAGTAAAACATTTGGGCTCCTTTGCACTTTTTCCTGTACGCCCGAATTCTCCACCGGAAAAACGGGTGATGATGACCACTATATATTACTGGCGGCCTCTGCCGTTCAAAAGACGACATGCTTTGAGGCTACTGATTCTCCAAGAGGGTCACATAAATCCCATATTTTAGCCAGATAGCCCACTTGGTGGAAAATTATTCTCAAACTGCATTCACTTAGATGGTTAGGCAACCCATTGGATGTTATTATTTCAGTACTTATTGGTATATTTTTATGTATCTTGTTATGTCCCTCTGAGGACCTGGTCCCTTTCCAGATATGGACGAGCAGGAGTACTCACAGGAGTACGGACCGGGACCTGACTCTACGTACCTGACTGAGGAGATCCTACCCTCAGAGTATTTGTGATTTATTCCCACTGTTCTGAGATTTTGTGCTACTTCGATATAGTCAATTTGTAGTGGATTTGTTTTCACCCGACTATCAGACTTGATACTATCTTTGATATTCGGTTATTATTCAGCTCTTTATTCCTACTGATTATATTGTGTTGTGGATGAGATCTAGATTGCATGTGACTTGTTGTGACAGTATATTACCACTGGTGGATTGGATATTCATAAACAGCGTACGTGTGTATATGGTTTCCATATATTGGAGTTCATATACATACGGCTGGGCGTGTTACGTACTCCTAGTCCTACGTATTTTGGGACTGGGGCGTGACATATTTTTGGTGGTGGCCCATGCAGGTCCTGAAATATATTGTCTTGGTTACGTAACTGTACCAAACAAGCCTGTGTATAGGAATAGAGTATAAGGATCTCATCCACACTTGATTAAACTTCATTCTTCCTATCAACCATTCCATGTTTGGATAAAACCAAAGTTTACGCCAAAAACCGTTTACCCTAAGTTGGCTTAAAAGCCAAATGACTATCTTGTTGGCGTAAAGGCCAAACTATGTAGAAGATTGCCTATTTTACGCTGCAGTACTAAACAACTGTTAACCATATTCCAATAGTGTTCTTAATTCTGCGTATAAGGCAACATATAAGCCACATAAGTAAATACCCCAGCATAAACCTGATGATCCCTGAAACTAGCGTAAATAGCTTGATTAGGCGTAAATATAAGGATGATGCAGTGAACGTATTACCACAGTCCAAGTTTTAGTTTTCCCAGTTGTAACCAGTCAGAACAAAATCTCGTGCATTAAAAGCAGAGATATACCTCGAGCCCTATGCAGAATTAGCTTTTTGACTTAGCATCTGATTTTGTCTCATCTTGAGCGTAAAACTTATTACAGTAGATAACGTATGCAGAAGCCCAACTTTTCTTCCTCATTTGAAGCATAAATGACTTTGTATTAAATATATTACTAAACGACGACCTGGGTCTCTGTGAAATTTATTATTACAACTGTCCTCTCGATCATCGTGCAGTAGTTTTTGTCAGATGTCAGGATCGCTGATTTGATTGACAAATTCGTCCTAGGAAAAACAAAAAGATCTTCAAACAACTTTATGCTACAACGTATATTAGATTTTATGCGCAGAGTTTATGCATTAGACTTTACGCACGAAAAAATTTTATGCAGATTTTTCCAGAAAGTTCTGAAGCCCTATTTTATGCGAACAATTTTGAAGCTCTATCTTGCTGACTTCTTTGAGTCTCTGTTTTACACAGATAAATCTAAAACCTTACCTTACGCTTCTCTGCTTTATGCGGATATTTCTGAACCCATGTTTTACGCCGACAAATTTACATCTCTGTTTGATCCCTGTATTTCTTCTAAACGTTGTGTACGTCACCTGCAGAGAGATGGATATGCAGAAGGGATGTACTATCACCGATGGTGACACAACTTCTGGAGTCAATGGTCAGACTCAAGAAGGGACCTCAACGAATTATAGACTTTCAGGACCAGATGGACAGATTCACAATCCAGTTCCATCTGACTTTCCTGTTCCACCAAATAGGAATCTCCCAGCCTCATCAACACCGCAGGATGGTCAGGCTCAACTGTTCCAATTTTTCTAGATAATAATGAAGGAACAGCAACAACAGGCCGCCACACTAGCTGCAGAACAGAGATAGCAAGCAGCAGAACAGAGACAAGAGTTCCTAGCAGCACTTGAAAGAAAGGTTGCAAAGACTATTGTGCCAGCTCAAGCACTAGCTTCAGTACCTCGAGCTAGAGTTGGTTCAATAAAAGACTTTGTACAGATGGGTCCAAGGTCGTACAAAGGCGTTGAGAGCCCAGAAGAAACTACCAACTGGATCACTCACACTCAGAAGTTATTAGAAGCATCGCAGCTACCTACAGAGCTGTGGATGATAGGTGTGAGAATGCTCCTAGATGGTAATGCTCATCACTGGTGGGAATCCATGGAGCGCCAATTGGGTACATACCAAACTTGGGAGCAGTTCCTAGAGTGCTTTGAAAGAAAGTACTTCCCAGACACCGTCAGAGATGCATTGTACGACTAGTTTCTCCACCTGGAGCAGGGAAATCGAACAGTGGACGAGTATGATGCTGAGTTTAGTCACCTTAGTAAATATAGCACTACTTTGATACCAGATGGCTTGGCCAAGGCTAAGAGGTTTCATCGTGGACTGACTCAGGAGCTCCAACACTATACTAGCTCCCAGTCCCGAATCTCTTATGCTGAGTTACTGACAGAAGCCAGATTACAAAAAACTATCAGCCGAGGAAAAGGAGGTCAGCTGAAGACACAACAAGGACCGGCAAGAACACAACAAGGAGGACCTATCAGATGTCCTTTAGCTCAGCAACAGCAGTACCAACACAGAGCAGGACCATATAAGATCCCAGAGAAACCCCAATGCAATTATTGCGGGAGACGCGGGCACATCGCAAGGGATTGTCGGGTCCGTTTGGGACAATGTATGAGATATGGTTTCGGACAGTATGTATTGAAAGACTGTCCTATGCAACAAGCATCGACACTTCCACCGCCAGCACAGAGACTAGCCCTTCCAGCACCCAAGCCAGCTCAATAAATGATGAGACCCGGAGCACCTCGACCTCCAATAGCAGGAGGATTTCAGCGAGGATCACCGCTACTTACTCAGGAGGATCAATTCACAAGGGCTAGACAGGGACAACCACAGAGGAACGGACAAGCTTTTGTAATAGAAGTGAATGACATAAATCAGGAGATTGATGTCATAGCAGGTATCTCTCTTGCTTTTACTTTTTCTGCTGTGACATTGTTTGATATGGGAGCCACCCACTCATTCATATCATCTAGTTTTATTGCCAAACACAATATTGCCCCCACACCTTTACCTAGTTGTATTAGAATTCTTACCGGAGGAGGAGTTGTCCCTATTAGTAGAATTTGTAGATCTTGTCCTATAGTGATACATAATAGAGAGATGAATGCCCGACTTTTAGTCCTTTCCATGCCGACTTTTGATATTGTGCTCAGAATGGATTGGCTAAGCAAGTACCACGCTTTCTTCGATTGCTTTGGAGGAAGTATTCTTTTTAAGGTACTAGGCCAGCCTGAACTTAAGTTTTCACGAGGATCCACAAAAATCCTTGATGGTATGCAACTCGCAATGGACGACGTTGTTTATCATCCTATTATTTCAGAATTTCAAGGTATCTTTCCAGAAGAATTACCAGGACTACCCCCAGATAGAGACGTAGAGTTTTTAATTGAATTAACACCTGGAGCAGCACCCATAGCATCACATGTTTATAGACTGGCAAAGAAGGAGATGGATGAACTGAAGACACAATTGAAAGAACTAGAAGAAAAAGGTTTCATCAAACCAAGTGCATCACCCTGGGGAGCACCAGTGTTGTTTGTACCAAAGAAAGATGGGTCAGTACGTATGTGCATTGACTATAGAGCCTTGAATACAGTAACAGTGAAGAATAAATATCTATTACCACGCATTGATGACCTATTTGATCAGCTTAGTGGAGCCAAGATATTCTCGAAGATAGATTTGAGATCGGGAGATCACCAAGTGAAGGTACGGAAGGAGGACATCCAGAAGACCATATTCCGGACAAGATATGGGCACTACGAGTTTTTGGTCATGCCATTTGGATTGACCAATGCTCCAGCTATCTTTATGGACTTAATGAATCGAGTCTTCCATCAGTAGCTGGACCAGTTTGTGGTTGTCTTCATAGATGATATACTTATCTATTCAAATAGCCACGAGGAGCACGAGAAGCACTTACGAATTGATCTAGAGACCTTAAGGAGAGAATAATTATATGCGAAGCTTAGTAAATATGAGTTCTTCTTGGACAAAGTTTTATTTCTTGGACATGTCGTTACAGGAGATGGTATTTCTGTTGATCCAAAAAAGATCTCGGCAGTCGAGACATGGCCTGTTCCTAAATCAGCAGCAGAAGTGAGAAGTTTTCTTGGACCTGCGGGATATTACCAGCGGTTCGTAAAAAACTTCTCAAGGATAGCATCACCTATGACTCGGTTGACTTGCAAAGATCAAGAGTTCATATGGACCAACGAGTATCAAGTCGCTTTCGAGGAGTTAAAGAAGCGACTGACTTCAGCACCAATATTGACTATTCCATCAGGATCAGGAGGCTATGTGATATATAGTGACGCATCAGGGAAAGGCTTGGGATGTGTATTGATACAGCATGGCAAGGTGATTGCATATGCATCTAGCAATTACGAGTACATGAGAAGAATTATCCAACTCATGACTTGGAACTTGCAGCAGTTGTATTTTCTCTAAAGTTATGGAGACATTACTTATATGGGGAACGAGTGAAAATATATACAGACCACAAAAGTCTCAAGTATGTCTTTACACAGAAGGTGTTAAATATGAGGCAACGACGATGGCTCGAGTTGATGAAAGATTTTGAGATAGAGCTACATTATCACCTAGGCAAGGCTAACGTTGTAGCAGACGCATTAAGCCGGAAGCCAACAGTATACTTCTTGACGACACAGAAAGAATTATTGAAAGACTTGAAAAATCTTGGCATTGAAGTAATATTTCCCGGAGCAGACGGAACATTAGCCAACTTGCAAGTACAATCATCACTAGTAGAGAGAATCAAGGCAGCATTTCCTACAGATGCCAAATTCAGAAGATTAAAAGAAAAATAAAGGCCGGAGAACAAACAAGATTGCACATCCATGATGATGGGACATTATGATGTGGTAATCGTCTTTATGTTCCAAATGGAGAAATTCGACAAGAGCTGATGATAGAAGCTCATAGTTTAATATATTCTATTCATCCTAGAGGCACCAAGATGTATCGTGATTTGAGATATCACTTTTGGTGGCATGGAATGAAAAGAGAGATAGCTCGCTTTGTAGCTAAATGTTTAATATGTCAACAAGTAAAGGCGGAGCACCAGAGAATAGCAGGGTTATTGCAACCACTCCTGATTCCAGAGTGGAAGTGGGAACACATCACTATGGACTTTGTCACGAGTTTTCCTAAAAGTCCAAATGGTAGAGATGCAGTATGGGTAATAGTGGACCGACTCACCAAGTCAGCCTATTTCTTACCTTTCAGAGTTGGCCAATCTACAGAAGCTTTGGCTGACTTATATATAAGATAGATCGTAAGATTGCACGGCATACCAGTCAGCATTGTGTTAGATAGAGATTCACGCTTTATATCCTATTTTTGGAGAAGCATGCAAGAAAGCCTTGGAACTCGTATGAAATTTAGTACATCTTATCACCCGCAAACAAACGGGCAGTCAGAACGTACTATTCAGATATTGGAGGATATGTTGAGGACTTGTATGTTAGACTTTAGAGGATCATGGGAAGACCACCTACACATTGTGGAATTTTCTTACAATAATAGCTATCAGGCAAGCATCCAGATGGCTCCGTTTGAAGCATTGTATGGAAGAAAGTATAGATCTCCTGTATGTTGGAGTGAAGTAGGAGAACGTCAGATCCTGGGACCAGAGTTAGTGGTCAACATCGTAGAGACAGTTAAAAAGATACAAGGACACTTGCGAGCAGCGCAAGACAGGAAGAAACAATGGGCAGACCTTCATCGTCGTCCCTTGGAGTTTAAAGAGGGAGATCATGTCTTCTTAAGGATATCAGCTAGCAGAGGCACTATTCAATTCGGATTGTGTGGCAAATAGAGTCCAAGGTATATTGGACCATTTGACGTGCTAGAGAGAGTGGGAGAAGTAGCTTATCGACTTGCACTACCACCTTCACTTGAGGGAGTACATGAAGTATTCCATGTGTCGCAACTCAGGCGATATATGGTAGACAGCAGTCATGTTCTAGATCATTCGGAGATCACCATTGGGCCAAGCTTGTCATATCAAGAGCAACCTATAGGAATTCTCGATCGTCGAGAGAAAGTATTAAGAAATCAGTCAATTCCCTTGGTCCACGTAGCATGGAAGCATGGCTCGCCAGGAGAATCTACTTTGGAGCGCAAGGATGACATGCGCCAATGTTTTCCGAACCTATTCACTGATCAAGGTATAAATTTACATGTTAAAATATATCTCTTACAAATTTTGACTTTCTACCATGGCTTAGTTTTAATTTCGAGGACGAAATTTTTATAGGTTGGGTAGAATAGAAGAACCCTAATTCTGAAAAACGTATTCTATATTATTAATTATGTAATTATTAGTAATGATGATCTAAACAGAGAAAAAAATTAAAAAAATAATATAGAATTTCCTATTTGATCCAACCCAAAACCCGCAAACCATTAAACCACCATTCCCACGTAAAGTAAAGAGTTAATCAGAAACAGTTCACCACATCGGGTATATTTTACCCCGCGTAAAATAAGGAAATAGCAGCAGCAGGCCATTCCGCGTAAAGCAGTTAACAGCAAACCGATCACCATACTGCGTATACTCCTCCGTGCATAAACCACAGCAGCAGCAGTATCAAACCACCGTCTATTTTACACCGTGTAAACTTTTTCTTTCACTACGCATAAAACCATAACCATTAGGAGAAGAAAATATCAGCAGCAGAGGCAAAAACTCAACTTTTCTTTGCTTTCCTATACGTGTAAGCTTCTCATTCCACCGCTCCTTAACACTATTATTACTAAACTACCCCCAACCGCATACCTAAACCAATTAAAGGAAAACAACAGTGGCAACAGTTTCTTATCCATTAAGTAAATTCCACCGCCTCCTTATTCCTATATATATATCACAAACTCTCCTAAAAATCTAATTCCACTTCTTACACCAAAGCCTAAACACTGTTGTGGACATTTGCACTTATACAGAACTTGCTCGGCAAGTATACCTTGCCACAGTACTCTTATTTATATTCCAAATGATGCATAATTCTATTTTATTTATATATTTGCATTGGACCTTGTTTATGAGACCACCCCAATATTATAGAGCATTATTTGGTTCATTGGCCGTGACACAGTTGCTACACGAGTTGTGAGTCTCATATAGCTCTCGGACTATATATTGGGTTGGCCGCCTGTATGTATAAGCCGTGCGTTAGGGACGACTGCAGATAGAAACTTTGTATGCTAGAAGACCTGACAGTTATTTAGAGGATTTATCATGTCATGGATATGGCATGCTTAGAGCATAGGGTTGGGAGAACAATAAGTAAAATATTTGGGCTCATTTGCACTTTTTCCAGTACGCCCGAATTCTCCACCGGAGAAACGGGTGATGATGACCACAATATATTACTGGCGGCCTTTGCCGTTCAAAAGATGACATGCTTTGAGGCTACTGATTCTCCAAGAGGGTCACGCCAATCCAATATTTTAACCAGATAGCCCACTTGGTGGAAAGTTATTCTCAAACTGCATTCACTTAGATGGTTAGGCAACCCATTGGATGTTATTATTTCAGTACTTATTGGCATATTTTTATGTATCTTGTTATGTACCTCTGAGGACCTGGTCCCTTTTCAGATATGGACGAGTAGGAGTACTCACAGGAGTACGGACCGGGACCTGACTCTATGTACCTGACTGAGGAGATCCTACCGTCAGAGTATCTGTGATTTATTCCCACTGTTCTGAGATTTTTTGCTACTTCGGTATAGTCATTTTGTAGTGGATTTGTTTCCACTCGACTATCAGACTTGATACTATCTTTGATATTTAGTTATTATTCAGCTCTTTATTCCTACTGATTATATTGTGCTGTGGATGAGATCTAGATTGCATGTGACTTGTTGTGACAGTATATTACCACTGGTGGATTGGATATTCATAAACAGCGTACGTGTGTATATGGTTTCTTTATATTGGAGTTCATATACATACGGCTGAGCGTGTTACGTACTCCTAGTCCTACGTATTTTGGGACTGGGGCGTGACACTTGGAGTTCTAGAGGGATGACACCTTGAACTTGACCTTCCTCTAGGAATGTACGAAACCATGTTTACTGATGCGAATGTCAGTTCTTCTTCCTGTAAAGGCAAAGAGTAGTTCAACCGGTCAAAAACTGACTGTTTTGCCTTAGAACAATAGTAGTTAATTACAACCTTATGACTATTACAACAATGCTTCCTAGGAGGTGTAATAGACATATTAGAAGATCCCATGTCTTTGCGTTTCTGGATCAAGAAATTACGCAAATCAGGGGGATTGGCAGAAGAAGAAGAAGGCTTATTCTGCCTTGTTACATCAGTAGGAATATGGAGATTGGGAACCCCAACCCTCTCCCTGCCATAATAATACATCAGTTCCCCCATGTGAGTAGCATACGATCCATCATCCTTCTGAGGAGCGTATTTTCCCGTAAAATGGGTCTTCTTTATGCGAACAGGCTTATCTTGGCATAATTTGGAGCTTTGCACAGGTTCGCGTAAAACGGGGGAAGTCCTCAAATGGCCTCCAGCATCTCACGTAATATGAAGAGTGGGCAACTTCTTCCCTTGGTGGCGTACAAACCTAGAGGTTGGGAGACTCGCCACTTGTTTTCCCTTGACGTGATCAAGGGGACGATCTGCCTCATCATAGAGGGAAGATGTATTTTTATGCGCAAAGCGCATTTAAAATTTCCGAATTGGCGCTGAGGCCTTGTCAGAAATTTTGTCTGCCACATCATAGATGGGAGACAAAGGTTTACACGCAGGGCGCGTTCTAGACTTCTGGATTGGCACTGGGGCATTTCCAGAAGTTTTGTCTGCCACGTCACAGATGGGAGACATAGTTTTACGCGCAGGGCGCGTTCTAAACTTCTGGATTGGCACTGAGGCATTGCCAGAAGTTTTGTCTGCCACGTCACGGACGGAAGACATTGTTTTACGCGCAGACCACATTCTAGACTTCTGGATTGGCACTGAGGCATTGCCAGAAGTTTTATCTGCCACATCACAGACGGAAGACATAGTTTTACGCGCAGAGCGCGTAGGCTGTGTTGTCACAACCTTGTTGATCAGAGGAGGAGAGCTTGTAGGAAGGGTAAAGGACGTCTTGGGCATCCAAACTTTACGTAGCTTCCTGTTGTTCCGGACAGAGGGGAATGAGGGCTACCCCCTGCACGAAGCATGTCTTCATAAGCAGATTGGTCGAACTGGACGACCAAGTTCTTCTTTGTCGATCTGACGGCTACCTCATCGTGTTGAGCAATTGCCTTCTCGTCAGAAGTGAAAGTCGTCCCTAGCAGAGTCACCATCTTGTGTTTGAATAAACAAAAATGAGAGAAGAAGAGGGTTTATATGAAACCTTTCTTCTTTTTTTACAAACAAGAAAAAGAGTACAATTAATCCTATACGAGGATGTTAAGTACAATAAAAATGATTATGGAGAAAATTTGCTATAGGAGTCTGATCTGCGGTCGATCACTTTGTCCCTTGGACCACACGATAAGGAAGAAGTGCTGTAGAAAAAGAAGAAGCTTCAAAGATTGCAAGAGAGATTGAATTCTCGTTGCCAAAGATGTCAGTCAACACCCTCTGTCTATGCTCTCTCTCTCTCTCTCTATGATCTCTGATCTCTGATCTCTCCCCTCTGTTTTTGTCCCTGTGACTAGAGGTCTCTATTTATAGAGATCAGTCACGATAACTGTCCAGTCGGTGTAGAAGCCCAACTGTGGAGCGAGTTGCATCTTTTATGCGACGGTTATAATAACTGCTACCCACGTTCGAATAATCCTCTGAATCTGCGTATGACACGTGTTCCATTATGAGGTAACACGTACAACTGCCTCTCGAAGATTACGGCATTCAAGCCACGTAGGTAACTGCCCCTCGCGTAGAGATGATTGGTGTAGAAGCCAAATAACTGTCTCGTTGGCATAAAAGCCAAATAGCTGTCTTGTTGGCGTAGAAGCCAAATAGCTGTCTTGTTGGTGTAAAAGCCAAATAGCTGTCTTGTTGGCGTAGAAGCTAAATAGCTGTCTGGTTGGCGTAGAAGCCAAATAGCTGTCTTGTTGGCGTAAAAGCCAAATAGCTGTCTTGTTGGCATAGAAGCCGAATAGCTGTCTTGTTGGTGTAAAAACCAAATAGCTTCCTTGTTGGCGTAAAAGCCAAATTCAGCGTAAAACTTTCTGCTGCATGAATAATAGATAACCAGCATAAAAATAGCCAATTATCCTTCCTGACTGAGGTTTTGAGCATACTCTGGGCCAAATAGCCTTATCACGTACCTTTGCAAATATAGCCTGAGTTGGCGTATTTCGAGGAGATAGCATATGACGTACTCCTATAGTTAAAAATAGCCTGGTTGGCGTATTTCGAGGAGATAGCATACGGCGTTCTCCTATGGTTAAAAATAGCCTGGTTGGCGTAAAATGCCAGGATGGTGATGTAAGCGTATTAGCCCTAGTTTTAGCTCTCCCAGTCATGACAAAATTATAAAGGATGGGACCAAATCTCGTGTATTTAATGCAGAGATATGCCTCAATCTCGTGCATTAAATGCCGAGATATGCCTCGAGCACTGTACGAGAACAACTTTTGACGTGGCATCTGATCTTGTCTCATCTTGAGCGTAAAAATTCATCTCTGCCTGTGTAGAATAGGCAGCGTATTCCTTGAATGCATAAAGATGACTTGTATCAAGGATATGTCACTAAACGACAGTCTGGGTCTCTATGCAAAATCAACATCACAACTGTCCTCTCGATCGTCATGCAGTACTTTTATCAGGAGTCAGGTTCACTGTTTTGTCTAACAGATTCATTCGGAGAATATGAAGAGTTCCTCGTATGACTTTATGTTGCATTAAAGACAAACGTATTTTATGTCGTAGGGAGGTGTAGCAACCTTTTACGCTAAAACAGCCTTGAAGCGTTGCTTTACGCGGGCAGCTCTGAAGCTCTTCTGTACGTCGCTCAGCTCTGAAGTTCTATTTTGCGCGAGCAGTTCTGAAGCCATATTTTATGCCACACAGCCTTGAAGTGCTGCTTTACGCGGACTTCGTGCATGTTGGAGGTTTTGACTGTATAGTATGCGTGCAATTCCCTAGCGTATTTCATGCTTCTATACCTTGAAAACTACAATCTTCACTATACCAAGATTCCTATATACTATGATAATACTAGCACGATCAATCTCACTAAAAATCCCATATGTCACTCACGCACTAAACATATTAAGATTAGACACCACTTTTTAAGAGATCATCAAGCTCACGGTGATATTCGTTTTGAATTTGTTGACACAGAGCATCAATTAGTTGATATATTTACTAAACCTTTAGCAGAAGATCAATTCAACTTTTGTCACGATCCGTACGCAAAAATTTGGGCATGAGTCTTGGATACGTCCAGCCTACGCCACAGCATCGACGGTAGAATGTTGTCTAAGTTATAATACTATATATCATAGCTCACAATAATATATAACATGTCAATGATCTCAACTCCATAGGGAGGACAAGAAAAATATAAATATGACGACAAAAATAATACTCAATCACAATTCTATAAGGAAGAAAAATGGCATGATAATGATATAAAGAAAAAGATAAGTCTAAAAATATATACATCACATATCCATGAGTCTAGAGTCTAAACAACAATATAAGTATCCAAATAAATATATAACTCAGAGTATCTCAAGTATATAATCTAATTACAAATTAATACTAGACTCAAGTCTCAACTAATAGATCCAATACTAGAATAAGATCCTCCTGAAGCTCCTGGGTGAAATCTTCGTCTACTAGGGGTCCATAATAAGTAGGGTAGAAAGCCTCGAGATCCTCTGAAAAATATTATCTAGTCAGAATTGGAGCGAAGAACATAAACTAACAGCAGTTCTATTAATTTAACCAAGACTATAAAAAATAATAAGCAATAAAAATATAAGATGGAAGGAATACAGGACAATAAGAAAACTGGTATGCAAATAATCATCTTATAGGTAATAATGAACTGTGAATAAACAAGGAATAAATGTATCAGTAGGTATAAACTGGAAAAGAGATATGAACAACTACTAAGTGCCTTAAAATATTAATTATTATGTGATCGGCTTGGGACGTATCAGGCTCTACCATATATGATTTACTATGCACAAGTATAGGTAAGGGATCAGGCTAATCAAGTATGATCGACTATGCACAAGTATAGGTAAGGGGATCAGGCCAATCATATACGGAGAGCTATGCACAAGTAATAAGATCAGGCTACACCCTCGTGTAGTGAGGGTGAGCTATGCACAAGTCGGTAGTGTATGATCACATAATCAATTAATACTTTCCCATCTCCGGTTAGTACAATGGATCCAATCATGACTTCTCATGACCGGTATCTATGATACTAACCCGTGTATCCACTGTGTCGAAAAAAAAAGCATAACACTATATACTAGAATTATAGCAATCGTTAAAATAAGAAAACTGTTAGAGAATGTACTCGCTTGCGGTCCAGAGCAATGTGTGAGGATCGATATCCAAAAAGGAGTCATAAAGTCCCAAATATCTGATATTAATGCTAAATGGTGAAATAAAGGATAAACATGATTACTAACTAAGTATGAGGTTTCTAGGCCATGTCTAAGTCCATACTAGGTTAACTAGGTCAACTAGTCAGTTCCTCTATCATAAAAGTCTATATTAGACACTATCTAACTACTAGTCATTACTTAGCTATACTAAATATTAGTATTAATTATCTATAGATAATATCTATTCACTAGAGGTTAGTAGTATATAATTAACTTATATATAGACTCAAGTTATAACTATAACCCAATACCCACTCAAGTATCCTAACTCATAACCTTTACCTAGTATCAATAACTTATACTTATCACCCTAGTACTCAACTGAAACCTTAGTCCCTAACTTATTACCGATACTCAAATACCCCTCCCCCTCCTCTAATTCCATATTAAAACACTTTACATCTACACTAACCTTAAGTAGTTAAGATACTAACATTTAACCACTACTACCCCTCAACACCCTTCACTAGATCCTGTATACTCATCCTTCACTCCATGCCACTTCCTGCTAAACCCAAAACCCGAGCCCTATCTAGTGTGACATTGCCATAATACTGTAGTGACCTCACTGCTCAAAGGTAATCCCTTCATTGACACACTATTGTATCAGTACCACTAAGGTTAGCACTACACTGATACTGATACTAACATACTACAAACTAGTACTCTACTGTTAACCATACTAACCCACATTAATAGGTATATAAGAACCCCCCCCCCCCAAGTTTATGCACCTAGCTCTATTGACTTGCTGTCATAGCAGTTCACCCAACTGATACTCTAGTGTATAAATTTGCCCCATCTATATACTAAGATCAGTGCCTCCAAACCTCCTTCTTGCCTTCAATAACTAATTCTACCATAGTGTTCAGTCCTATGCTTGATACCCATGTATCAGTTCCCCCTTATGGGCTGGGCCCCATCTCTCGAGTGCACAGTAGGTGCACTACTGCCTCCCTTGAGCCTGGAACCCTTAAACAAGATACCAACTCGACTGAGCATCATCTCTCTCCTAATCTCACCTAGGTATCATTCCTACCACGAAAACAATGGCAATACAACTTAAATAGCATTGCACATCTAACCTTTACTGTAAACTCTAATACTATATTGCACTGCTGTTGCAGTGGCAAAATCTTTCCTTCATATGGTGGTTTATACTGCCCCTAGCTACTGCTATGGCACACAGCAGTACTTGTTGCTGCCTTGCCTTGTGCTCGAGCATGCATGATATTGATGCTGCTTGAGTATGCACCAAAAATCCTTCCAGTGAAGTATGTGACAGGAACTAACTCCCTTGTCACTGACACAACCAACACCTATAAGGTACAACAGCTCCCACATAGCAATAAAGCTTACTCTATGATACCAAAATTCCTGATGTCAATATCACCCATTGGTACATGGATAGTCACCCCAGATCAATACTCATGTATCAAGACACATACCAAAATACACAAGCACCCAACAATGCACTAACACTCAAAATTATAAACACCTAGTGCTTATGCTCGAAACACATCATGATACACCATCCAACTAACATTCCAACTCCTACAATACCCAATTAGAACTAAATATACATGTCAAATATGATGATATATAGCTATTAAAACTTGCTACAACAGAAATTAGGGTAAAAAACACTAATATGCATAAAATCTCCCAAATTAGAGCCCCGTATCACACCTTATCAAACCGTATCACGATACGGCCTACCCGTATCCAATTATGAAAACGTATCTACCTCCATATGACCAATCTAACACTAATTAGGTCTACCAAACCTAATGACAACCACTTGGTGTCCTATTCTCCGATTTTCCCCAAAATGGATACCAAACTCAATATAGAAATCATAAATAGGGTCATTAGGAGTTCAAACTCCTCCTTATGGGTATCCCTAATGCTTAGGAACATTCTATATGCTCTAAAATATTAAATAAAACTAATTAGAGAAGGGATTTCAGAAATTATGTATTGGGAGATGGTTTTCCAATAAAAAAGCAAATATGACACGATTTGGACACAAACATCAAGCCCAACTCCTTCTTCTCCAAAGCTCCTTACAACCACTAACTTCTAATCTCCTTAGATGGTGAGGATAAGGAAATTTGAGAAGAATTTAGGGTAGATTTGATGATGGAATGAACTATTGGGTAAGAACACTAATGGGGAATAAAAATAGAATGAGTGAATGGAGGAGAGAGAGAGAGCGAGAGAGAGAGAGAGAGAGAGATCCACCCTCAAAATAGAGTTAGCCCCCTCTTTTCTCTTTCCCAAGTAATATGAATAGTCCAGAATGCCCCTAGTGGGTTGTCCTGAAGGAATTAATTAGTGAAATCCTCTAATCCTAATGTGGGTTCAATCTAATTTCTAATTAAGGAGAAGGATTAACTTAGATTGAGTCTATTGTGACTAGTCCAATAAGTTGGTTAAATTGTTATGACTAGTTGATTAGGTCCACTAAGGTCTTATCTAACTAAATAATCTAATTCCTAACTAATACTAATATCAATTATAACATATGGCATGCACATCTATATAAATAAATATAACCACATTATTTATAATAATACACAATGACCAAAATACTCCTATTCTAGAAATATGGTAGTGACAAGTCTACCCTCCTTAAAAATAATTTTGTCCTCAAAATTAAAACTAAATTAGTACAAGAACACATAAATCAAGAAGAACTATACCTCAAGGCTCGAAGAGATATGGGTATTGCTCACGCATTTTATCCTTCCTCTCCCAGGTTGACTCACCTGGAGAGTGATGCCTCCACGCGACGTAAACCAAATGAATGGTCTAGTTCCACAGCACCTTCTACCTGTGATCCAAAATATCCATAGGCTACTCTGGATAGCTAAGAGTCGGACCAACCTCGATCTCCGAGTGATCTAGTACGTGAATGGGATCTGCCACGTACTGTCTTAGCCGCGACACATGAAATAAGTCATGTACTCCCTCTAATGCAGGCGACAAGTCTAGTCTGTTGGCCACTGCACCGATCCTCGCAAGAACACTGAAGTGTCCGATGTACCGTGGACTAAGCTTTCCGCCTCCACCAAAGCGAATCGTGTCCCGTGTTAAAAAATCCTAAGAAATACTAGATCGCCCACCTAAAACAATACAGCCTTAACACGTAATCTAAAATAAAGCAATATCTAACAATACAAAACTTAACTTATACCTCAAACTCTAGAGTTCTCCGGTGGTTGTCGTCCCAATGCTGTTGTCTGTCCTGCACAACCCAAAGTCTATCTCTAATCAGCTTGACCTTCTCATCTGCATCTACGGTAATCTCTATCACCAATAAGGCTCTCTCACCGACATTATCCCAAGATATAGGAGTACGACACCTCCGTCCATATAAAGCCTCAAATGGTGACATCTCAATACTGACCTGGTAACAGTTGTTATAAGAAAGCTCTGCCAGGTGTAAATGATCCTCCCAAGAATCTCCAAGATCCAAAATATAAGTGCTAAGCATATCCTCGAGAGTCAGAATAGTCCTCTCTTATCGCCCGTCTGTCTGGGGGTGATATTCGGTACTGAACTTGAACTGAGTACCCAAGCTGGCTTGTAAATTCCTCTAGAAGTGGAAAGTAAAACGACTATCCTGATCCAAGATGATGCTTATAGGAATTCTATGTAATCTGATAATCTGACACACATACATCTCTGCTAGTTTCTCCGTAGACGTACCCACTTTAAATGGTAAGAAGTGGGCTGATTTGGTCAACTGTCTACGATGACCCAAATCACGTCTTTTCCTTTCGGAGAACGTGGAAACCCCGAAACAAAATCCATGGTCACATGCTTTGTCATGACTAGCACCCGGTGTAGGGGCACGAGTATGTGAACAACGTCCAGCCTACGCCGCAATATCAGCGGTAGAACGTTATTTGGGTAAACTAGACTATCTAACAATAATGATGATCAAGATATATAATACCACCAATAAAATATGAAAACTCAATCATAGAACTATAAGATGGAACAATGCACGAATATGATATAAGAACTGAAGAGTCAAAATATATCTCACAAGATAAAGAGAAAATCTAATGAGTATCAAACATAATAAAATACTAACTGTCAAAGTTGGAGACAAATCCAGTACAATATAAGCCTATCTATTAAGCTACTGGTAAAGTATCGTCTGTCTCAACAGGGATGAGTCCCTCCTGAGCCACAGTCTCTAGCTCTAAGCCAACTATGTACTGAGACAAGTAATGAGTGGGGTACCACTCCTCTGTGTCATCTGGAAAAAATATATCCTGTCAGGAAAGGAGCAAAGTATACCTCTAGCAGTAGTTCTAATAAATGATAAAAACTATGTAGAAGTAAATATAAAGCATATACAAGATGAATAGAGCATTGTAGAAATATACAGGAATACAAAAATGCAAAAAATATATACAAGAGGTACGAACATCATATATGGAAATAAATAAATGCAACTATCTAAGTGAGTGAGTACTAGTGACAAGGAAATAAGAACTGCGGGGGTATGATCACATATCTACACTAAATACTCTCCGCCCCCGACTGGTATAGTGTATCCAATCCATGACACGCTATGACACGGGATTCCATGAGAATGGATCTAATCTTCTCATGAATCAGTATCCATACACGTATAAGAACAACGGGGCTCACCCAAGAAATACGCCAAAAACTACCAGGAATAACATCTCATGACGGGATCTTAGAATACCAATCCGTGAAACCAAGTGTCAGGAGAATCAATGATATCTATACTAAATACAAGAAACATAGACGATATCATAAACTGGAAACTGTCAGAGAATTTACTTTCCTGGAATCCGGTGATGGTGCCTCAAAGACCTAAATATGGAATATCATATAAATATTTTTTTTGGAATGAATGCAAGTTAAACTAATCCCAATCTAGGTCATAAAGCCAATTCTAAGTCAAAATAGTTAAACCAGGTCAACTCTAGGTCAAAGTAGTCAAACTTGGTCAACTAGCTATTTCTAGGTTGTATGAGTCCATCTCTAGGATATTGGGTCCATACACTATGTATCTAGGCTACACTAGCTATATTAGGATACTAGGATATCGATACTATATCGTACCTTAAGATGCATAAAATATAATATGAAAATACTATACAAAATATACAAATATAATATATACTAGTATCTTCTAGCTAACTAACACTAAATGGATACCTTGGCTTTGAGCCAACTCGGTATCACACTATCTATACCCCTCTTGATATACAAATACCCATTACCTTAACATTACCTTGGTATCACAAAGTAATACTAGACTCATATTAAACTCACTAACATCTATACTAACAAATGCATATTATATACCAGTATACACTTACATATATATCTAATATCATATCACATATCCAACTATCTAACTTACTGACAAGTAACACTAACTATTCTCTAACAGTTGACATCACTAACATAACTAAAAGATATCTGAAACAAGTAAACCTCCTGGCCTCTGCCTTCTGGCTTTCACCTGCTGGCACACTAAGCATCTGGATTTAAACTGTGCCACCTCCTCTTCATACCATACCACCACACATTCTCTTGTATATCTCGATACATCTTGTTGGCACCTGGATGCATGGAATACTGAGAGTGATGCACTTCCAGCAATACCTCCTCTCATAGCTCTCCACTAGGCACATACAGTCTAGTACCGTACCGTAAAGAACCATCCTTAGCAATGGTAAAATCATCCTCCAATCCTGCTCTCACTTGAGCTCTGATGTTCCCTAGAGACACATCCTCATATTGGGCTGCCTTGATCCTGTCCATCAACTCTGAGTATATCTACAAACCCCACATCTGTATTTTAATCCCAGAAACTATCACCTCAATGCCCAAGCTCTCTAGATCCTCCAACAAATATTGGTCCTGCATCAAAAATATAGCTACCGGATACCTGGTCAAGGCATCAACAACTACATTGGCCTTCCCTGGATGATATTGTAAGGATATATCAAAATCCTTCATCAGTTTCAGCCACCGATGCTGCCTCATGTTCAACTCCTTCTGAGTGAAAATGTACTTCAATCTTTTGTGGTCGGTGAAAATCTTTACACGCTCTCCGTACAGATAGTGTTTCTACAACTTTAAGAAAAAGATAACTGCTGCCAACTCCAAATCGTGGGAAGGATAGTTCTTCTCATGAGGACACAATTGCCTGGATGCATAGGCAATCAACTTCCCATTCTGCTGAAGAACACAAATCAGCCCTTTCTCCGATGCATCACTATAAATAGTAAAACCTCCAGACCCTGATGGCAATATCAAAATAGGAGCATACATCAACCTCGTCTTTAATTCCTCAAAATTAGCCTGATACTCCTCTATCCAAACAAACTATGCGTCCTTCCTGGTGAGTTTGGTCATCGGCTCAGCAATCGTCGAAAAATCTTGCACAAACTTTCTCTAGTAGCCTGTCAGACCCAAGAAACTCCTGATCTTTGCTACTGAACTCGGGGTCTTCCAAGACTCCACTGCTGCGATCTTTTTTGAATATACTGAAATCCCATTACCAGTCCCAACATGTCCTAAGAACTCCACCTTGTCCAGGAAGAAGTCATACTTGGACAACTTTCCATATAACTTCTCCTTCCTCAACACATCCAACACAATTCACAGATGCTCCTCGTGCTCCTCTGACATCTTCGAGTATATGAGAATATCATCGATGAACACCACAACGAACTTGTCAACGTACTGCTGGAACACCTTGTTCATCAAATTCATTTACACCGCTGGGGCATTAGTCAACCCAAACGGCATCACCATGAACTCGTACTGGCCATACCTAGCCAAAAAGTAGTCTTCGGAATGTCTTCCGATTTTACTTTCACCTGGTGGTAGCCTGATCTCAAGACTATCTTGAAAAATACCATGGTGGCACTCAACTGATCGAACAAATCATCAATCCAAGGCAACATATATTTATTCTTGATAGTGAGATTATTCAATACCCTATAATCGATGCACATGTGTACCGATCCATCATTCTTCGGTACAAACAATACCATGGCTCCCCACGGTGAAGAACTGGATATGATAAATCCCTTATCCGGTAGTTCATCCACTTGCTTCTTTAGCTCAACCAACTCGATGTTGTTCACTCTATAAACATATTATAAAATTGGCTCGATATCTGCAACAAAGTCTATAGAGAACTCAACGTCTCGATCTGGCGATAATCTTGGCAATTTCTCAGAAAACACATCAAAGATCTCTGCTATCAATGGATGCAGCAACTCTTTATCTTCTACCATAGTTCCATAGATAATGCCTTCTCCTTGCTCTGAAGCTCCTCTAGCAAACTCAAACTCTGTCGCTCCTGGCGGGCTAAACGAAACTCTACCTCCTCTGTAATATATACTAGCATGGTGCCTACTCAACAAATCCATCTCGAGTATAATATCGTAACTCGGAAGTGGCATTACAAGTAGACACACACTTAGCTTCCAGACTCCTAGAGTAACTCTCCGATCCTTGCAAATATCACTAACCAGGATAATGCCTCCCTCGATCATGATCTTGCAAGTCCTAGGCAAAGACTCAGCTACTAAATGATGCTTCAGAGCAAAATAAATAGATATAAAACTATAGGAAGCACCACTATTAAATAATGCTAAAGCTGGAATATAATCAAGGAGAACAGAACCTGCGATGACATCTCGGTGGACTTGGCCTCCTCGACCGTCATAGCAAATGCACGTCCCTAAGGTGTACCCCCCTGATGCTGGTGCTGGGCATAACGCAGCTACTGGGTCGGAAGCGACGGTCCCCTAGGCTGTACTACAGGTGGCCTTGCCTGCTCTCTTTGAGCTGGAGCTGCTCCCTGAGCTGCACGACGAGGGTTGGTAGGACAATCTCTCATTTGATGCCCCTCTTCGCCGCAATACAGACAAACTCCCAACCTCCTCCTACAAACTTTTCAAATATGGTCAGACTTTTTACAGTAGTGCCAGGAAGCATGCTGTGAGTGTTTCTGCTGCTGTTGTGGTGCCTGGTGAACCGGCGCCCTAGCTGGAGCCTGGTACTGTTGTGGCTGCTGAAAAGGCCTAAACTGGAGATGAAGATGCTTAACAGGTACTACACTACTACTAGCCCCCACAAAAGAATCACGGTCTCTCTTGGGCTTCAAGCTCAACTCTCGCTCAACCTTTCATGCCTCTACAAGTACATCAGAATACATCTCATAGAAAGACAGAATAAGGATATTCACTTCCCAGTTCAGACTCTCGTGAAAGCGAATAGCTTGAAACTTTGGTTCCCTCACCAAGTACTCTGCAAATTGGCTCAACCTCCCAAACTTTGTAGCATACTCCTCCACGGACATGCTCCCCTGAGCAAGGCTCTCAAACTGCCTCTCCAAGTCTAATCTATCTGCCTGAGCAAAGAACTTCCTCTTAAAGAGGTCCTTCAACACCTCCCAAGACTATCCCATATCAGCAAGAAGTGGCTTATTCCTGAACCAAGTACGGGCGACGTCGAACAGCTAAAGTCCCACTGCCTCAACCTTCAGATCCTCAGTAAGACAGGACACCCTCATAATACGATCAATATCCTTAAGCCAATCATCAGCGTAGACGATGCCCTCGATCCCCTTGAAGACCCGAGGTTTTAGCTTCTTGAAGTCTTGGATATTACCCGACCGAAGCTAGGCAACCTACGAAACAACCTGCTGCTGAACTAGAGCTCCCCTCTCTACTGTAGTAAGGGCAAGCTGATGAGCACTCTCAATATCCTGTCGTAACACATCGATCTGCCTCTGACTGGGCCCTCTAAGCCTCCATCATCTCGCAAAATAATGTGAACACCTGAGTCGCATCTGCCGACATAGAACGTAGAGGTGGAAGTCCCTCAGACACAGCTGGAACAGTCCTCTGTGATACAGGTGGACCCTTGAACGTAGCTGATACACCAATCACCAGAGAAGTGACTGGTGTAGGCCCTTGGGAAGTCGCAAATCTCTCAGAAGCTGCTCCTCTCTGCTGTGATCGAGTCTTAGGCGGCATCCTGAGACATAGCAGAAGAAATAATCAATATGACATAAGATAGAATATATTCAAAGAAGGATAATTAAAGCATAATTATCAAATATCAAGAAAGAATAGTTAAAATGAACAATAAAGTTTTTTTCTAGTTGTGATAGAGTATTCTGAGCCTATAGCCTATATCCTATATCCTGAAGCAGGCTCGTAATAACACTCAAATCAGAGCACCACTACGAATCACACTAATTGCGACCTCGAAGACCTGCATGGGCCACTACTAAAATGTGTCAAAATCCGCACCCGGTGTAGGGGTACGAGTACGTGAACAACGTCCAGTCTACGTCGCAGCATCGACGGAAGAACACTGTTTGGGTAAACTAGGCTATATAATAATAATGATCAACAAGATATATAATTCCATAATAAAATATGAATACTTAATCACAGAACTATAAGATGGAACAACGAATGAATATGATATAAAGAACTAAAGAGTCAAAATATATCTCACAAGACAAAGATAAAATCCAATGAGTCTTAAATGTAATAAAATACTAACTGTCAAAGTTGGAGACAAATCTAGTACAATATAAGCCTATCGATTAAGCTACTGGTAAAGTGTCATTTGTCTCAACCCGGATGAGTCCCTCCTAAGCCACAGTCTCTAGCACTAAGCTAACTATGTCCTGAGACCCGTAATGTGTGGGATACCACTCCTCAGTGTCATCTGGGAAAAATATATCCAGTCAGGAAAGGAGCAAAGTACACCTCTAGCAGTAGTTTTAATAAATAATAAAAATTATGTAGTAGTAAATATAGAGCATATACAAGATGAATAGAGCACGGTAGAAATATACAAGAATAAGGAAATACGAGAAATATTTACAAGAGGTACGAACATCATATACGAAAATAAAGGGATACAACTATCTAAGTAAGTGAGTACTAGTGACAACATGTGATCGGCTTGGGTACTGCTCAAGAACCACGGGCCTGGTTAATCATACTTGGGGTGTATAATTAATACTATACAAAAAAATAAGAACTGCGGGGGTATGATTACATATCTACACTAAATACTCCCCGCCCCCAACTGGTATAGTAGATCCAATCCATGACACGCTATGATACACGATTCCATGAGAATTAAGCTAATCTTCTCATGAATTAGTGTCCATACACGTACAAGAACAATGAGGCTCGCACAAGAAATATGCTAGAAACTACCACGAATAATATCTCATGACGAGATCCAAGAATACCATTCCGTGAAACCAAGTGTAAGAAGAATCAATAATATCTACACTAAATACAAGAAACATAGATGATATCATAAACGAGAAACTGTCAGAGAATGTACTCACATGAAATCCGGTGAACTGTATCAAGGACGTCCAGAATGGTGCCTCGAAGACCTAAATATGGAATATCATATAAATATATTTTTTGGGAATGAATACAAGTTAAACTAATCCCAATCTAGGTCATAAAGCCAATTCTATGTCAAAATAGTCAAACTAGGTCAACTCTAGGTCAAAGTAGTCAAACTTGATCAACTAGCTATTTTTAGGTTGTATGAGTCCATCTCTAGGATATTGTGTCCATACACTATATATCTAGGCTATACTAGCAATATTATGATACTAGGATATCGATACTATACCGTACCGTAAGATTAGCTTAATGAATTAGGCTTGTTATTGGGCTCGAGTGAAATTAGAATAAATGTTGGTCCAAGAGTCAAGTCAACTCTAGTTAGATCCACTAACACAAGTCCAAAATAAAATATAACTTCTAACAATAAATAAATAATACAATAAATAAATATACCATAAGCATATTAATTAATTAGTAAAAAGACCAAAATACCCCTAGTCAGAAAATATGGTAGTGACATGCTCCCACTTCCACTCTAGAATGGGTAAAAACTGAAGCAATCCACCTGGCCACTGTCTATCCGCCTTTACCTGCTGGCATACCAGACATATGGATATGAATCTCGCCACCTCCCGCTTCATACCATACCACCATATGTGCTCCCTCAGATCCTGATACATCTTGTTGGCACCTTGATGCATCGAGTATTAAGAGCGATGCGCCTCCTGCAGAACCTCCTCGTGCAACTCCCCACTCAGCACACATAATCTATTACTATGCCATAATGATCCATCATCAGCGATGGTAAAATCCTCCGATAATCCTATCTGAATATGTGCTCTGATGCTCTAATGCTCCTCTGATTCTCATCATCAAACTGGCTGGCCCTGATCCTATCTATTAGCTCAGACTGTATTTGCAATCCCCATATCTACATCTCAATGCCAGGAACTAGCACCTCAATCTTCAAACTCTCAAGATCGGCCAATAAATACCTATCTGTCGTCAAGTACATAGCCACCAGATACCTGCTCAAGGCATCAGCGACTACGTTCGCCTTCCGTGGATGGTACTACAAAGATATGTCGAAGTCCTTCATTAACTCCAACCATTTCCTCTGCCTCATATTCACCTCTTTATGTGTGAATACGTACTTCAAGCTCTTGTGGTATGTAAAAATCTTCATACGCTCTCCGTACAGGTAGTATTTCCACATCTTTAGAGCAAAGATGACCGCTGCCAACTCCAAATCGTGGGTGGGGTAGTTCTTCTCATGAGGATGTAATTGACAATCACCTTCCCGTGTTGCTGAAGAACGCAACCCAAACCCTTCCCTAAAGTATCACTATAGATAGTGAATCTACCTGTCCCTGATGGCAACGTCAACACAGGAGCTATCCTCAATCTCTTCTTCAGATCATCAAAAGCATCCTAGCAATCCTTCGTCCAGACGAACTCTACATCCTTCCTGGTCAGCCTAGTCATTGGCTCTGCAATCGTGGAGAAGTCTTGTACGAATCTACTGTAATAACCTGCCAGATACAGAAAACTCCTGATCTTTGCCACTGAACTCGGAGTAGCCCACGACTCCACTACCATGATCTTCTTCGGGTCAACTGAGATCCCGTCACCTGTAACCACATGCCCAAGAAATTCAACCTTGTCAAGAAAGAACTCGCATTTCGAAACCCTCCCAAAAAGCTCCTCCTTCCTGAGAGCCTCCAAAACTATCCTCATGTGCTCCTCATGCTCCTCCGGGGTCTTCGAATACACAAGAATGTCATCAATGAAAACCACCACAAACATGTCAACGTACTAATGTAATACCTTATTCATCAGGTTCATGAATACCACTGGGGCATTAGTCAACCCAAACGACATCACCATGAACTCGAACTGGCTATACCGAGTACGGAAAGCTATTTTCAGGATATCTTACTTCTTTACCTTTACCTGTTGGTAGTCTGACCTCAATTCTATCTTTGAAAATACCTTCGCTTCGCTCAACTGATCGAAGAGATCATCTATCCTTGACAGCGGTTATTTATTCTTGATAGTAAGGTTGTTCAGAGCCCTATAGTCGATACACATGCGCACTGTCCCATCCTTCTTTGGTACAAACAATATCGGAGCACTCCATGGTGATGAACTGGATCTGATGAAGCCTTTGTCCTGTAACTCATCAACCTGCTTCTTCAACTCTGCTAGTTCGCTGTTGTTGACCCTATATATGTGCTATGATATTGGCTCTGCGCCAGGAACTAAGTCAATAGAGAACTCAATATCTCAATCTGGTGGCAATTATGGCAACTCCTCTGGAAAGACATCCAGGAACTCCGCTATCAGTGGATGTGGAAGCTCCTTCTCTTCCACTATGGATCCACAAAAGATGCCCTTGCTCTGCTCTACTGCTCCTCTGGCAAACTCGAACTCGGGCTCTTCTAGCGGTCAAAATATCACTCTACCTCCACGATAATCTATACTATCATAGTACCTACTCAACCAATCCATCTCGAGTACATTATCATATCCCGAAAGTGGCATTACGAGTAAGCATGCGTTTAACTCTCGACCTCCCAATGAAACTCTCCGATCCTTGTAAATATTACTGACTAGGATAATGCCTCCCCCAATCGTGATCTTTCAAGTCCTAGCCAAGGGTTCCGCCTCTAAACGATGCTTAAAAGCATAAGTGTAAAACCCCCTAACTTTAAAAACCTAATAATTATTTAATTAATCATTTAATTTAAATTGTAGTATTTCTTAGTTAATTGGACAAATATATTTTTGAATAAATTACTAGGTAAAGATGCATTTAGAATTTATGGGCAAAAACTATTATTTTTATTTAATTTGTTTTAGGAAGTCTTGTAGAAGGCTGAGAAATTCTTAGGATGTGCTAATATAATTTTTTGGAATTATATATATATATATATATATATATATATATATATATATATATATATATATATATATATATATAAGTAATTAATTTTTTTTACCAATAACTAAATCCTTAATTTCCCTACCCTTAAGCCCCAGAGCTAAGCCTAAGTATAAAGCCCTGAGCCCAAGCCCACAACCTATAGCTACCCCCCTTCCAAACCCGCTAGCAGCAGCAGTAGCGGCATACCTATCCCCCACGTCCTCCTTGCTCTAGATATATGTATCATATCTTATAAACCCTAAGCCCTAACCCTAGCTATGCCAACACCCTACCTGCACCGCCGTCGACCTCCAGCCCAGACCGCGTCGCCGACCGGAGCAACCGCAGCCACCACGTCAACGTCCGCGTCACCGTGCGAGCGCCGTGTCAAAATTTGACCGCGACGTACCCTACTTCCTGTGCTGTTTTCCGCTTCATCTCTCGACCGAATTCCAATTCGTCTTCACCGGTATGTTCTCGACCTATCCTTCTTCCAACTCTGTTAACTAGTTTCCATCGTACAATGTTAAACCCTAGGTAAAAATTGAGTTCAAGTTGGAGAAAAATCACATCTTTTTAACTGCAAAAACTGTTGTGACCACCTATGTTTAAGGTCTGATATCTTTCTCCACAGACATCTAAACTTAAATTTTATTTTTCTATGTGAAGACCATATAATCGATATTACTTTCTGTTAATTAGATTATTTTATTTGGTATTATATGCAGAAATAAATTGGGTTAAAAATCAGGAAAAACATGTTTCTAAAACTTCAAAATTTGTGATACGGAGCGTGCCCAGCCAAACGAGACCACCCCATCACGTACCAATTGTACCGAAAGGAGCGTATGGTATATCCTGAGGTGTGGGCTTTCGCGAAAACTGATTTGGACGTGTGTGCACGTCAAAATCAACCAGTATTAGCGAAAAATTCCCGTATCGCAACTTTTGCAAAATACCGTACCATTTAGTGTACGCTCATCGGAATACGACAAAACTTGTGCCATTGGATTCATGGTATCACACTGGTCCTGTGACCCAAGTTTCTCGTAATTCCGAGATAGTTGATCAAGCCACCTATTTGCGGGCCCCACGGTTGACTTTTCTTGGCGAATTTGTGTTCAGCTTACCAGAATCCAAAATTAGATAAACTGTTGAGTTTGTGTTAATATTTTGAATTTGTTAGACCTATAAATTGTCCAATTTAGAGACCTTTATCCCTGGCACGTGTTTCGGTGCAAAGTGGGTCACATGTGGACCCCGCCTTGACCCAAAATTATTGTTTTACCTCTGTGTCCAAATTGGAAAAAATGGTCATGTTTTCTAGCTATCTCGCTAATTCCGGGAATGTTGGTAATATTTATTTCAGTATCCGGAGACGTTTATTCAGAGGTTGTAGCTTCTGATCCAGTGTACTTGACATCTGGACGCTTACACTATACAGATTGCTTGCCAAGCAAGTATATCTTGCTATTGTACTGTGATTTACATTTTATATGATGCATGTATTTTATTATTGTCCATTTAGTTCATATATTTTTAAATGCTATATAAACTGCGCGTCCAAGAATAACTTGGGTGCAACGACGGTGACATCGTATTCTGTTTTTATTATATATATGCATGTTGACCTAGTTTATGAGACCACCCCATTATCATGAGTCATTCTTATGTTTCATTGGCCATGACACTGATATTACACGAGTGTGAGTCTCTTGTAGGACATGGACTTGCATACTCGGCTGGCCACTGGTACGTATAGGTCGTGCGACGGATAGGGATAACTGCTGATAGAAATTTGCATGTTAGAAGACATGGCAGTTATCTAGAGGTATCATTATGTCATGGATGTGACATGCTTAGAGCAAGGGGTGGGGAGAACAACAAGTAAGGCGTTTGGGCTCCTTTGCACTTTCCTTGTGTAACCCGTACACTCCGCTGGAGATACGCGGTCATGATGACCACTATATATTATATATTATCAGGCGGCCTCTGAGGTTCAAAAGATGTCATGCTTTTTAGGCCCCTAAATCTCCAAGAGAATCATGTCAATCCCATTTTAGCCAGATAGCCCACTTGTTAGAAAGTTGTTCTCAAACTGCATTCACATAGACGGTTAGGCAACCTTTTGGATGTTTATTTTAAGTACTTTATTAGCATGCTTTTATGTATCTTGTTATGTCCCTCTGAGGACCTGGTCCCTTTCCAGATATAGACGCACAAGAATATCCAAAGGAGTACGAACCTGGACCTGACGCTTCATACCAGACTGAGGAGGTCTTATCTTCAGAGTACCTTTGATTCATCGCAGCTGATGGATTTTTTAGTTGCTATTTTTTTTGTGGACTTTTATCTTATATTAGAGTTTGTTCTCTTCTCTCATTTAGTAGTTTTGGTATAGTCGATTGGCAGTGGATTTATTTTCATCCGACTATCATACTTTGATACTTCATATTTGGGATTCAGTTATTTATTCCTATTTCTTTATTTTTGCTTTGGATGAGATATAGATTGCGTGTGACTTGTATTGACAGTATATTACCACTTGTGGATTGGATATTCATAATACATCATATGTATGTGTTGGGGTTTCCATATATTGGAGTTGCCATATACATACGGCTGGCATACTTACGTATTCCTAGTCCTATGTATTTTGGGACTGGGGCATGACATATTTTTGTGGTGGCCCATGCAGGTCTTGAATATATTGTCTCGGTTACGTCATCGTACCGAACAAGCCTACGTATAGGAAGAGAGTATAGGATCTCATTCACGCTTGACTAAAACTCATCTTCCTTTTTTAACTTCTTATTTAAATGTTTGCATCATGTTTGATTCATGTATCCCTTCTAATCATTTCGTCCACCTCTTGCAGAGAGATGGATTCGCGTAGTGGATGTACTGCCGGTGGAGGCGACACACCTTCAGGAGTCAACGGCCAGACTTAAGGAGAGGCCTTAACGATTCCTAGACTTCCAGGGACGGATGGACAGAATTATAATCCAGTCCTACTTGACCTTTCCACATCACCTAATGGGACCTTTTCGACTTCATCGACGCCACAGGATGGCCAGACACAGCTGTTCTAATTCTTCCAAATAATGATGCAGGAACAGAGATAACAGGAATCCGTACTAGCTGCAGAGCAGAGGCAACAAGCGGCAGAGCAGAGGCAAGAAATTATGGCAGCACTTGAGAGAATGACTACACAGGCTTCTGTACCAGCCCAGGCACTAGTTTCAGTACCGCGAGCTAGAGTTGGTTCAATCAAGGACTTTATACAAATGGGACCTACGCAGTATAAAGGCACTGAGAGCCCAGAGGAGACTACAAATTGGATTATCCACACTCAAAAGTTATTAGAAGCATCGCAGCTACCTACAGATCTATGGATAGAAGGCGTTAGGACACTGCTAGATAGTAATGCTCATCACTGGTAGGAATCAATGGAGCGCCAGTTGGGTACGTATCAGACTTGGGAGCAATTCTTGGAGTTCTTTGAGAGGAAGTGCTTCCCGGACACTGTCAGGGATTCGCTGTATGATCAGTTTCTTCATCTGGAGCAGGGTAAAAAAATAGTTGACGAGTATGATGCAGAGTTTAGTCGTCTTAGTAAATATGGCGTTGCCCTAATACCGAATGACTTGCGGAATGCTAAGAGGTTTTACCGCGGGCTGACTCAGGAGCTTCAACACTGCACTAGCTCATAGTCCCGAATCTCTTATTCCAAATTATTGACAGAAGCTAGATTACAAGAGACCATTAGCAGGGGAAAGGGAGGTCAACTGAAGACACAACAAGGACCAACAAGAACAAAGCAAGGAGGGCCTATCAGACGTCCTTTGGCACAACAACAGCATCGGCACAGAGTAAGACCGTACCAGATTTCGGAGAAGCCCCACTGTAATTATTGTGGGAAACACGGGCACATTTTGAGAGACTGATGGACTTATTTGGGACAATGTATGAGGTATGGTTTCGGACAATATATGGCGAGAGACTGTCTAATATAGCAGACAATGACACTTCCACCGCCAATACAGAGGCTAGCACTTCCCACACCGAAGCCAGTTCAGTAGATGACTAGACTAGGAGCACTTCGACCCCCAGCAGCCGGAGAATTTTAGCGAGGACCACCGCTACCTACTCAGGAGGATCAATACACGAGGGCCAGTCATGGACTACCACAAAAGAACGGACAAGCTTTTGCACTAGAAGTGGATGACTTGGATCAGGAGATTGATGACATAGCAGGTAATACTCTTGTTTTTACTTTTCCTGCTGCGACATTATTTTGATACGGGAGCCACCCACTTGTTCATATCTTCTAGTTTTATTGCCAAACACAATATTGCCACTACACCTTTACCTAGTTGTGTTAGAATTCTCACCGGCGGAGGAGTTGAACCTGATAGTCGGATTTGTAGATCGTGTCCCTTAGTGATTCGTGGCAGAGAGATGAATGCCCGACTCTTAGTCCTCCCTATGCCCACTTTTGATATTGTGCTTGGGATGGACTGGCTAAGCAAGTACTACACTTTCTTTGACTGTTTTGGAGGAAGCATTCTTTTTAAGGTACCAGGCCAGCCTGAAC
Source organism: Iris macrosiphon (assembly GCA_036927795.1). Classification (NCBI taxonomy): domain Eukaryota; kingdom Viridiplantae; phylum Streptophyta; class Magnoliopsida; order Asparagales; family Iridaceae; genus Iris; species Iris macrosiphon. Next base: position 109,133,607 of record JAYESA010000008.1, on the reverse strand, counting down.
TTGAGTTTGCACGAGGATCCACAGAAGCCCATGATGGTGTGTAGCTTGCAATGGACGACGTTATTTATTACCCCATCATTTCAGAGTTTCAAGATATCTTTCCAGAGGAACTTCCAAGACTACCACCAGACAGAGACGTAGAATTCTTGTCACGACCCGCACCCGGAAATTGGGCATGAGTCGTGGGTACGTCCAGCTTACGCCGCAGCATCGGCGGTAGAACGCGGTCTAGGTCACAAACATAGTATATCCTGTCAATAGTCTCAACTCCGTACGGAGGACAATGATAAATAAACCACAGTTCTATAATATACTCAATCACAACTATAAACATAAGGGCACGATGAGAATTGAAAAGAGTTCTAAATAAAACCAACCATAATAAGTCTAACTCAAACCTGGGTCTAAACGACCTCACAAAGTCACACATAATAAATACATCTCAGTCTCAGTCTCAGTCTAAAACAATAAATGCAAAAAAAATAATCTAAGCATGGGCAGGCAAGTTCTCCTCTAGGATAGGCACCTCCTCTGGGATTTCTGGAGTGAAATCTCCCTCTATTCCTGGGCCGTAATGAGTAGGGCAAAAGTCCTCCAGGTCCTCTGAAAATGTTGGTTATCCAGTCAGGATTGGAGCGAAGCACAAGCACTAACAGCAGTTTCATTAAATTGACAAAATCTATAAACAGTGTAAGCGATACAAGATGGAAATAAAAGCTGAATATGTGAAGTACTGGAGAAATGAAATAGACAATAGAGCATCTAGCAATGAGCAATAAATAGTGAATGCTAGAACAAGTGAATCAGAATAAAATAAACATCTAGCTAAGTGGTTGAAATATTAGTTTATTATGTGATCGGCTTGGGACTGGATCAGGCTGGTTATATATGATTAGCTATGATTCGTGAAGGTCAGGCTAACCATATGGTTAGCTATGATGCATGATAATGGTCAGGCTAATCATATATAACAGCTATGAGGCATGATGATGGTCAGGCCGCACCCGACGTGAGATGTGGGGTGAGCTATGATGCATGGTAAGTGTGGATATGATCACATAATCTACTAATAGTTCCCCATCCCCCAGCTAGCACGATGGATTCCAATCACGACTCCTCATGATGGGGATCTAGGGTGCTAACCCGTGTATCCATAGTATCGGAATCAAGTATGTAATACACTACAATTTATAGAAGTAATCAACAACGAAAACTGTCAGAGAATGTACTCGCCTGTGGTCCTGAGCAAAATATGGGGATCGATGTCCAAAGTAGGATCACAATGACCTATATATAAGATAACAATATTAAAATGGTGTTTGAAATAATAAAAGTGATTAGCTAATTTGAAATGGGGTGTTAGGCCATTTCTAGGTCTAAACTAGGTGTTGCTAAGTCAACTCTAGGTTTTTGGTCAAAACTAGTTAATACCTTGCTTCTAGGTTCATACTAGCTATTGTTAACTAATACTAGTTAAATATACTATATTATATGTTCTATACTTACTAATATTAGATTATATTTAGTAATACTACTAATACTAGCTAATTTTCATTATACTAGGTATTTTCATTATATATAACTCATATAGTGTGGTATATTGGTATCTTGCTGAAACTAGTTACTATTTCTTATACTATATGCTATCAGTGTGTAAATAACTTACATATATATATACTGAGTATATATCTTAACTGACACTAAGGTAAACCAATCCTGAGTTATCCCATACTAACACCCTTAGCATTTACCCACATTTGACTGATACCTACTACTTAACTGACACTATAGTCCAACCCAATATCCCAAACCACCTTACCTTACTGATACTCTAGGATAGACACAACATACACTACAATTCACACACTTGTACCCCTCCTCTGCTCACAGATACTCACACCCATACATAATACACTCCCACATCAGTCAGTATACACAGCATTCACTGGGACTTCAAACTGACACACACAAACACTTGAGTTCACCCTCACATACTGCTACACACTGCATAGGTAACACAGGTACCACTCACACATTGCTATCATTCACACAGGGTCTCTCATACTGAACTTACCCAACCTCACTGAACATACACACCCTAGCACTTTCCAAAACACAGACACTTTGGTTTCACTCACCTCACTGATAATACACACACACACAGAATTCTCATACTCAGTTTAAACCATTGGTACACATACACACAGTTTAAAAGCTGAGCACCTCACAGTCCTCACAATACACATGTACACATACATATACTAATACTCACTGAAATCTGGAATTCCCCAAATCCCACACATCATAACTCCCTCACATGTACATATGCATATAACATATGACCTCAATTAAACCCCCAACTCCTTAACTGATACCAACTGACTGCACATAATGAAATTTCTGCTCACAGTTCACACAATAGTTAAACACACAGGCAACCTAATACACAGTCCCAAACACACTCTAACACATTCTGAATATCATGCACAGTTTACACATGTACATAGCCAATAAAAACCCCCATTCACTGACACAGTTCACTAACTGAACAAGGACACACACACACAGGGTAAACACAAGTCTGGACACAAAATCTCACTGCACATATTAATACTTAATTATCTACTACACAGGTACACATAAACTGAAACAAGACACTGCTACAAAATGCTACTGCCCCTAACACATCTACACAGTATACACCCTGACACACAAACCTGGAATTTCTGAGACACATCCACTACGGTTCTAGGCTTAACTGATACACTAAAAATCCTAGAACTATACCTACACACACACACACAGTTTACATAGAATCCTCTATTGAAACCAACTAGAACCTGTTTTCCCCCATCCCTTGTGTGCACACAAATACACATGTGGACAAGTGCACAGCAGGGATCAACCAACTTGCTGTGATCCCCTGTCTACCCATTTGTACTGCACAGGCACTGTCACCCATAACAAAACTGAAACTCACAGACACAGTACACACAGATAGAAGTTCACACCTACCCGACTGAACACAGAGCCTTCCCCAATACACCTACCCGATTGCACAGTGAATCATTCACAGAAATCCCCTCTTCTAAACACCCACACACATCTACAACATAGATAGAGATAGAACACACATCCAATCTATAAACATATGTATAAATATATATATATATATACATCATTCATCAAATTAGATTATATTAGAGGAGATTAGATAGGTGTTCAACCCTTCTGGCATTTCTACAAACACCTAGCATGCAGAACACGAATTTACATACAACCCATGAATTCCTCTAACCAAAAACCCTAAAACTCGGGTTCAACTTACACAGATGAGATGAAATCAGTCTACATACCAAAATCTAGGGTTAGGGTTCTTAATAATTGGGGAAACAATTGTTGGGGTACTTAATCCTAAACAAAACCCAAAAAATCAAACTCTACACCTTAGGGTGAGTTCCTAATGACCATGATCATCTGAAAACAGAATTAAAACGAATAGAAATAGGGTTTTACCTAGGGAGATGGCTTCCTCTATGGAGATTCTTCTTCTCCAAGGCTTCCTAACCCACGTTCCTTGCTTTCCTTGCTTTGGAGGAGGAGAAAATGGAACCTAGGGTTAGGGTTTCGAATTTTTGGAGTGGGGAGATGGTTTCTCTTGTGGAGGCTAGGGTTTCCTTTCTCTCTACGTGAAGAATAGCTTTGTGAGAAGCTTCCTTTTATATTAAACCTAGGTTTAGGGTTTCTATGCCTAGTTTTTAGGTTAAACCCCCCCTGGCCCTCTCATGTAGAACCTAATAGACTCAGGTTAAGTCAGTCTAGGGTTTTGAGGTTCCATCTTAAATTTAAAATTCTAGGGTTTTACTAGAATAGGGTTTACAAATTAGGGTTTGGTCATTAGGGTTTGCCCTAATGCATTCTAGGGTTTGACCTAAAATCAAATATCACTAATAATAATATAATTAGTTACAAAACTCAGCAATTAATTAAATACATAATTATTTAAAAATAGCTAAATTACACAATTGCCCCCTATATGGAAAAGTGGTAGTGACAAGTCTACCCTCCTAAAAGAAATTTCGTCCTCGAAATTGGACTGAACTACAACAAGAATAAAATCAGAAAGGAATATACCTCAAGTCTAGAAGAGATACGGGTATTGCTCTCGCATTTCGTCTTCTCTCTCCCAGGTCGACTCCCCTGGAGAGTGATGTCTCCAAGCAACATGAACCAAAGGGATGGTTTGGTTCCGCAACACCTTCTCTCTGCGGTCCAAGATCTCTACGGGCTGCTCAGGGTAGCTGAGCGTCGGACCAACCTCAATCTCCGAGTGATCAAGTACGTGACTAGGGTCGGCCACGTACCGTCTCAGCTGCGACACGTGGAATACATTATGCACTCCCTCCAATGCAGGCGGCAAGTCTAATCTATACGCCATTGCACCTACCCTTGCAAGGATACCGAAGGGTCCGATGTAGCGTGGGCTAAGCTTCCCGCTTCTACCAAAACAAATCGTTCCACGCGTCGGAGAAATCCGTAGAAATACTAGATCGCCAACCTAAAATAAAACAGTCTCAGCACGCAGTCTAAACAAACAAACACAAACCAGAAAATTAACATACCTGAAACTCAAGGGGTCTACGGTGGCTGTCAGCCCAATGCCGCTGTCTGTCCTGCGCCACTCGCAGTCTGTCTCTGATGAGTTTCACCTTTTCTGCTGCATCCACGACCATTTCTGGTCCTAGCAAGGCTCTCTCCCCAACGTCGTCCCACGATAGCGGTGTACGACACCTTCGTCCATAAAGAGCCTCAAATGGTGACATCTCGATGCTGGCCTGGTAGCTGTTGTTGTAAGCGAACTCTACCAGGTGCAGATGATCCTCCCAAGAACCTTCGAGATCTAGAACGCAAGTGCGTAGCATATCCTCGAGAGTCTGAATAGTCCTTTAAGACTGCCCGTCTGTCTGGGGGTGATATGCGGTACTGAACTTGAGCTGAGTGCCCAAGCTAGCCTGCAGACTCCTCCAGAAGTGGGAAGTGAAACGGCTATCCCGATCCGAGACGATGCTCACAGGAACTACATGAAGTCTAACAATTTGTCGCACGTACATCTCTGCTAGCCTCTCTGTCGACGTGCCCACTTTGAAAGGTAAGAAATGGACTGATTTGGTCAACCTGTCCACGATGACCCAAATCGTGTCCTTCCCTCCTGGAGAACGTGGAAGCCCTGAAACGAAATCCATGGTCACGTGCTCCCATTTCTATTCTGGAATCGGTAAAGGTTGAAGCAAACCACCTGGCCTCTGCCGGTCTGCCTTTACCTGCTGGCACACTAGACACCGAGATACGAAGCGTGCTACCTCACGCTTCATTCCATACCACCATACGTGCTCCCTCAAGTCTCGATACATTTTGTTGGCACCGGGATGCACCGAGTACTGAGAGCGGTGTGCCTCTTGCAAAACCTCCTCGCGTAGCTCCCCGCTGGGCACACATATCCTTGTGCCGTGCCGTAGAGAACCATCATCTGCGATAGTAAAGTTGTCCGACAATCCCATCTGAACCTGTGCTCTAATACTCCTCAAAGTCTCATCATCGTACTGCGCAGCTCTGATCCTGTCCATCAGTTCGGACTGTATCTGCAATCCCCACATCTGAATCTCAGCACCGGGAACTAATACTTCAATCTCCAAGCTCTCTAAATCAGCCAACAAATGCCTATCTGTCGTCAAGTACATAGCCATCGGATACCTGCTTAAAGCATCGGCGACTACGTTAGCCTTTCCTGGATGGTATTGCAATGAGATGTCAAAGTCCTTCATCAACTCTAACCACCTCCTCTGCCTCATGTTCAGCTCCTTCTGTGTGAATACGTACTTTAAGCTCTTGTGGTCTGTGAAGATTTCCATACGCTCTCCGTACAGGTAATGTTTCCACAGCTTTAGAGCGAAGATAACTGCTGCCAACTCTAAATCGTGGGTGGGATAATTCTTTTCATGAGGGCGTAACTGCCTGGAAGCATAGGCAATTACCTTCCCGTGCTGTTGAAGAACACATCCCAGACCCTTCCCTGAAGCATCACTGTAGATGGTGAAACCACCTGTCCCTGATGGCAATGTCAAAATTGGAGCTGTCGTCAACCTCTTCTTCAGCTCATCAAATGCAGCCTGGCACTCCTCTGTCCATACAAAATCCACGTCCTTCCTAGTCAGTCTGGTCATCGGCGCTGCAATCTTGGAGAAGTCTTGTACAAACCTCCTGTAGTATCCTGCTAGCCCGAGGAAACTCCTGATCTCAGCTACCGAACTGGGGGTAGCCCACGACTCCACTGCCTCGATCTTCTTTGGGTTTACCGAGATTCCGTCACCCGATACCACATGCCCAAGAAATTCTACCTTGTCAAGGAAGAATTCACACTTAGAGAGTTTCCCGTACAGCTTCTCCCTCCTGAGAGTCTCTAAGACCAATCTCAGATGCTCTTCGTGCTCCTCCGGGGTCTTGGAATACACAAGAATATCGTCGATAAACACCACCACGAACTTGTCAAGGTACTGGTGGAACACCTTGTTCATCAAGTTTATGAATACTGCCGGTGCATTGGTTAAACCAAATGGCATCACCATGAACTCAAACTGGCCGTATCTGGTCCGAAAAGCTGTCTTCGGCGTGTCTTCCTTCTTCACCTTCACCTGGTGATAGCCGGATCTCAGATCTATCTTCGAAAACACCCTCGCCCCGCTCAACTGATCGAAAAGATCATCTATCCTCGGCAGCGGGTACTTGTTCTTGATGGTGATATTGTTCAAAGCTCTATAATCAATGCACATGCGCACCGTGCCGTCCTTCTTCGGTACGAACAATACCGGAGCTCCCCATGGTGATGAACTGGATTTGATGAAGCCTTTGTCCTGCAGCTCCTCAACTTGCTTCTTCAGTTCTGCCAGCTCGCTGTTGTTGACTCTATAGACATGTTGTGAAATGGGCTCCGCTCCTGGAACCAAGTCTATAGAGAATTCAACATCTCTGTCTGGCGGCAAGCCTGGCAACTCCTCTGGAAATACATCCAGGAATTCCGCTATCAGAGGATGTGGCAACTCCTCTTCTTCCGTCCTGGCTCCGCAAAATGTGCTCCCTCTCTGTTCCGCTGTTCCTCTGACGACCTCAAACTCCGGCTCTCCTGGTGGTCTAAATAATACTCTGCCTCTATAACAATCTATAGTAGCATGATGCCTACTCAACCAGTCCATTCCGAGTACAATATCGTACCCCGGAAGTGGCATGACAAGTAAGCTCACGCTCAACTCTCGGCCTCCTACTGACACTTTCCGGTCCTTGCAGTGATCACGGACTAAGATGATACCTCCACCAGTCATGATCTTGCAAGTCCTAGCTAATGGTTCTGTGTCTAAATGATGTCGAAGTGCATATGATACAGACACAAAACTATGGGAAGCGCCAGAATCGAATAAGGTAAATACGGGAATACAATCGAGAAGAACCGAACCTGTGATCAAGTCTCCTGCTGGCTCGATCTCCTCGACTGCCATGGCATACGCTCGCCCCTGGGGTGCACCTCTCTGCTGCTGATGCTGGGCAAACCTCTGATTTTGCGGTGGAAGTGGTCCCCTCTGTTGTTGGCCTCCTGGTACGGTAGGTACCCTGCCTGGTCCTCTCTGGGCGGCTGCTCCACCCTGACCTGGACGAATGGTAGGGCAATCCTTCAGCTGGTGTGTCGTCGATCCGCAGTACAAATATGAGCCTAACCTCTTCCTGTAGTTCTCTCTGGTATGTCCTGTCTTCCCGCAGTACGCACACTGGATGGCGGGCTGAGTCTGCCTCTGCTGCTGTTGCTGGACCTGCCCTCGGGCTGGTGCCTGGTGCTGCTGGTGCTGTTGCTGAAAGGGCCTCTGCTGCTGTTGCTGAAAGTGTGGACGCTTGCCTGGTCCCTTACTACTGTTTGCTCCTCCGGAAACATCGCGTCCCCTCTTGGGCCTGAGGTCCAAGTCGTCCTCGGCTATCTGGGCATCCATCAATATGCCCTCAAAGGTGGCGGTGCGACGTCCCGACGTGCGAGACTTGATCTCCCTTGACAGCCCCTTCCTGAACTTCCGGGCCCTGTCCCCCGGATCTCTAATCATCGACGGCGCGAAGCGGCTCAGACGGCTAAACTCCGCGGCATACTCATCGACGGACGAGCTCCCCTGGACTAAGTCATGGAACTGACTTTCCAAGGCTCCTAGGGCAACGTCAGGAAAGAATTTCTCCTTGAAGAGCTCCCTGAAATCCTCCCAAGTGAGTCCCCTCCGCAAGAGTCTCGGCTCCGTGCGAAACCACGTCAAGGCAATGTCGAACATCTGGCTGCCAGCGGCCTCGATCTTGAGCGCCTCTGGAAGCTGTGCCAAACGCAAGTTCCTCTCGATGTCCTCTAGCCAATCATCGGCGTAGAGTATCCCTTCTGTCCCCTTGAACTCCCGAGGCATCATCCTCTTGAAGTCCACAATGGTGCCCGGCCTCTGTTGTTGCTGACCAGGATGTTGCTGCTGCTGAGCGACCCTCTCCACAGCCTGGAGAGCCACTTGGTGAGCATTCTCCATGTTCACCCTCATCATTTCTGTCTGGGCCTGATGTGCCTCAGCCTGCACTCTCTGGGCCTCTGCCGACGTCCTCTGGGCGTCGACCATGCCCTGAATCAAAGCGAACATCTGTGCCCCATCGGCAGGCACACCTCCTGGATACTGAACTGGTGGTGGTGGTAGCTCCGTCGTAGCTGCGGGGACCCTCTGAACAGGTGGTGGAGGACCCCCGACTGCTGCAGACACTCCCACTTGTACTGGAGATGTAGGAGGTGCTGCTGATGTCTGTCCGGCAGCGCGAGAAGTGGCAGACCTCTCTGTATCTGCTGCTCCGAGTCTCTGGGATCTTCTTGGCGGCATCCTGAAGACAGATCGAAAGATTCAATTAAGGCAATAGATATGATATCAAGGAAGGACAGAAAATTTCTAAAGGAATTAATCATTAAGTATAGTATCATAAGAATCAGAATTTCCTAATTGTGATTGAGCATATCCTTGGCCTAATTCCTATTACTACAATATCGCTCTACTGTGAATCTAAGACTACGGACTAGACCTGCATGGGCCACCACTAAAACGTGTCACGACCCGCACCCGGAAATTGGGCATGAGTCGTGGGTACGTCCAGCCTACGCCGCAGCATCGGCGGTAGAACGCTGTCTAGGTCACAAATATAGTATATCCTGTCAATAGTCTCAACTCCGTACGGAGGACAATGATAAATAAACCACAGTTCTATAATATACTCAATCACAACTATAAACATAAGGGCACGATGAGAATTGAAAAGAGTTCTAAATAAAACCAACCATAATAAGTCCAACTCAAACCTGGGTCTAAACGACCTCACAAAGTCACACATAATAAATACATCTCAGTCTCAGTCTCAGTCTAAAATAATAAATGCAAAAAAAATAATCTAAGCATGGGCAGGCAAGTTCTCCTCTAGGATAGGCACCTCCTCTGGGATTTCTGGAGTGAAATCTCCCTCTATTCCTGGGCCGTAATGAGTAGGGCAAAAGTCCTCCAGGTCCTCTGAAAATGTTGGTTATCCAGTCAGGATTGGAGCGAAGCACAAGCACTAACAGCAGTTTCATTAAATTGACAAAATCTATAAACAGTGTAAGAGATACAAGATGGAAATAAAAGCTGAACATGTGAAGTACTGGAGAAATGAAATAGACAATAGAGCATCTAGCAATGAGCAATAAATAGTGAATGCTAGAACAAGTGAATCAGAATAAAATAAATATCTAGCTAAGTGGTTGAAATATTAGTTTATTATGTGATCGGCTTGGGACTGGATCAAGCTGGTTATATATGATTAGCTATGATTCGTGAAGGTCAGGCTAACCATATGGTTAGCTATGATGCATGATAATGGTCAGGGTAATCATATATAACAGCTATGAGGCATGATGATGGTCAGGCCACACCCGACGTGAGATGTGGGGTGAGCTATGATGCATGGTAAGTGTGGATATGATCACATAATCTACTAATAGTTCCCCATCCCCCAGCTAGCACGATGGATTTCAAATCACGACTCCTCATGATGGGGATCTAGGGTGCTAACCCGTGTATCCATAGTGTCGGAATCAAGTATGTAATACACTACAATTTATAGAAGTAATCAACAATGAAAACTGTCAGAGAATGTACTCGCCTGTGGTCCTGAGCAAAATGTGGGGATCGATGTCCAAAGTAGGATCACAATGACCTATATATAAGATAACAATATTAAAATGGTGTTTGGAATAATAAAAGTGATTAGCTAATTTGAAATGGGGTGTTAGGCCATTTCTAGGTCTAAACTAGGTGTTGCTAAGTCAACTCTAGGTTTTTGGTCAAAACTAGTTAATACCTTGCTTCTAGGTTCATACTAGCTATTGTTAACTAATACTAGTTAAATATACTATATTATATGTTCTATACTTACTAATATTAGATTATATTTAGTAATACTACTAATACTAGCTAATTTTCATTATACTAGGTATTTTCATTATATATAACTCATATAGTGTGGTATATTGGTATCTTGCTGAAACTAGTTACTATTTCTTATACTATATGCTATCAGTGTGTAAATAACTTACATATATATATATACTGAGTATATATCTTAACTGACACCAAGGTAAACCAATCCTGAGTTATCCCATACTAACACCCTTAGCATTTACCCACATTTGACTGATACCTACTACTTAACTGACACTATAGTCCAACCCAATATCCCAAACCACCTTACCTTACTGATACTCTAGGATAGACACAACATACACTACAATTCACACACTTGTACCCCTCCTCTGCTCACAGATACTCACACCCATACATAATACACTCCCACATCAGTCAGTATACACAGCATTCACTGGGACTTCAAACTGACACACACAAACACTTGAGTTCACCCTCACATACTGCTACACACTGCACAGGTAACACAGGTACGACTCACACACTTCTATCATTCACACAGGGTCTCTCATACTGAACTTACCCAACCTCACTGAACATACACACCCTAGCACTTTCCAAAACACAGACACTTTGGTTTCACTCACATCACTGATAATACACACACACACAGAATTCTCATACTCAGTTTAAACCATTGGTACACATACACACAGTTTAAAAGCTGAGCACCTCACAGTCCTCACAATACACATGTACACATACATATACTGATACTCACTGAAATCTGGAATTCCCCAAATCCCACACATCATAACTCCCTCACATGTACATATGCATATAACATATGACCTCAATTAAACCCCCAACTCCTTAACTGATACCAACTGACTGCACATAATGAAATTTATACTCACAGTTCACACAATAGTTAAACACACAGGCAACCTAATACACAGTCCCAAACACACTCTAACACATTCTGAATATCATGCACAGTTTACACATGTACATAGCCAATAAAAACCCCCATTCACTGACACAGTTCACTAACTGAACAAGGACACACACACACAGGGTAAACACAAGTCTGGACACAAAATCTCACTGCACATATTAACACTTAATTATCTACTACACAGGTACACATAAACTGAAACAAGACACTGCTACAAAATGCTACTGCCCCTAACACATCTACACAGTATACACCCTGACACACAAACCTAGAATTTCTGAGACACACCCACTACGGTTCTAGGCTTAACTGATACACTAAAAATCCTAGAACTATACCTACACACACACACACAGTTTACATAGAATCCTCTATTGAAACCAACTAGAACCTGTTTTCCCCCATCCCTTGTGTGCACACAAATACACATGTAGACAAGTGCACAGCAGGGATCAACCAACTTGCTGTGATCCCCTGTCTACCCATTTGTACTGCACATGCACTGTCACCCATAACAAAACTGAAACTCACAGACACAGTACACACAGGTAGAAGTTCACACCTACCCGACTGAACACAGAGCCTTCCCCAATACACCTACCCGATTGCATAGTGAATCATTCACAGAAATCCCCTCTTCTAAACACCCACACACATCTACAACATAGATAGAGATAGAACACACATCCAATCTATAAACATATGTATAAATATATATATATATATATACATCATTCATCAAATTAGATTATATTAGAGGAGATTAGATAGGTGTTCAACCCTTCTGGCATTTCTACAAACACCTAGCATGCAGAACACGAATTTACATACAACCCATGAATCCCTCTAACCAAAAACCCTAAAACTCGGGTTCAACTTACACAGATGAGATGAAATCAGTCTACATACCAAAATCTAGGGTTAGGGTTCTTAATAATTGGGAAAACAATTGTTGGGGTACTTAATCCTAAACAAAACCCAAAAAATCAAACTCTACACCTTAGGGTGAGTTCCTAATGACCATGATCATCTGAAAACAGAATTAAAACGAATAGAAATAGGGTTTTACCTAGGGAGATGGCTTCCTCTATGGAGATTCTTCTTCTCCAAGGCTTCCTGACCCACGTTCCTTGCTTTCCTTGCTTTGGAGGAGGAGAAAATGGAACCTAGGGTTAGGGTTTCGAATTTTTGGAGTGGGGAGATGGTTTCTCTTGTGGAGGCTAGGGTTTCCTTTCTCTCTACGTGAAGAATAGCTTTGTGAGAAGCTTCCTTTTATATTAAACCTAGGTTTAGGGTTTCTATGCCTAGTTTTTAGGTTAAACCCCCCCTGGCCCTCTCATGTAGAACCTAATAGACTCAGGTTAAGTCAGTCTAGGGTTTTGAGGTTCCATCTTAAATTTAAAATTCTAGGGTTTTACTAGAATAGGGTTTACAAATTAGGGTTTGGTCATTAGGGTTTGCCCTAATGCATTCTAGGGTTTGACCTAAAATCAAATATCACTAATAATAATATAATTAGTTACAAAACTCAGCAATTAATTAAATACATAATTATTTAAAAATAGCTAAATTACACAATTGCCCCCTATATGGAAAAGTGGTAGTGACAATTCTTGATTGAATTGACACCGGGAGCAGCACCAATAGCGTCGCATGTTTATAGATTGGCAAAGAAGAAGATGGATGAGCTGAAGGCACAATTGAAAGAATTAGAGGTGAAAGGTTTCATCCGACCGAGTGCATCAACCAGGGGTACACCAGTGTTGTTTATACCAAAGAAGGATGGGCCAGTGCGTATGTGCATTAACTACACAGCTTTAAATGCAGTGACTGTGAAGAATAAATACCCGTTGCCACGCATTGATGACTTATTTGATCAGCTTAGTGGAGCCAAGATATTCTTGAAGATAGACTTGAGATCAGGATATCACTAGGTGAAGGTACGGAAGCAGGACATCCCGAAGACCACATTCAGGACAAGATATGGACACTGCGAGTTTCTGGTCATGCCATTTGGGTTGACCAATGCTCCAGCTATCTTTATGGACTTAATGAAACGAGTATTCCATCATTATTTGGACGAGTTCATAGTCGTCTTCATAGATGGCATACTTGTTTATTCGAAGAGCCACGAGGAGCATGAGAAGCACCTGCGGATCGTCCTAGAGACCTTGAGAAGAGAGCAGTTATAAGCAAAGCTCAATAAATATAAGTTTTTCTTGGACAAAGTCTCATTTCTTGGGCATGTCGTTACAGGAGATGGTATTTCTATTGATTCAGAAAAAATCTCGGCAGTCAAGATATGGCCCATTCCTAAATCAGCATCGAAGGTGAGGAGTTTCCTTGGACTTGCAGGATATTACCGACGGTTCGTGGAGAACTTCTCAAGGATAGCAGCACCTATGACTCGGTTAACTTACAAGGATCAATAGTTCGTATAGACCGACGAGTGTCAAGCCACTTTCGAGGAGTTGAAGAAGCGACTGACCACAGCACCAGTATTGACTATTCCATCAGGATCAGGAGGTTATGAGATTTACAGTGACGCATCAGAGAAAGGCTTAAGATGCGTATTGATACAACATGACAAGGTGATTGCATATGCATCTAGACAGTTACGAGTACATAAGAAGAATTATCCAACTCACGACTTGGAGCTTGCAGCCGCTGTTTTTGCTCTGAAGCTATGGAGACATTATTTATATGGGGAACGAGTGAAGATCTATACAGACCACAAAAGCCTCAAGTATGTCTTCACACAGAAGGAGCTAAATATGAGACAATGTCGGTGGCTTGAGTTGATGAAGGATTTTGAGATAGAGCTACATTATCACTCAGGCAAGGCTAACGTAGTAGCAGACGCGTTAAGCCAGAAACCAGCAGCTTATTTCTTAACGACACAGTGGGAATTATTGGAGGACTAGCAAGAAATTGGCATAGAAGTGGTATTACTCAGAGCAGATGGGACATTAGCCAACTTGCAAGTGCAGTCATCACTAGTAGAGATGATAAAGGCAGCTTTGCCTATGGATGCCAAATTCAGGAGATTGAAAGAAAGGACAGAGGCCGAAGAGCAGACGGGATTGCACATTCATAATAACGGGACATTACGATGTGGTGATCGTCTATATGTTCCCAATGGAGGGATTCGACAGGAGCTGATGGCAGAAGCTCATAGTTCGATATATTCTATTCATTCTGGAGGCACGAAGATGTACCATGACTTACGACAGCACTTTTGGTAGCATGGGATAAAAAGAGAGATAGCTCGCTTTGTAGCCAAATGCCTAAAATGTCAACTGGTAAAGATGGGGCATCAGAGAACAGTAGGGCTACTGCAACCACTTTCGATTCCTGAGTAGAAGTGGGAGCACACCACTATGGACTTTGTCACGGGTTTTCACAAGAGTCCAAGTGGGAGAGATGTAGTATGGGTACTAGTGGATCGACTCACCAAGTCAGCCCATTTCTTGCCTTTTAGAGTTGTCCAGTCTACAGAAGCTTTGGCTGACTTATATATAAGGCAAATCGTGAGGTTGTACGATATTTTGGTCAATATTTTGTTAGACAGGGATCGCGGTTTACATCTCACTTTTGGAGAAGCATGCAAGAGAGTCTTGAGACTCATCTGAAGTTCAGTACATCTTACCACCCGCAGACAGATGGACAGTTTGAACGTACTATTCAGACACTGGAAGATATATTGAGGGCTTGTATGTTAGACTTTGGAAGATCATGGGAGGACCACCTACATCTTGTGGAGTTTTCTTACAAAAATAGCTATCAAGCGAGTATCCAGATGGCTCTGTTTGAAGCATTGTATAGATGAAAGTGTAGGTCTCCCGTGTGTTGGAGTGACATGGGAGAACGTCAGATTCTAGGACCAGAGTTGGTAGTCAACACCGTTGAGACAGTGAAGAAGATACAAGGGAACCTACGACCAACGCAAGACAGGCAAAAGCAGTGGGCATACCTTCATCGTCGTCTCTTGGAGTTTAAAAAGGGAGATCATGTCTTCTTGAGGATATCACCTACTAGGGGCACCATTCGATTCGGAGGGCGTGGCAAGTTGAGTCCAAGGTATATTGGACCATTTGACGTGCTAAAAAGTGGGAGAAGTGGCGTATCGACTTGCACTACCACCTTCACTTGAGGGAGTACATAATGTATTCCACGTATCGTAACTTAGGCGATATGTGGCAGATAGCAGTCATATTCTCGACCACCCTGAGATCACTATTGGGCCGAGCTTATCATATCAAGATCAACCTGTGGGGATCCTTGATCGTCGAGAGAAAGTGTTGAGGAACCCATATATTCTCTTGGTCCGCATGGCATGGAAGCATGGCACGCCAGGAGAATCCACTTGGGACTGCTAGGACGACATACGCAAACGTTTTATGTACCTATTCGTAAACCAATGTATGAATTTATTTTGTTCATTTCTAGCTTATACCATCCTTGTTTTTATATCGTGGCTTAGTTTCAATTTCGAGGACGAAATTTTTATAAGTTGGGTAGAATGTAAAACCCCCCTAACTTTAAAAACCTTATCATTATTTAATTAATCATTTAATTTAAATTGTAGTATTTTTTAGTTAATTGGACAAATTTTTTTTTGAATTAATTACTAGGTAAAGATGCATTTAGAATTTATGGGCAAAACTATTATTTTTATTTAATTTGTTTTAGGAAGTCTTGTAGAAGGCTGAGAAATTCTTAGGATGTGCTAAAATAATTTTCTAAAATTATATATATATATATATATATATATATATACATATATATATATACATATATATATATATATATATATATATATATATATATATATATATATATATATATATATATATATATATATATATATATAAGTAATAAAAAAATTACCAATAACTAAATCCTTAATTTCCCAGCCCCTAAGCCCCAGAGCTAAGCCTAAGTCTAAAGCCCTGATCCCAAGCCTGCAACCTATAGCTACCCCCCTACCAAACCCGCTAGCAGCAGCAACAACGGCATACCTATCCCCCGCATCCCCCTTTTTCTATATATATGTATCATATCTTATAAACCATAAGCCCTAACCCTAGCTACGCCAACACCTTAGCCACGCCGCCGCCGACCTCCACCTCAGACCGCGTCGCCGACCGGAGCAACCGCAGCCACCGCGTCAACGTCCACGTCACCGTGCGAGCACCGTGTCAGAATTTGACCGCGACGTACCCTACTTTTCGTGTTGTTTTTTGCTTCATTTCGCGATCAAATTCCAATTTGTCTTTACCGGTATGTTCATGACCTATCTCTCTTCCAACTCTGTTAACTAGTTTCCATCGTACAACGTTAAACCCTAGGTAAAAATCAAGATCAAGTTGGAGAAAAATCACATCTTTTTAACTGCAGAAACTGTTGCGATAACCTATGTTTAAGGTCTGATATCTTTCTCCACAAACATCCAAAATTAAATTTTATTTTTGCTATGCGAAGGCCATATAATCAAGATTATTTTCTGTTAATTAGATTATTTTATTTGGTATTATATGCAGAATTAAATTGGGTTAAAAATCAGGAAAAATATGTTTCTAAAACTTTATAATTTGCGATACGGAACGCGCCCCGCCAAACGAGACCGCCCCGTCACGTAACAATTATACCGAAAGGTGTGCATGGTATATTTGCGATATGGGCTTTTACGAAAACTGATTTGGACGTGTGTGCGCGTCAAAATCAACCCGTATCCACGAAAAATCCCCATATTACGACTTTTGCAAAATACTGCACCATTTTGTGTACGCTTGTCGGAATGTGACAAAATTTATGCCATTGGATTCGTGGTGTCATGCTGGTCCTGTGACCCAAGTTTCACGCAATTCCGAGACAGTTGACCAAGTCGCCTATTTGCGGGCCTTACGGTTGACTTCTTTTGGCGAATTTGTGTTCGGCTCACCGGAATCCAAAATTGGATATACCGTTGAGTTTGTATTAACGTTTAGAATTTATTTGACCTATAAATTATCTCATTTAGAGACCTTTACCTCTAGCACGCATTTTGGTGCAAAGTGGGTCACATTTGGACCCTGCCTTGATCCAAAATTACCGTTTTACCCCTGTATCCAAATTGGATGAAAGGGTCATGTTTTTTAGCCATCTTGTTGATTTTGGGAATGTTGGTGATATTTATTTCAGCATCCGGAGACGTCTATTCGGAGGCCGTAGCTTCTGATCATGTGTACTTGACATCTGGACGCTTACCCTATACAGATTGCCTGCGAGGCAAGTATACCTTGCCATTGTACTATGATTTACATTTCATATGATGCATGTATTTTATTTCTGTCCATTTAGTTCATATATTTTTAAATGCTATATAAACTGCGCGTCCAAGAATAACTTGGGTGCAACGGCGGTGGCGTCGTATTCTGTTTTTATTATATATATGCATGTTGACCTAGTTTATGAGACCACCCCATTATCATGAGGCATTCTTGTATTTCATTGGCCATGACACTGATATTACACTAGTGTGAGTCTCATGTAGGACACAGACTTGCGTACTCGGTTGGCCACTAGTACATATAGGTCGTGCGATGGATTGGGATAACTGCTGATAAAAATTTGTATGCTAGAAGACATGGCAGTTATGTAGAGGTATCATCGTGTCATGGATGTGACATGCTTAGAGCATGGGGTGGGGAGAACAAGTAAGGCGTTTGGGCTCCTTTGCACTTTTCTTGTGTAACTCGTACGCTCCGCCGGAGATGCGCGATCATGATGACCAGTATATATTATATATTATCAGGCGGCCTCTGAGGTTCAAAAGATGTCATGCTTTGTATGCCCCTGAATCTCCAAGAGAATCATGTCAATCCCATTTTAGCCAGATAGCCCACTTATTGAAAAGTTATTCTCAAACTGCATTCACATAGACGGTTAGGCGACCTTTTGGATGTTTATTTTTAGTATTTTATTAGCATGCTTTTATATATCTTGTTATGTCCCTCTGAGGACCTGGTCCCTTTCCAGATATTGGCACACAGGAATATCTACAGGAGTACGGACCTGGACCTGACGCTTCATACCAGATTAAGGAGGTCTTATCTTCAGAGTACCTTTGATTCATCGCAGCTGATAGATTTTCTAGTTGCTATTTCTTTTGTGGACTTTTATCTTATATTAGAGTTTGATCTCTTCTCTCATTTAGTAGTTTTGGTATAGTCGATTGGTAGTGGATTTATTTTTATCCGACTATCATACTTTAAGACTTCATATTTGAGATTCAGTTATTTATTCCTATTTCTTTATTTGTGCTTCGGATGAGATATAGATTGCGTGTGACTTGTGTTGAAAGTTTATTAGTACTTGTGGATTGGATATTCGTAATACAGTGTACATATGTGTTGGGGTTTCCATATATTGGAGTTGCCATATACATACGGCTGACATGCTTACGTATTCCTAGTCCTACGTATTTTGGGACTGGGGTGTGACAAAAAGATACATATACAAAACTATGGAAAGCACTGGAACTAAACATAGCAAATACTGGAATAGAATCGAGAAAAACTGAACCTGTAATCACGTCTCCCTCCGGCTCGGTCTCCTCAACCTTCATGGCGAAAGATTGCCCTTGAGGTGTACCTCTCTGCTGCTGCTGGTACTGAGCGAACCTCTGCTACTGGGACGGAAGTGGAGGTCCCCTCTGCTGAACTGTGGGTGGCCTCGCTGGTGCTCCCTGAACCGGTGCTTTAGCTGCTCCTCCCTAAGCTGGACGAGCTAGAAAATCTCTCAGCTGGTAGCCGGATGATCCAAATAAAAGGCACACTCCTAACCACTTCCAAAAAACATCCCTGGTATGTCCTAGCTTTCCATAAAATATACAATAAACGGCCTATTGTGCTTGCCTCTGTGGCTGTTGCTGGTGATGACCACGAGATGGTGCCTGGTGCTGTTGGTGATGGTGCTGGAACGGGCTCTACTACTGCTGAAAGTGGGGATGCTTGGCCGATCCTGTACTTTTACTCGCTCCTCCAGAAGCGTCACGTCCTCTCTTGGGCCCGAGGTCCATATCATCCTCAGCAATCTGAGCATCCATTAAAATGCCCTTAAAGGTAGCAGTACGACGTCCAAAAGTACGAGACTTGATCTCTCTCATCAGCCCCTTCCTGAACATTCGGGCTTGATCTTTTGGGTCTCAAATCATCGACGGTGAAAAATGACTCAAGCGACAAAACTCTGCAGTGTACTCGTCGACCGACATGTTCCCTTGGATCATGTCATGAAACTGACTCTCCAAGGCTCCAAAGGCTACGTCGGGAAAGAACTTCTCCTTGAAGAGCTCCTTGAAGGCCTCCCAAGTAAGTCCTCGAACAACAAGTCTCGCCTTCGTGCGATACCAAGTGAGTACAATATCAAACATCTGACTGCCGGCGGCATCAATCTGCAGGCTCTCTAGAATATGAGCCAAATGGAGGTTACTCTCTATGTCTTCCAACAAGTCATCTACTGTTGTTGCTGGCCAGGGTGCTGTTGCTACTGTGCGACTCTCTCTACCGTCTGTAGAGCCACCTGGTGAGCATTCTCCATGCTCTCCCTCATTATCTCTGTCTGTGCTTGGTGCGCCTCTGCCTGCACCCTCTGCGCCTCAGCCTGAAATCGCTGAGCCTATGCCGATATCCTCTGAGCATCTACCATGCCAAGGATCAAGGCAAATATCTTTGCCCAGTCAGCAGGCACACCTCCCAAAAATTAAATTTTGATAGTGGTGGAATGTCCTCTGTAACAGCCGGGACAACCCTCAGGACATGTGAGGGAGGAGGACCCCCAAAGGCTGCTGAAACTCCTACATAAACAGGTGAAGTAGGAGGAGCAGTTCCAGCTGTCCGGGTGGCAGGTCGAGAGGTAGCAAACCTCTCAGAAGCTGCGGGTCCCGATCCCTACAACCTGGTCTTTGGCGGCATCCTTAAGGCAGATCGAAACAAGAAGAAGTCAATTAAGGCAAAAGATATGATATCATAAAAGAAGGACAGTAAAATTTAAAGGAAGCAATTATTCAAAATAATACGAATATCAAAATTAATTAACAAAATTTTTTCCTAGTTGTGATTGAGTATACTCTCATCCTATATCATGTATCCTATAGCAGGCTCATAATAGCACTCTAAGTTTGAGTACTACTACGATATCGTACTAGTTGCAACTTCAACTTACTTTCGACCTGCATGGGCCACTATAAAAATGTGTCATGACCCGTACATAAAATTTTGGGCATGACGTGTGGGTACGTCAAGCCTACGCCACATCATCTGTGATAGAACGCTGTCTAGGTCACAATACTACCTATCACAACTCACAATAATATATAACCTGTCAATGGTCTCAACTACATAAAGAGGACAAGACGAATATAAATATGATGACTGGCAGTAAGTAGGTCACAATACTACCTATCACGCTGTCTAGGTCACAATACTACCTATCACGCTTTACTCCGTCGACTACCCGAAGCGAATACGTGAAAAACTTGTTAATTTTGAACTAAAAAATATCGTGGATTGGAGAAACTGGCAGTAAGTAGGCTCTAGCACAAGTATTTTTGTTTTTTTTTATGATAATACTATTTTATTTCAAATTTGAAATTATGATTAGAAAAAAAATGGTCAGAACTTTTTTTTTCTGTTTTGGCGGGACTAGGCCTGCCTACTGGTTTAGTATAAAGCCAATTGACCGGAGTAAGTCTACCAGCTTGGACGAACGAATTCGGGTCCATAACCATGGGTTCCAATGCACGGGATCTTGTAGCACTCGATGCTTTTTATATCCTTTGAGAGCACCAATCTAGAGCTATTTATAGTCATTCACACTGTAAAGACTAACTTTTGGAATTATGTACAGAAAAATAAGCAAAATGCACTACTTTGCCCTTTCTGCGTACTTGCAGGGATGGTCGTATTTGCTATGCACAGAAATTGAATCCAAATGCCTGCGTAGAACGTGGTCTTCACAACATGTAGCAACGGTTGCAAAGAAAACATTAATTTTTCATGATTACGACGGCTGTCATTTTGAAATTCAAAATCACGCCAAATCTACGCATAAAATGCACTGGATTTCATCAAAATTCAAAACTTATCTGACAATTATTTAATAAGGAGAGAGAAATTAACAGCCCTATGTACAAGATTGTCCTTCCTTGCTAAGGAAATCACGTTTCCTGCATAGGAATAACAACTTATAACCCGTGCAGGCTGACACGTGGCGTTACTCTGTAGGAAAGAATAAAGTACAATAATTTCGTTGATGCAATCAATATTGTCTCCTCGTTCTCTGCAACTTCTATACATTTAATGGCACAAGAAACGTCAGGAATGTCAGGGCTCAATCTTCAATGCAAACCACCCTTAAATGAAGAATTCAAACCGTTCTCTTCTTAGACTTCTGTGCATGCACAAGGACTCAGATAATAAATCCTACTTTTACTGAGGAATTATTCCCTGTGCGGGCAACTTTTTCCACCACTCTACACATACGTAGAGTTTAGTCATAGAGACAAAATACAACTATTGATTTTAAAACAAGTTTTTTAAGCACGTGACTTTTTATGCTTCTACAAGACTTTTTTCAAAAAATTTAATTTTTTTTACATAAATTCAAAACACTTTGAACTAGAAAGCATAGAAAATTACTGTTTTCTGTGCAAAAATATGGTCTCGGTCATATCCAAACTATCATATAGTTCCGTGCGAGCTTTTCTGCATATTTTTTGTGCATTATTCTATATAATTTTTGTGTCATTATACTATCACTCAGCATTAAATGACTTATTTTGATTTGCACGATCTGTGAGGCGTCAGTAGTGATCGAGGCAAAAACAGTAGATCAGATTTTAAGACATTGATGTGGGTGAACTTCTAGGCATCGTAATCGCAGCGGAAGGGTCACTTCTCTCATATAAATAGAAGATGTTTTGGAAGAGAGACTTTTACGCACTCGAGCATTCTTTCTTTCTTTCTAAAATCTTTCTATCCGAGTTCTCTTCATATTTAACCTCATGCTTTTTCTAAATGCAACTAAGCCTTTAAAGAAGTCAAGCAATAGAAAGACCCCACTAGACTTCCGGTCTGTTGAAACACAACCACGATCTGTCGTTCGTAAGCAAGCCCAAGATGTCATAGAAAAGTATAAAGAAGCTATTCGATGTTTACTTCCTCCTTCATGTTTCTCTTCTCATTTACTTACTGTTATCCTTTTATTTTTCTTCCTTTGTATATACTGTCATGGAAAGATCAATAGAAACGCCAAGATCAATACCTAGTGAACTATTTTGACAACCTGTATGACTCTATCATCCTTTAATTAACCACTAGAGAGGCAACAACTGATAGCCGAGTATGGCAGAGATATGCTGCAACTAATGATGAGCATTAACCGCCTATGTTGGATTGATGACGCGACCTTCAAGTTTGGTGATGCTGTCAAAGCACTATCCAAACATACAACCCCAGACTCTCAGCAGCGTGTCTTGGTCGATAAGGGTAAACTTAAGTTTATCCTAAGAACGAGCCACCACTACTTAGTTGTCTGCTTTCTACCCGATCATCATTTAAAGGCAGATGAACTGGAATTTGACTTGTCGTCAGCGTGCGGTCAAAGTTGGAAGAATCTGCCACAAACCGGCAAAAATAGAATATACATCTTTGAATGTGTACCGATCGGTCCATCCTACAACATCTGTATTCTTAGGCCAAGATCAATACCTAGTGAACTCTCACCCAATTAGACTCTGTATCCGGTGGCTTCCTTTGTAAATCGTTATGTGAAGGAGCAAGGTGTCTACCCAACAAGAGAACTCTGGCTTTCTGGATGGCCTAAATGTCGCGTCCCAGTCACAAAATATATGGAACCAGGTCACGTGGCAATGACCAGCTACGTACCAAGTGAACATCAGTCCAGCTCGAATGCGTATAAGCTGCTCTGAAAGGGTCACATCTATGTCTCAATCCACGAGAATACGAAATATAAGGATGGAGAACATATATCATGGTGTGCATCCGATACAACATTGGTCTGAGTAGACTCGAAATTAACAATATGAGTCTACAAATACTAGACTATAACAACAAATAAATAAGCAATGGGAATAAGTATTTGTAACTACGGAAGATATAACACAAGTACCACAATACCTGCATAAGGAGATGATATTCGTCAACAACTCCAGAAGAACTCAATGACAATCAACACTGCAAATCTGGAAGAAAACCAGGTCCTCAGAGGGACGTAGCAAGATACATAACATGCATGATGTATACACTGAAATAAACTCATAACATATGCAATGGTGTTTCTAACCGCCTAAATGTGCAATTTAGAGGACAACCTTCACTCGCATGGGTGGGATTTAGGATAACTCGAATCTGTCATGTAACTCAAGGCTAGCGATGTACATACACTATCAACTAGTTATTTGTCACCATCTGTAACGATCCATGAACATCAGAGGGCATCTTAAAATCTCATAAATTCATATAGTTCCGTTCGGAGACTATGGTTTACCGATTTGACTATCCCATATACCTTGTGGTTGTCCTCTCCCTCAATTCTCATATTGACGAAGTCGTTTCCACAACATGTCTAGTTTGTAACTGGTTGAGCCTCTAGTAGACTAATCATAGAAGTTACATTTCTAACTGTCATACGTCTCATATGTATCGATGATTAGTCGAATACCATGGCATGTGTCCTATCATGAATATCATATCGTGTCAGGTGTGTGTCAAGGTCATGGAGATATAAGAATATCCCACAAGTATATGGTAGACTGCTAGCAACTAAGTTGATATGTATAAAGCAACATGAATCTAGTAACTCGACGAACACCGTTTGTCGCACCCAAGTCTAGCTTAGACACATAGTTTATATCTATACAAGTAATCATGATCATCTAACATAACCGGATCATAATGAAAAATATGAAAACAACAAGATATACTTGCTTGGGGTATTTGTCCACTACTGCTGAGACTGCAAGCCCAAAGTCTGGTCATCCTAGTCCTGAAATTATTGCTGACGACCGGTCCCGACTTCTATGAAGCGCGACAAAAGATTCACTCACTGTTCAAGGCAGACTCATATCACTCTGTGTAGGTCTCCTACCTTTGGTTCATGACATCCCGACGAAGGTCATCGTTCAGTCCCTGCTGAAAACGATGGCACCACGACTGCTAATCAGTTAGAACGGCCCCGACGAACTTTGCAAGCTTCGCGAAGGCCGAATCGTAGTCGTCCACCGACATATTATTTTGTTTCAATGCGGAGAACTCGTCCTCCTTTTGTTGCCGCACTGTTATAGGAATGTACTGCTCGAGGAAGGCGTCATTGAATATTTTCCAAGTAATTTTGCAGTTTGGATTGGCATCGTAGATCCTTTGCTTGGTGGCCTCCCACCAGTCGTACGACCTCAGTTCTAACTGCACCGCTGCACACGCTTCTCGTTTGGACCCTTTGATTACGATTAGGCTGAACAGCTTCTTTAGCTTGGCTATCCATCCCATTACCATGCCGAGCTCGCTCCGTCTAGTAAACGTTGGCTGGTGCATCTTCGTAAACACGCCCGCCTTATAAGAAGCCGACCTGACTGAGAGCTGGGTCTCTTCTTCTTTATTGTCTTCTGCCGCCACGACTCGCGGCGTTGTCGCCACCGCGGTCGCGTTATTGTTGGCCGCCAACGATGTTATTATCTACATTAGTGTGTCCAATTATTTCTGCTGTACATCAAATTTGGCTTGGATCTGTACTTGTTGGTCCGTCGCTTGCCTTTGTTGCACCTCCATCATGTGCAACATCCTCTCTATTGAGTCGCTTGGACCTGCCCCTATGGACTCTCTGGAAGTTTTTGATTCGCTCGGAGCACTGCTTGCAGGAAAAGTGTTATTCTTCTTAGCCTTCGCTACAAAAGAGAGTAAACCCGTTAGTACCACTACTAGAATAAGACAAATTAGCGACGTCTGAAAACGTTGCTAAATGACATAAAAATGTCGCTAAAAAGTTTTACCGACGTAATTAGCGACGTTCCAGTAAAGTCGTATTTTACCTAGTCACTTACAGGAAAAGCGTCATAAAATGTCGCTATAGCGACGTTTATAAGCGACGTTTAGGTGTCGCTATTTTTTTTAAATTAGCGACATTTAGCGATGTTACGTCGCTAAATCAAAGATGCATCATTTGTCGCTAAACGTCGCTAATTATTTTTTATTTAGCAACATTTTGTAACACATTTATCGATGTATTGCTTACCTGGTAAATACTGTAATATCAGCAATTTAGCTATATTTAGTGACATAATTAGTGATATTCTGATATATATATAAACATCACTTAATTGAACTTTTTTAAAAAGAAATCTGAAAAAGATGTATGCTTGTAGTTTGTCACATAATTAGTCATATATTCTTGCAACATCAAATTTCATAAAAATAGACAGACTCGGAGCAACCCTCCGTTGAATTTTCTGGGTTTGCCGACCCCTCCGGTGGAACACCCAATACGAGTAAATTAACATACATTTAATATGAATAATAAAGTAAAATTTAAAGAAAATGACACATTGGAATTACAAACCAAGTCTTAAGAAATTCTCGTCGTAAAGAATGCAATAAATATCCACACAACCGAGTGCAAGAAATAAAGTCTAAAAGCCTCAATAAATGTATGATATTCATAAATGACCCAATATCATGGGTCAAAAGACAAACAACCAGTAAACTGTCCTAATTCGGACTACTGCGGATCTGGAGGAGGATGAGCATCGTAAAATGGACACCGATGACAATGAGGAAGGCAGTAACATATGTGGAGTCGGTGTCAAAGAAGGCGCACCAGGAGGACGTATCTGATCCAACGATGCTAGTCGATGGTTGTATGAAACCATGGTAGATAACAGCCTCGTATTGCTAGCAACCATTGAATCTTGCATCATCTTCACCCTCTCACCCATGAAAAGTTGTGATGCCTACAGCTCTGTCACGCTGCGCTCTGTCAATACTCTAAGATAATTAACGCCATGCTCCGTCCTCTCGGTCATATCCCTGAGGTCCATGATGTTGCGGTAAAGCGTATCAAATTGTGGGATGAGCACCACATCGTTCGGCTGTGGCTGAGACAGTGAATGCTCCTTCATCCTCCGCAGTAACTCATCACGGAGAGACGCAATCTGATGATCAATTATCTCTTGGACTCGGGTAGACGCCTGCGAGGGCTATGGGAAAAATGTACTTGCAGCGGAGGTCCTAGAGGACTGCGTCGTAACAAAGGCGCCAAAGGATCCTGTACAGTAGTACGTACCCCTCTAGAGACCACCAGTGCGGTCACCCATAGCTAGTCTGCCGACAGAGCTGGAGAGGGCTGCCAGGAAGTACCAGCCTCTCCCGATGTAAGTGCACTAGCAGTCGCCCGCTCACGGAGCCTAAGATGTCATGCCCCGATCTCCCGCAGGCTATTTCGGCCGTTCCCGCTAGGCGGGAATCATCCTCGCCAGCGCTCCCGCGGAACGATCGTATTGGCCCATCCGGGCGTGATGCCGCACGAGCGTGATCCACGCCCGTGCAAGGCCATGGTTCTTTGGCTGGCGGCAAGAGTTCTAAGCCACAGAATCGCACAGATTGTCCGAGTACAGCGGAGTCATGAACGCATAGCGATTCGATAACAGGTTCACTGAGTTGACAAATATAGCGAAAGTATTGAAACACAAGTTGAAGTAAAACAAGCTCTTTTTATTTATATGAACAAGTGTTACAGGCGACGTATAGCCGAGATTACAAGTCGCTCAAGCCTCTCTCTCTCTAAAACATAAAGCGTGCCAAGTGGCTACAATTGTGGAATGATTGTACAGGCGATGTTCAGGCGACGCTCCAACATTATGTCTTGTATATGTGCTTCTGTCCCGGACGCACCGTTGCAAGGCTTCAGAGGGAACTCCTGGCCTTAGCACGCACGTTGGAGGCATCCGCACCGAACGAGATTCTCCCGTACCCTGCACACAAACTGGTGGATTATCAGTACATTGAATGCACTGGTGGGGAAGCTACTCGCCCGCTCGACAAATCCAAACACGTAATACAGGTTCCGTGCACAACTATTAAGTTGTCTTTTTCTAATTGCCTTAGGATCAGTTCCATGTAAGATTTGAATAGCCTATCGTGTCGGGCAGTGCGTCGTGCGATATTAGAGGAAACACGGCTAGACTTACCAACTTACCATCTCCTTCCCTGTCCAAGGCAAACATTGTTAATTCAAGCACGGGCAAGTATAAGCATTCAGGAGGCATAGCATATGCAAACATGAGGGTCATTTTAACATGATCGTTCAGGTGTTCAGTTGTTCATTGATGCGATGCAGTAACTCGCACGCGGATAGCCGCTAAGCGAGGATGACTTATCTATATGAACATGAGTCGCTGGCATAGCCATAAAGGACCAATTATAGTCTTGAACAAGGATGGAAGCAACAAAGATGCAGTGGTGGTTGCAGACCATCCTGTCCAGATGCAGTAGACTATCGTGCGGTTCGTTATAGTCCTGAACGAGGATGGAAAGCAATAAAGATGCAGTGGTGGTTGCAGACCATCCTGTCCAGATGCAGTAGACTATCGTGCAGTTCCATCCGGATCAGAACGGTCCCAGTGCCCCGGTGACCGCCCGTGGAACTATGCCTCGTTTTAGAGTTGTCCGCGACATGCAGGTCAGGGTCGGTCTGGTACAGGAACAAGTTCGATGCAGTATGTGTATATATTGAACAAGTCCGGTATGGAACGAGTCCGATGTAGTATATATACAGAACTTGTTGAGACAGGATTCAGTGATTCAGTAGTGCTTGCCAGGCCAGTTGATTTAGTAGTTTGCTCCATGAGCTGTGATTCAGTGATTTATTCAGTCAGGGTACAAATTCTCTGGTTCAGGAATTGCCTTGGTGACCTAACGGTCCCGGATACTTACAGGTCATTCAGGCACGGAACGACTACGTAGTAGTCTCCCGGGGTTTGGATGAAAACACGGTAACATTCAAGCAGACAAGCATGGATTTCTAAGGAACATAAATAGGCACGTTTGCTCGGACCCGAAGGTAAGCCGAGAGATAAAACCGTTAAGGGACTTAGCATGCGAGGGTCTGTATATAAGCAGTATTTCATTTCCATGTTCTAGCAAGCAATACAAGTTGGGATTATTCCCTTAGCTAGGTGCGTTAGATTTATTAGCATGCAGGGGGTGAATCACCTAGCGACTAACATGAATATTCCAGATTTTATGTGTGCTGGCTAAGCAAAGACAAGTTCACTGTAGCCACCCACCTTAGCGATGATTCATCTCAGTAGAGCGATACGTCAAGCGAGCCTCTGAAAGTCCAAGCCGGATTCTTATAGGGACAAGTCTGGATATCCTTTGCATTCTCTTTGAGGCAAAGCAGGTCGGGACAGCTGCACTATTATCGATTGAAATGGCAGTTCGCTTGAGCGGAATGGGGTGTTACATCTTACCCAACTTAGAAAAAGTCTCGTCCTCGAGACTTACTAAGGACAAGCAGTGATCTAGGGTTGGGGCAATCCTAGACAAGTCGTTTGTACTTCTTCATTTGGATCTTCACTTGCACAAGCTTTGAAATCAGCATATCGCTTAGACTGGATCGTGCGCACTTTCAAAGTGCACTTCTAGCGTGAACACGTCAACCAGCTCAGTGATAGCGAATTCTTAGCACTCGAGTTTCACCTTTTCTTAAGTCTTGGATGGTGCACTAGTTCAAGGCATCCCTCGAACAGATACATTCAACCAAACTTAGGGTTAGTAAAAATTGGACAAGTTACTAGCGATACTCTCAAGGGTTCGCACAGGTTGGCACAAAGGCCACTCGCAGCATACAACCAGACAAGCAATCATATCATTCAAAACGTATTTTGAAAGTATTAGACTTATTGTTGGAACATCCCATCGAGGCATTGAGAGAGAGCGTGCACATAACCCACGAACGAGCTTTTCAAACAGAGATTTCGAATTGAAGTCCAAAGGCGTAGAAGCCAGGCTCTGATACCAACATGTCACGCCCCGATCTCCCGCAGGCTATTTCGGCCGTTCTCGCTAGGCGGGAATCACCATCGCCAGCGCTCCCGCAGAACGATCGCATTGGCCCATCCGGGCATGATGCCGCACGAGCGTGATCCACGCCCGTGCAAGGCCTTGGTTCTTTGGCTGGCGGCAAGAGTTCTAAGCCACAGAATCGCACAGATTGTCCGAGTGCAGCGGAGTCATGAACGCATAGCGATTCGGTAACAGGTTCACTGAGTTGACAAATATAGCGGAAGCATTGAAACACAAGTTGAAGTAAAACAAGCTCTTTTTATTTATATGAACAAGTGTTACAGACGGCGTATAGCCGAGATTACAAGTCGCTCAAGCCTCTCTCTCTCTGAAACATAAAGCGTGCCAAGTGGCTACAATTATGGAATGATTGTACAGACGATGTTCAGGCGACGCTCCAACATTATGTCTTGTATATGTGCTTCAGTCCTGGATGCACCGTTGCAAGGCTTCAGAGGAAACTCCTGGCCTTAGCACGCACGTTGGAGACATCCGCACCGAACGAGGTTCTCCCGCACCCTGCACACAAACTGGTGGATTATCAGTACATTGAATGCACTGGTAGGGAAGCTACTCGCCCGCTCGACAAATCCAAACACGTAATACAGGTTTCGTGCACAACTATTAAGTTGTCTTTTCTAATTGTCTTAGGATCAGTTCCATGCAAGATTTGAATAGCCTATCGTGTCGGGAAGTGCGCCGTGCGATATTAGAGGAAACACGGCGAGACTTACCAACTTACCATCTCCTTCCCTGTCCAAGGCAAACATTATTAATTCAAGCACGGGCAAGTATAAGCATTCAGGAGGCATAGCATATGCAAACACGAGGGTCATTTTAACATGATCGTTCAGGTGTTCAGTTGTTCATTGATACGATACAGTAACTCGCACGCGGATAACCGCTAAGCGAGGATGACTTATCTATATGAATATGAGTCGCTGGCATAGCCATAAAGGACCAGTTATAGTCTTGAACAAGGATGGAAGCAACAAAGATGCAGTGGTGGTTGCAGACCATCCTGTCCAGATGTAGTAGACTATCGTGCAGTTCGTTATAGTCTTGAACGAGGATGGAAAGCAACAAAGATGCAGTGGTGGTTGCAGACCATCCTGTCCAGATGCAGTAGACTATCGTACAGTTCCATCCGGATCGGAACGGTCCCAGTGCCCCGGTGACCGCCCGTGGAACTATGCCTCATTTCAGAGTTGTCCGCGACATGCAGGTCAGGGTCGGTCTGGTACAGGAACAAGTTCGATGCAGTATGTGTATATATTGAACAAGTCTGGTATGGAACGAGTCCGATACAGTATATATACAGAACTTGTTGAGGCAGGATTCAGTGATTCAGTAGTACTTGCCAGGCCAGTTGATTCAGTAGTTTGCTCCATGAGCTGTGATTCAGTGATTTATTCAGTCAGGGTGCAAATTCCCTGGTTCGGGAATTGCCTTGGTGACCTAACGGTCCCAGATACTTGCAGGTCATTCAGGCACGGAACGACTACGTAGTAGTCCCCCGGGGTTTGGATGAAAACACGGTAACATTCAAGCAAACAAGCATGCGTTTCTAAGGAACATAAATAGGCACGTTTGCTCGGACCCGAAGGTAAACCGAGAGATAAAACCGTTAAGGGACTTAGCATGCGAGGGTCTGTATATAAGCAGTATTTCATTTCCATGTTCTAGCAAGCAATACAAGTTAGGATTATTCCCTTAGCTAGGTGCGTTAGATTTATTAGCATGCAGGGGGTGAATCACCTAGCGACTAACATGAATATTCCAGATTTTATGTGTGCTGGCTAAGCAAAGACAAGTTCACCGTAGCCACCCACCTTAGCGATGATTCGCCTCGGTAGAGCGATACGTCAAGCGAGCCTCTGAAAGTCCAAGCCGGATTCCTGTAGGGGCAACACTACTAGAAAAAGCGCTATTAGCGACGTATTTTAGCGACGTCAAAAGAAACGTCGCTAATAATATATAATTAGCGACTCCTTATAAAAACGTCGCTAGACGTCGCTAAATGGCGACATTTAGCGACGTTTAGCGACTTTTATTAAGATTTTAAAAGTTAAGTCGCTATAAGTTAAATAAAGGTCGCTAAACGTCGCTAATATGTCTAATTTAGCGACGTTTAGCGACGTATATAGCGACCTTTTTATTAAAAATATTTTAGCAACGTGTTTAGCGACGTCAATGACGTCGCTAAAATTTAAGTTAGCGACGTTTTACTTGGACGTCGCTAAACGTCGCTAAAATTTGGTTAATTAGGGCTCGGTTTCATTTTTCCCCATCTGCTAAAAATTCGAAAAGAGAAAAACTCCCCCCCTCCCCCGTGCTCCGTCGACCGGCTCTCCACCCTATTCCGGTAAACCCTACTCTCTCTCTCTCTCTCTCTCTCTCTCTCTCTCTCTCACAGGACACATGTGACATTGACACAAACACTACACACACAGACACTGACACAGACACAGACACGGCACACACACACACTGACACAGACACTGATGAGGACCTAGGGTTAGGGTTAGGGTTAGGTTTGTTGACATGGGGTTAGGGTTAGGGTTAGGGCCGACTGGCCCAAGTCTACGAGAGAGGTAACAGCAGCAGTGAGCACTGCTTACTAGCTTTGATTATCAAATAAAATAAATTGATTATCAATTCGATTCTGTTTCGGTTATAGATAATTTATTTCAGCTTTGGGTTTTTAAAATTTTTACTTATTCGATTTTTATTATTTCGGTGTTGAAACCGAATAACCCGAACGCCCACCCCTAGCTAGACCTGACAATTGGACCGGGATGACCAGCCCGGCACGAATCCGGCCCGCAAAACCCTGTCCGAATTATCGTGGGCTCGGCCCGGCCCGACCCAATATATAGGGACGTGTCGGACCTCATATCTCGGCCCATAAGAGAGGTCCGGCCCCGAAGCCCAGGCTCGTTCCGACCCAAGGCACAGCTCGGCCCGGCCCGACACGCTGCTGCTTGCTAGCCTGATCGACAACCTGGTTTATACTATCTGATGTATTATACACATCCATGTATTACATAGTCCTACGCCAATCTATGGGATTTGGTATGCATACAATCTGCCAAGTTCTTGTATATAGATTGAAACAAATGGACTGTGAATCTCCAAGACAAATATGAAGCAAGAACTTGCAGTGTGTTATTTTTTTGTGCTATGTTTACATATCCCAAAGTAGAGAAGTTCATCCGAGAGAGCATACCATCTGTGTTGTTTCTCCCGGAAACAAATGCGCTCCCAACCATCTCCTATGCACATTAAACCCTACACTTCATAATTTAAAAATAAAATGTTAGTTGTTCTTCAATCTCTACTTTGAAGTCCTTGTAGGGTTCACGGAATCCCAAGTCCGATCCGGTCCGGCTCGGTCCAGTCTGAAACTCACTGTGCCGTGGGTCACGTGTCGAACTGGACTTAGATTTTTACCCTTAGGTCCGGTCTGACCCGTTATAGTGCATGGGCCTGAGAGGCCCGGCCCACTCGACAGCTCTACTCCTAGCTATGGCATATTTTCATAGAGCAATAGCCCGTGTACTTGGGAAACTTTTGATGCAAAAATTGTTCAAGCACCAGGTGCCTTAGTGCAATGCCATGACTGCTTTTCCCATAACGGACACTGACCTAGGAGTGTGGTTGGGGGCAGCTGCAGTTCTATAGTATGACACACTATTTGTAGTGTTGACTGCACACTTATAGTGCAGTTCATAGTACTATGGGGTTGGGGGCAGCTGCAGTTTTGATAAATGAAAATATGTATTATATCAGTTATGATTTTTATAGTACGGTTAATTTTGCATGTAATGATTTATATGATAGCTTATGTCAATTTTGCAGAAGTTTCTAGAAATGGATATGAATTACTATCTGCGTCATCGTTCGTGGATGTACAACCGTCATCCTGATGACATGTGCGGTGTGCGGGATGAATTCATTGAGGGTGTACAGCAGTTCCTGCAGTTCGCAAAGGCGTTCCCTCAATACATAGACGGTACCAAAATTAAGTGTCCGTGTGTGAGATGTCGCAACAGGAAATATCATCCTGAAGTGGAAGTTACATATCATTTATACTCGAAGGGCTTTACGCTGAATTACTATCAGTGGACCGCGCACGGAGAACTTGTATCTCTAGCATCGGAGTCGGAGCCCTATGTGGAGCCGTATATGGATGTCCAAGACCACGATGCTTACGACGACGGGTTGGTGAACATGGTTTATGATGCTGCGGGGCCTAGTTTCAATCCTGACAATTATGATGCGGCGGGACCTAGTTTCAATCCCGACAATTATGATGCAGCTGAGGAGGCACCGAATGCCGATGCTGCAAAGTTTATGGAGTTGCTTGAGAATGCAAGGACTCCACTATATCCTGGTTGTGAGGATCATTCACCGTTGGAGGTGGTTACAAGATTATTGAGCATCAAGTCCGATTTTAACATGTCGCAAGAATGCTATAATCGACTGCTCGATTTGATTATAGAGATCTTGCCCAAGGGTGCAAAGTTGCCTAAAGACTTCTATCGATCTAAGAGGATGGTGAGATCGCTTTGGATGGGATACGAGAAAATCGATGCATGTCGCAACGGGTGCATGTTGTACTACAAAGACGACAAGGATGAAGATGCGTGCAGATTCTGTGGTGCTGATCGCTACAAGGCCACTGTTAGAGAAAAGTCTGTCGGTGCAAGGAAGCCTACCGATTCGATGCACTACTTGCCTTTGACGCCGCGGTTGCAGCGGTTGTTCATGGTTAAGGAGACTGCAGAAAACATGAGTTGGCACAGGCGAAAACAGATCGAAGGAGTATTGGATCATCCATCCGATGGAGAAGCATGGAAGCACTTTGATCGAGAGTATCCATATTTTGCCGAGGAAGCGCGTAATGTCAGATTGGGGCTCTGCTCTGACGGTTTTACCCCATTCAGACTTTCGGGCTCCCAGTATTCGTGTTGGCCTGTGATCGTCACTCCGTACAATCTACCGCCTTGGATGTGCATGAAGACTCCGTATATGTTCCTAACCGTTATTATCCCGGGTCCGAACAATCCGAAGAGGAACATCGATGTGTATTTACAGCCTTTGATAGATGAGTTGAATCAGCTGTGGGAAGTCGGTGCCAACACGTACGATGTTTCTAGAAAGCAGAATTTTCAGATGAGGGCAGCACTTATGTGGACCATCAACGACTTTCCGGCCTATGGAATGTTATCGGGATGGAGCACCCATGGTCGTCTCTCATATCCATATTGCATGGACCGTTCTCAGGCTTTCCGTTTGAAACACGGAGGCAAACCGTGCTTCTTCGATTGTCATCGACAATTTTTGCCGAACGATCATCCGTACCGGAGGAATCGGAATGCTTTTCGTGCGGGAGTTGTGGAGAAGGCCAATCCACCGCCAAGGTGGCCCGGATGCACGATATGGGAAGAGGTAAAAGATTTACCAAGTGCTATCCAAGAGCCTGCTAAGGGGTACAAGTGTGACGGATTTGGTCGCACCCATAACTGGACGAAGAGGAGTATATTCTGGGATCTGCCATATTGGAGCACCAATCTGATCAGACATAACCTTGATGTCATGCATATCGAGAAGAATGTGTTTGATAACATAATTAATACTGTAATGGATGTAAAGGGGAAGACGAAAGATAATCCGAAGGCGAGGTTGGACTTAGAAGACATATGTAGACGTCCTGCATTGCATTTGATAGAGGAGGGGAATGGAAAGTTAAAGCAACCTAAGTCAGTTTTCTCACTGGATAAAGAGGATAAAGGTAGACTTTGTAGGTGGATTCAGGGTCTAAAGTTTCCAGACGGGTACGTGTCGAACTTGAAAAGATGCGTCGACCTCAAGGAGAACAAACTAGTAGGTATGAAGAGCCACGATTGTCACGTATTCATGGAGAGGTTAATTCCGATTGCATTTCGGGAATTCTTACCGCAGGTCATTTGGGACCCATTGACAGAGCTGAGCATATTCTTCAGAGATCTTTGTTGTACTAAGTTGCTCGTCGATCGTCTAGAAAAGCAAGAGAGGGACATTGCGGTAACACTATGTAAGCTCGAGAAGGTGTTTCCTCCTGGATTCTTCGACTCTATGGAGCATTTGCCAATTCATCTTTCCTATGAGGCACGTGTTGGCGGTCCTGTCGGTTATCGGTGGATGTACCCCTTCGAGCGCCATCTGAATCACCTAAAGAGAAAGGTGAAAAATAAGGCACGGGTTGAAGGCTCTATTTGTGAAGCTTATGTTCTCGAGGAGATTACAAACTTTTGCTCGACGTATTTCAATCCGCATGTTGCTACTAATAGGACGAAAGCTCCCAGAAACGATGACGCATATCAGGAATCTAATGATGCAATACTCAAAGTATTCAATGCATCCGGAAAGCCCTCGGGAAAAATGAAGAAGAGATATTTGAATGACGATGAGCTAAGGGCTGCTCAATTGTATATATTACTCAATTGCGACGAGGATGAAGTGGAGAAGCTAGAGGGGTAAGTAATTAACGTCCACGTTTACATCATCTCAATGTAATAGTATAAGATACTATTATGCTACTAATCAGCAGTTGCTTCATTGTTTTTCAGCACATATAATGATGAGTTGAGGTCGGTTAGGCCCTACATAACAGACGAAGAAGTAGAACAAGATATGAGATGCCATTTTCCTTCTTGGTTGAGCGCATATGTAAGATGCTTGGTAATTACTTTTTATTTCTGCACTTGCAAAACAAATAACTTACTATCGCTACTTTGGTATTTAGGTCGATCGTCTAATATCACCTGAGACTGAATCTATTAGGACTCTAGCCAAGGGACCAATTACTGCCGTAAAAATATGGCCAAGTTTCTGTGTGAATGGGTTCAGGTTCAAGTCAACAAATGCTCCTATTAGAGACAGCTTTCTGGATCTTGATTCCACGAAAAACAGTGGTTTGTGTATCAAATCTTCAAACTACAAAGACGTCAATCCGGGCAATGATTTTTTTGGCATCTTACGAGAGATTGTGGAGTTGACATATAATTATGGCCCAGAACCTGCTAATATCGTGCTATTCAGGTGTGAATGGTTCGATCCGATTCAAGATCAAGGTTGGAAAATTGACAAGCATGGCCTTGTGGATATAAACTACAAGCGTAGATATCAAGGCTACGAACCATTTGTCCTATCAAGTCAGGCTCAGCTCGTGTACTTCGCAACTTATCCTAGACGGGGGACAGCGAGGTCGGATTGGTGGGCAGTATGCAAGACTAAAGCTAGAAATACCTTTGACATTGACGAAATAGCTTATCAGGAGGACGATCTACCTCTTGTAACAAATATTGTAGATGTGGACTCAACGGAAGTTACTCATTACACGAGTAATAATGTAGAAGATGTAGAATTATCCGGAGAGGACGACGAAGTAGATGAAAGTGAAGACGAGGAAGAGGAAGAGCAGGACGAGGAAGGCGAACAAGATGAATTTTCTGAAGATGATTGAAAATATAAAATATTCCATGTAGAATGTAACTATATTTGGACTATAAATATTGCATGTAGAAGTAGATGTTGACATTAACGAATATATGTATTATATTTTGACTGTATAATACTTTGAGATATGTATCACATTCCGACTGTAGAATGTAGTATATATTTGTGTTTCTCTATATTCATCATATGTTGTTATCAGATATGACAGGACGACGCGGAGGATTCGGCAGGTCCCGAGGTAGACAGAGTGCCACTCCGGTACTGCCTACTGTTGGTTCCGGATCATCGTCGCCCAGTACTCCAGTATATCGATCAGCCACATCTCCGACTGCGACGACGTTGCGTGGCATCACTCCTGGGACGAGTAGTTCCAGGCGTGATAGTACTCCCTCGTCCAGCGTTCCTCCTGCTGACGGAAGCATGGAGACAGATGAGCATGTAGAGGAGGTCGTGCCGACGTTGTCCCAGCATCAGCAAGATCCTCCATGCGCACCACCGGAGGAGACGAGGACAGAGATTTGGGCCGACGGTACAAAGTAAGTCAATTAGATGGTTTAATATATATTTGTGTTTCTCTTTATTCATCGTATATTGACTTTTTCAGTAATCTAAATTATTATTTCTGTATAGATATCGTCCATCGTCGGTTCAGAGACGCCTGGGCCAATTTCTGAGAAACAACTACGGTGGCCCTTGGATCAACTATTCGGAGACTCCGGAGGAGAGGAAGGCGTTCTGGTTTGCGCACTTCCAGGTAAAAGTATATTAAATAAATCCTCTAATTTATGCATATTCGTGATGCTAACTTAATGAATTATTTATTGTAGCAAACGTATTTTTATCCTCCGCACCGGGCCGAGTTGATCGAGCGGCTCTTTCCTACCGTTGCCGCCAAGCTTATCCGAGATGCTCTGGATGACCAGAAGGCTCGTGATCGTGCTGGAAAACCGATCCAAGGTTGGATCACGCCTGAGCAGTGGACTGCGATGAGGGCTAGATTCGACGATCCGAGCTACAAGGAAAGGTCTAAGAAGGCCAAGGCGGCTAGGCAGAATGCTGCCAAGTGGTGTGGTGGCTCGATTCCGATGACGGAACATTTCCGTCGTTTGGTATGTTTTTTCTTTTAAAATATATTATTTTAATATAAGTACCATAAAATGGTACTTGGAATAAATATTTAAGTTTAGTAATAAAAAATATATTTTTAACAGGTACAGAGGGGTGAGGATGCGAACATGGTGACCGTCTTCTTGGCCACCCATCGCAAGGACGGAAATCTCATTGATGAGAGGGCCTCACAGACCTATGTAAGTATTACTTTACTTTGTGTTTATTTTAATATAACTTAGGCAATTATTGAGTTTCCAAACCTTTTCTAGGCCGAGTATCTTAGGCTTCGTGAGCGGGCGACTGCTAGTGCACCTACACCTGGAGAGGCTGGTGCTTCGTCGCAGCCCGGTCCATCTCCGTCGACGGACGACCTGTGGGTGACCGCAGCTGGTGGTCTCCAGAGGGGTACGTACTACGGTACGGGCTCCTATGGCGCCCTGGTTGCGACGCAGTCATCTAGGGCCTCCCCGACAGTTGTGCATTCCACACACCCCTCGCAGTCGCAGCCCTCGCAGTCGTCGGCCAGAGTCCAGGAGGCCGTCCAGGAGGCCGTTGACCGTCAGATTGCGTCTCTCCGTGACGACTTGCTGCGAAGTATGGAGGACCAGTCCCGGTCCCAGCCGCAGGCGGACGATCCGATGCTTATCGCACGATTGGATATGCTCGACCGCAGCATGACGGAGCTACGAGAATTGACAAATGATATTAGAGCCTCCAATGATCGCAACATCATGGAGCTGCAGGCGTCACAGCTATCGATGGGCGAGAAGCTGACGAGGATGCATGCGTCACAGCTATCGATGGGCGAGAACCTGACGAGGATGCAGGATTCAATGGGTGATAGCAGTACGAGGTTGTTATCTACCCTGGATTCTTACAACCAGCGACTCGCAGATTTGGAGCGGGCACGGCCGCCACCGACGTCACTTCCTTCTCCATCGACATCGGTGTCGATTCCACGGGACGAGTATGAGGAGTTGTTATCCTTGAAGCGCGCCGCTGGTCAGCCTCCTGCAGATCCGTAGTAGTCTAGTTATTATTATTATTATTTATGAATTATTGGTACTTCAACAATAGACATGATGTATGATGCTTCTTGTGGTCATTAATTTTTTAGTTAATTTAATTGGATTATATAGTTATCCATATTTAATTGGATTGATACTTCTTGTGGTCTTTAATTTAATTGGATAATATAGTTAACTAGATTGAATCATGTTGGTGTGTATGATGAAGATGATGTAAAACTGCAGGGAATCACAATGTTT
This sequence comes from Iris macrosiphon, assembly GCA_036927795.1. Classification (NCBI taxonomy): domain Eukaryota; kingdom Viridiplantae; phylum Streptophyta; class Magnoliopsida; order Asparagales; family Iridaceae; genus Iris; species Iris macrosiphon. The sequence continues at coordinate 109,094,150 of JAYESA010000008.1, read as the reverse complement.
GATTCTGGGAATTTTTTTTAATTTTTTTTAAAAATTAGCGACGTTATTAGCGACGTTTAGCGACATTTAGCGACGTTAAATTACGTCGCTAATTACGTCGCTAATTAGCGACGCCGTAAAACGTCGCTAATAACGTCGCTAATAACGTCGCTAATGACGTCGCTAAACGTCGCCAATTGCTGACATGGCAGTATAGCCAGGTCATTAAAGACGTCGGTGTAACGTCGCGATAGATGTCGCTAATCAGCGACGTTTAGCGACTTTTCTAAACGTCGCTTTTTAGTGACTTGGCGTCGCAAAACGTCGCTAAATTTAGCGACACATTAAAGTCGCTAAAAAATGTCGGCATAGCGACGTTTAGCGACGTTTTTTGTATTAGCGACTTGGTATTTTCTGACTTCTTTAAAACGTCGCTAATTACGTCGCTAAACCTAATTAGCGACGATTTTTGGTTATTTAGCGACGTTTTTAGACGTCGCTAATTTGACTTTTTCTGGTAGTGCAAGTCTGGATATCCTTTGTATTCTCTTTGAGGCAAAGCGGGTCGGGACAGCTGCACTATTGCCGATTGAAACGGCAGTCCGCTTGAGCGGAACGGGGTGTTACATAAGATACTCGGCCCAAAAAAGTATGTATACTCGATGATTGCTAATATCCAAGGTACTTATTACTAACTACATGGATATTTATTTCCATATTTTCTAAGTTATATTAAAATTAACACAAAGTAAATTAATACTTACATAGGTCTACGAAGCCCACTCATCAACGAGGTTTCTGCCCTTTCGATGGGTGGCCAGAAAGACAGTCACCATGTTGGCGTCATCACCCCTTGTACCTATTAAAAATAATTAATTTAGTACTAAAATTAAATATTTTATCCTACTACAATTTTATCGTACTAGCATTAAAATAATATATTTAAAATAAAAAATATACCAAATGACAAAAATATTTCGTCATCGAAATCAAGCCACCATACCACTTTGCTGCCTTCTTCATAGCCGCCTTGGTCTTCTCAGACCTTTTTTGTACCTTCGATCATCGAATCTAGCCCTCATCGCAGTCCACTAGTCAGGCATGATCCAACTTTGGATCAGTTTTCCTTCGCGATTACGAGCCTTCAGGTCATCCAGAGCATCAAGGATCAGCTTGGTGGGGACGGCAGAAAATATCTGCTCGATCAACTCGGCCCGGTGCGGTGGATAAAAATATATTTGCTACAAGAAGTAATTTAATAAGTTGTATAATATACAAAAATTAGATAATTGATATTAAAACAAAATATACTTTTACCTCTTTCTATATCATGTATCCGGGCCACCTTGGCGGTAGATTGGCTTTATCCACAATAATGGCACGAAAAGCATTCATGTTCCTCTGGTACAGATGATCATTCGGCAAAAATTATCGATGACAATCGAAGGACCGTTTGCCTCTGTGTTTTAAACGAAAAGCCTTAGTGCGGTCTATGCAATACGGACATGGGAGACGGCCAAGAGTGCTCTATCCCGATAATATTCCATAGGTAGGAAAGACGTTGATGGTCCACATAAGTGCTGCCTCATCTGAAAATTATGCTTTCTAGAAATATCGTACGTGTTGGCACCTACTTCCTATAGCTGATTCAACTCATCTATCAACGGTTGTAAATACACATTCATGTTCCTCTCAGGATTGTTCGAACCCGGGTTAGGAACATATATGGAGTCTTCATGCACATCCCAGGCGATAGATTGTACGAAGTGACGATCATAAGCCAACACGAATACTGGGAGCCTGAAAGTTCAAATGAGATAAAACCGTCGGAGGAGAGCCTCAATTTGATATTACGCGGATCTGAAGCAAAATTTGGATACTCTCGATCAAAGTGCTTCCATGCTTCTCCATCGGATGGATGATCCGACATTCCTTCGATTTGTTTCCGCCTGTCCCAACTTATATTTTCTACACTCTCCTTTACCATAAATAACATCTACAACCGCGACGTCAAAGACAAGTAGTGCATCAAATCGATAGGCTTCCTTGCACCGACAGATCTTTCTTTACCAGTAGCCTTATAGCGACCAGCACCACAGAATCTGCATGCGTCTTCATCCTTGTTGTCTTTGTAGTACAATATGCACCCATTGTGACATGCATCAATTTTCTCGAATCCCATCCAGAATGATCTCACCATCTTCTTAGATCGGTAGAAGTCTTTAGGCAACTTAGCACCCTCCGGCAAGATCTCTATAATCAAATCTATCAGTCGGTTGCAACATTCTTATGACATATTAAAATCGGACTTAATGCTCAATAATATTGTAACCACCTCCAACGATGAATGATCCTCACAACCAGGATATAATGGAGTCATTGCATTCTCTAGTAACTCCATAAATATTATAGCATCGGCATTCGGTTCTTCCTCAGCTTCATCATAATTATCCGAATTGAAACTAGGTTCGACAACGTCAAAAATCATGTTCACGCACCCGTCGTCATAATCAGCATGGTCATTGACACCCATATACGACTCTACATAAGGCTCCGACTTTGATGCTAAAGACACAAGTTCTTCATGTGAGGTCTACTGATAGTAATTCAGAATGAAACCTCTCGAGTATAAATGATATGTCACATCCACTTCTGAGTGATATTTCATGTTGCGACATCTTACACATGGATACTTAATTTTTGTGTTGTCCATGTACTGAGGGAATGCCTTGGCGAATTATAGGAATTATTCCACCCTTTGTATGAAATTATCCCGCACACCACATATATCATCAGGATGATGGTTGTACATCCATGAAAGATGATGTAGATAGTAATTCAGATCTATTTCTAATAATTCTGTAAAAAAATAATAGACATCGTTCAAGTATATTATCTATGTATCAATCTATATTGATACCTACTAAAGTATCTTGGGATACTAAACCAAAACTCAAATATCCTTAGATACTCAATCCTAATATACATACCCTCATTCAACACTTAAACACTTAACCTATACTAACTCACTAACACTTACTCACTAAACGCACTCAAACACACACATGTATACAATATGAACTCACTTGCACATGGTGCAAGTTGCTGCTGCTGCTATTGCTATTGCTTGCTGCTGCTATTATACACACATACACACACACACACACACACACACTCATACACATACATCACTAGTATACCGTAGATACATACTCCACTTATGATACTCACTCCAAATATAGGTTACCTGTCCCTCTGACCGAGGAGGGGGGTCATCGGGGTTGAGAGGAGCCGAGGGGGGTTGTCGGGGCCGAGGGGGACGCTGTGTTCTTGGTTACGTGATACATATACCAATTCCATGCCACAACCACCCGAACATGAATTCTTGTATCAAGGATAGGTTTGACACTGCTCTAACCCAAGTTGGATACGAGTTCTAGAAGAAGCCAATATCGTTTTGTGTCTCGACTTTGAAGAGTCATTCTCATGTCCGTGTATACGACTCTCCTTGAGTCAAGATTTGCATCCTATTATACACGATGTCGATACCCAAGGTTGCATCTAATTAACTCAGACAACTAACTAGAAGAGAGATAGGGTTATGGTTAGGGTTAGGGTTTGTGTCATGTCCCGTATCGTGTTAGTATATGTGTCTGTGTCATGTCCGTGTTTGTGTTACCTTCGTACAAGCCCTAACCCTAGTTTCGTGTCAATGTTTGTGTATCCATGTCGTGTCTGTGTTTGTGTGTCTGTGTCGTATCATTGTATGTATGTATATGTGTAGTGTCAGTATGTTAGTGTCGTTTCAGCAAGAGGAAGATAGGTTTAGGGTTAGGGTTACCTGACCCTCTGATCGAGGAGGGGGGTCGTCGGGGACGAGGGGCACCGGGGCAGGGGGCCGAGGGGGTCGTCGAGGCCAAGGGGCGCCGGTTTAGGGGGCCGTTGGGGGTTGCCAAGGTCGAGGGGGGTCAGGGTCGTCAAAGTAGGGGGCCAAGGGGGGTCGTCGGAGTCGAGAGGGGTGGTGATCGTCGGGGGGAGCGAGGGGTGTAGGAGGGAGAGGGGGAGATCGAAAGAATAGGGGGAAATAAAAAACTCAAAACCTATATTAAATTTTTTGCGACGTCTAAATTAAACGTCACTAATTAAAAAATTTGCGACGTTAGCGACGTCGCTAACAATGTCGCTAATTAAAAAATAACCAACATCGGTAAAAAATATCGCTAATTAATTTTTTTTGTGACATTAGCGACGTCGCTAATAACGTCGCTAAATAAAAAATAACCAACATCGATAAAAAATATCGCTAATTAAATTTTTTTGTGATATTAGTGACGTCGCTAAAATAGCGACTTTTAGTGACGTTAAAGAAGCTTATACCCACTATTCTTTAAAAAATCTAATTACAGTTGCTAAACGTCGCTATGCGTCACCACCAACGATGTATAGCGACGTTTATTTTTGGAGCGGCTAAAGTCTTTAACATTAGCGATATTTTATTACGACGTTGCTAAAAGCGTCTCTACTTTATCATATTTTGGTAGTGTACTTTATAAATTATTTACGGGTTTATTGTATGGTACTATTATTTCATGCAGCAACATACATCAAATGCATTCCTTCAAGAAAATTGCATCAAAATCTCAAGAAAATATTTTTGAAAAATTCGAGAAAGTGAACCTAGTGCTCTGAATCCACTTGTCATGCCCTGACTCTGTAAAGTTAATAATCGTCTCCCAAGCGTGATGTTGTGCTTGCCTAGGTTGCACAACGCACAAGGCAAAAACATATATTTTTTGATAATTTGTTTGAAACACAGAGTATAGGTCACATTGTAGCAGAAATATTGAGACACATTATTAGATTAGAAAAAATAATTTTTTATTCCTAAATTTAAATATATTACATTGATATGAAGTACATTGCTTTTGCCGTATTGGCTACATTGCTTGAAATAACAACACGAACAGACAAGCTGCCATGAATATTACTTGTTGTCCCATACATTACACCATTCACATAGATTGTTATAAAATGCCTTCAAAATAAATTGGGCTTCATCTATATTTCAAAATAGGAAGAGCTTCAAGTCGCCTCTTCGTTCTTCAGCTTCAGCTTAGTACCGTGTGCCCTCCGCGTTCCCGATACTTGAGATGTTAGGTATCCGTATGTAACTTGTACTGGTGAGCAGGATGAGCCCACTCGCCTAAACCAATGTTACTTATTAAAGGGACACATACATTGAATGTTATCTTACTATCTGGAACTAGAGAAAAATTAAAGTTTATCTCATAGGCACATTTAAAAGCAGTAAGTTAAATTTATGTCGTACGCATCGGTGATAGCTTTTTCACCCGGCACGCGCATTCCTTCATTGAAACATAGAATACTTACCCCTTGCACAAGATAATACATTAGCATGAGTACTATCTTATATGCGGTCATTGGTGATATTGAAGACACCACGATGGACTATTTTAAGGCATTTCAGTGATACTCTCCCAGTCGAGTTGTGAGCCCTCTGGAGGTCCCGTAGTGTACCGTGCCTTAGCATGTTCCATTATTCCCTCCTATGTCGATTCGATTTTGGTGTCCTGGATACCATTTCAAGAAAATTTTAACCTTGTGCACAAGTTGTGCATGACCATGGAAATGCTTAAACAGTTTATTTATGAAGCATATGCATGACACGAAGCATATTTTAAGTAGTATAATTTATGAACTCATGCACTGATTCAATCTTTCCTCCAAGCCATATGTTATGGTTTGGTTAACTAGTAGGCACCAAACACTCCGAGGCACCATGCCACAATTGATGTTTCTAATTCTCATATTCCTTTCAACAGTTCTGTGGTTCAAACCACAACTGTCAGCTTTGTGTACGAAGTTTAAGTTATAGGCCGTGCATATAGATGCGCTCGACAATTAGAGTTATCCTATATTTTATTCGTTAGTGGTAATCATGCATTATGGCTAACATTTATATATTTACATTCAACCGGGCATCATCGATATTAGAATCCATTACTAATTCGTCTTAACGAATTCCTTAGAAAACAAAAGTAGAAAACGTCGCAAAAATACTTCATCCAAAACCTCGTAATGAAAACGTTCAAGAAAAGCAATAGATGACCGGTCACATTGAAGGGACTCTTATACGGAGCTCTCTACTTCATCTTGGACTTTTTCCAATAAAAGCCAAACCTTTAGTTGGAAAAATTCTCTTTTATTCGTCCGAATGGAGTTGATGATGAAAAGGTCATTTTATATTAAGTTTAAATTTAGTTAGACTGGCCACAAGCTTTTACGTAGTGAGTCTCCCGGTCGGAACGGAGACAGGGCACTATATAATATACCACTAAGAATATATTTCTTCCCGAAACTTAAGAACAAGGGTCCTACATCCTACTCAATGAATAATGAAGGGTACTTATCCTTCATCTCCACCTCCATTTCCTATGTCGATTCTTCGACTGAATGGTTCTGCAATGCATGCAAACCAAGAGTACCGAACAGTTCCGCAGAACATTCTCCTTGCAGTCTAAAATTTGCACAGGTTCCTCCGTATATGACATATCTACGCTCAGCACCAGTTGATCGAGTTAACTACATGACTTGGGTCATGCATGTACTTCCGAAGTTGAGAAACATGGAAGACATCGTACACATCCGCTAAGGCCTATGGTAGTGCAATCAGATAAGCTACAACTTCCACTCTCTCGAGGATCTCGAAGGTACCAACGAACCTTGGATTTAGCTTTCCTTTGACCCCGAGCCATATTGCACCCGACATCGGTGTAACCTTCAAGAACACGTGGTCCCCGACCATGAATTCTAATATTTATTGATGGATATCTGCATAACTCTTCTAACTACTCTGCTCGATGTGAAGTCTGTCTTGAATCATGCGGACCTTCTCGACGGCCTGCTCAATTAGTTCTGGTCCGAGTACCTGTCACCCGCTGACTTCCTCCCAGCATATCGACGATCGATACTTCCTTCCGTATAATGCTTCATATGGTGCCATTTGAATTCTCGACTGATAACTATTGTTACATACAAATTCTGCTAAAGGCAAGTGCATATCCCAACTAGTCTTCAAGTCTATAGCACACAGCTACAATATATATTTAAGTATTTGGTTCACCCTCTCCATCTGGATATCTATTTGAGGATGATATATAATGCTGAAGTTCAACTTTGTTCCTATTGCAGATTGTAGGCTCGTCCAGAAATGCTACACGAATCGTTCGTCTCTGTCTGAAACGATCATGGCGGATACCCCGTAGAGTCAAACAATCTGATTATTGTAAATCTGTGCTAACCAATCGACACTCCATGTAGCTTTGATCGCGATAAAATATGCAAACTCGGTCAATCTATCAACAATGACCCAAATTGCATCATTCTCTCGCGGCATCCTTCGTAGCGTCTTCAAAAATTCGACGATGAAGTCCATTACGATATTGTTCCATTTTTACTCAGGAATTGTGAGGTTCTGTAGTTCCCCATCTAGCCTCTAATGTTCGGTCTTTACTTGTTGACAAGCCATACATTGTGACACAAATGTTGCCATATTTCGTTTCATGCCGTGCCACAAAAAAGTTGAGCACAACTCCTTATACATCTTGGTGCTCCCCGGATGTAAAGATTACTTCGAATAGTAGGCTTCGACCTTATTTCTCTTCTGAGTTTAAGGTCGTTAGGACACACACAATCTTCCATTCACTTACATTATTCTACCCGCGTCTTTCGCAAAGTCGGTCATCTTTCCGGTCGAAATAAGCTCGCACATCTTCTTCAAGAATAGGTCGCCCTTCTGAGCAAAATTGATCTTTTCCTGCAAAATCCGTTCAAGTCATAGTTTAGCCAGCTGCGCCCCTTGGCCTTGAAATCTGAGTTTGATGCCCATTGCCTCTAGATCTCATACTACTCGACCATTTATTAATAATGAATCCATGAACTTCTAACTCAAAACGTCTGCTACCATATTTTCTTTGTCTGTTGTGTAAGCGATCGTTAAGTCATAGTCTTTTATGAGTTTCAACCAACGTCTATGCCAAAATTTCAATTCCCATTGGTACTTGAGTTTCTTGTGATCTGTGTAGATTTTATAAACGAAACCGTATAGATAGTGTCGCCACAATTTCAGTACGAACACAATTGTCGCCAGTTCTAGGTCATGCGTTGGATAATTTTTCTCGTGCGACTTCAACTACCTCGAAGCATAAGAGATCACCTTATCCCATTATATTAGAATGAACCCTAAGATGAGCCACGATGCATCGTTGTAAATCTGAAACCCTTCAAGATCTTCCGGAAAATAATGATCGAAGCTGAGATGAGATATTGCTTTAACTCCTGGAAGCTAGTTTTACAGTCGTCGCTCGATACGATTACGATTCCCTTATGGGTGAGGCGATTTAGAGGCGATGCCACTCTAGAAAAGTTCTTTAGGAACCTACGATAATAGCCAACCAAACCTAAGAAACTTTAAATCTCGCTTGCCGACATAAGCTGCCTCCAGTCTACTATCGCTTTAATTTTCTTTGGGTCAACCGAAATGACTTCTACCGAGATAACTTGTCCTAGTAATGATACACTACTTATTCAAAATTCACACATACTTAGTTTGGCATACACTTATACTTTTGCAAGGTTTGCAACACGGTCTTCAAGTGTTCCAAGTGCTCTTCCCTGCTCTTTGAATATATAAGGATATCATCGATGAACACGACCATGAATTTGTCCATGAAGGGTCAGAAAACTCTGTTCATCATATCTATGAATGCGGCTGGAGCATTCGTCAAACCGAACAACATCACTAGGAATTCGTAATGTCCTTATCTGGTTCGAAAACTATCCAGATATTCATTGTTCCATTCTCAGTGTTACAAGAATTTAAAGTAGATTTCACAATATTACTTCTTTCTCATATAAGACTTCATAGTATTCTTGTATAAGTTGTACTAGCAGTTCATCATTCATGTGTTTCATTGATTACAACAGCATTGGACATAGAGCATCATTATCTTTATGTGGACCAGAGCAACATATAGTTATGAAACACAATAAGGTAACACAAGCATTCATTTTTAAGGCATGAAAGAGTAGAGAAGAATGGATAGATCCACTCACATATATAAATATTGCTGTATGCCTCGATCCTGTATATACCTACGATTCTTAAAGGATGATATGACATGATGCACTGTCTTCTAACTTGGCATAACCATACCCTCGAACCACGCTACATAAGATATACCATCCATCCAAGTTAGACAAGACTGCATCATCACTTCCAAATATCTCGATTCACAACACAACTTGTATCCCATTTGTCTTATCCGTCTAGAACTTCAGCGTAATGCCTTTCCGCGGAGCGGGATATATATCACTCAGAAAAAGGTTTGTCCTCAAAACTTAAAGAATAACTCAATCCACTATATATCTTAAGTCACCAAACGAAGATGTTCTGAGCCAAATATAGTTTACTATCTTTTTTGAATCCTTTGTCAATATCGCTCATTCATGAATCTCATATACTGATGTGTTCAATCCTAGCATCTCTTTCTTTCCAAATAATTTGTTCATGTTCCTCAGTTCACCAACTATTCTTTTATAGCTCCATTTGATTTTCATTCACCACTTAGCCTGGATTATACATATATTTTAGGTGTCCCCGAAATATAGTGAACTCAGCAAATGCTAATGGCTAGAGAAAACAAACGGCTACAGATGTACCTTCATTCCATAATATTGGCCACTTAATACTTTCGACCCAGATGTTCCTTATCATCGATTTTCTATAACTCGAAGTTCTTAGGACACTTACTTGGTCATTCCCATCAGTATCTTTCCAATACGTTGCAATCAAGTTTTGATCTAAACACTTCTCACTATTCACCAATGTCCTTTCGGTCTAGCATATGTTCAAATCTGTTATCTTATTAATATGGTTCCTTCATATAGCTAGTTGCCACAATCGCTATCTTCAAATTCACCAAATATAAAATACTCAGGGACTACCCAGGTTATGCTACTAGCCTAAACATGATACTTTAATCATTCCAAACAAAACTGACTGTAACATAAATTTCTCATCAATTCATATTGCAATATTCATTCTTCCAATGCCAATTTCGTTATTCCCATCTCTTTTGAGTATTTTGACCACCCGTCCTATTATTTTGATCCATCCAACTTTTACCAATTCCATTAAGAATATCACCAGTCGTCTCTTTATTATGACCCCAAGTGTATTTATAATTGTTCCGATGGTTCCTTAATATTTTATTTCTTTCCATTCAACTTTCAGCAAATTTTTTTCAACATTAGTGGCATCAAAATTTTAATGAATCCAGAGTTCCCTTTGATCGTATCGCATTCCATGCCACAATTTTATTATATTTTAATGATCTCAATCTGTTTTGTACGAAGGTCGCATTAGCCATATCATGTATCAAGTTTCTTTTTCCAATGTATAAAATTGGCATCCAATTCCTCGAGCGACGATTTCCCTATTTTATCCCAATTTATTTCTCCTTAGAACTTGATTTCCGAAGAAACTATTCCAAGAAAATCCAACCAACTGAACCCACTATTGATTTTCTATTCCAGTCGAAGCAATCAATCCAACTTTAGTAACCATTGATTTCAAAACTTACTCATCCAACAGTTTAACCATTCCAACATGATCCACTATTCCATAATACTCATTCCCAAATCTCACAACCAATTATCCCATACAAGCTATATACAGGTCGAATCGCAATATACTCTATCCAAGTCTCACGGTACCGTATTACCCGTGCAACTTCAATAGGGTCATCCTATGGGTTTATGAAAACCAATATAACTCTTGGTTAAGTCTCTATGGTTAGCTATATCGGCAGATAAACCTACTATTCATTGGTAACTCATCTCATGCTAGACAACTAATAGGGACAATACTCATCTCTATTCTTAGGGCCAAACTAAATCCGACCAATCTAAGGGACTTCTACCAAACTCTTATAGCCAACTCAAACCATAATGCACTACCACTGACCTAACCACAAATAAAGAACATCCAATAATATGGGTCCAGTCTATCTACCCACGGTCAATTCTCATGGGTCTACCTCAAACAAATGTTCATTCTTGACGTACCACAACCGACAAGGTCAATCTAGAACTACACGCTCAATCCCATGTCCATCATGTAAATCACCAATAAATCAAAATATGAATTGCTCTCAGATATGATTTTAAAATTCTTATTTTATAGTCATACTCTAGTTGTACCAATATACCACTCTTGAGTTTCCGTGCATCTGATTTATATATGGGATCGGCAACTAATCTGAAAATCAATTTTTGATCAATCACCTTTACCATCATATTGATTATGATCCTTGCTCTCAATTCTTTTCCATTATTCTATTCTACCTAAATTATTTATAGCCGGCAATCTCATCCAATCAATATGTTGAAGATATATCTCTCTTCCGATTCGTACCATCAAACTTACTTTTGCCAATTTTATTTCCATAAGGGTCAACTTTTATTCACATTAACCATTAACTTAATTATATCACCTCATCAAAGTCTAATAAAATTCTATCTCGCTCGGCCATATCCAATGATTATTCACGTATTCGATATATTGGTCATATCCCCAATTTAGAGATCATCCACGCTAGTTATAATTTTAAAAATTATATCTGTCATTCAACTATCATCAAAGCAACTAATTTTTTTGCTGACCAATTGTTATCACTGCGATAAAACTTTCCACCGAAAGTATCTATTCCAACTTGCTATACCTCAAGCTTTATTCGTACTTCGTCCAACAAGTTCTTATAAGGAACTTTCATATGATACTAAGCAATTAGGGTCATCGATTTAGTTTATTGCAATCCCACAAGTTCATATGCTGACTAAATATTATCCATCAACTTTAAATTCAAGCATTCTTGCTTCACAGCTGCTTCCCTTTTAAGTTAGGCTTGTAGTAAATGCTACACTCCTATGGTCAAAGGGTACAGTTCTCCACATACTTAGTATACTATAATTAATTTTTGAGAACTTTCAAACCCATGCAACCAACATGATATCCGTCTGTGACTAGCAATCACTTCCAACCATTCTCATTTGATACATGATCCAACTTACTTATCGATTGTGATATTTAATTATTGATGTAAAATTTAAAACTTTTATCCAACTGATTCTAGTCATCGTATAACCGTATAATCCATCTCATTATTCTCAGCTAAGGTATCCATCTTATACTTTTTACTTTATTGCTACCCAATATAACATTAAGCTATCGAGGTCTACTATTGATACTCAAACAAAAATATCCAAGGGACACTCGAATCATATTACCAGAAGCGTCGTTTCCGACTAAGTCTTGGCACCACCCAATTTTTACTGGTAGGCTCAATACTATCACTATTGAAGGGTCACACACAAGCATCACTAAGAGAGTAGAGGTATATACCACTCAGAGACTAAATTATTCCTGAAAATTATATTATTCTTACACTGATCCAACATCCCTCCTATACTACCTTCATGTTGTAGTATTTCCTTCCACAAACACATTACTCATTACTCATATGTAAAACATAATTCCACCATGGCATACACAAATTAACTCAACATTCCTATTGATTTAGACTACCAAAATTACTCATGCTTATTCACATTGATTATTGCACACATATTGGTTCTCTTTATTCCCACATGCAAATATTAATCACAAGTTATTCTTTTATTTTATCAAATTATTGTTGGGTTCTTGGTATCATTTGCAAATCAAGAATCACAATTTGGGTAATCATAATATTTAGGCTTATTATATGGAAGATCCAATGAGTGTAGCCAAGAGGTTAAATACTCTTGATTGTAGAAACACCTTCGAAATATAGTAGAAGCAATATCGAACGATCACAAAGGCAATTTTCAAAATCGTACAAGCAACTTTAAATACTCACAAAAGACAAATTTTGGATACGCAATAAGGCAACTATATCTAATCGCGGAAGAGACCTTGAATAGTTACTGACGCAACTTTGAGTATCCACAAAAACATCTTTGAGTAATCGTGGAAGCAACTTTGATTTAGAATTTGCTGAGTCCAAGGACGCATAACCTTGCTTTGATACCAATTTGTTATGCCCTGATTTCGAAGATTCAAAAGTAGCCATGGGCGTGATGTCGTACAAGCCTAGATTCTACTTGTACAATATAAAAAGATAGACAAGTAATTGTATTTCTCAGAAATATCGATATAGTAGCAAAAAATAAGCAGACAAATTGAAGTCACAACAAAATAGAATAAAAAGTAAATCTTTATTGATAATGATCTTTGAATGCATGGCTTACAACAGATTATAAAGCTTCTCAATTACAACTAATACTTGGCCACTTGGTTTACAATAATAATTGCCGTCTTGGCTTACAATCTTACTGATACAACTGAATTAAACTGTTTCATATATTATGCCCTTTATAACAGAAGACCCGTCCTTTTGAAAGAATAACTTCTATGCGCCACAATAATGCTTCGATGCCTCGAAATAGTTCCAGCCACTGCCCAAAGTTGAGTACCTGGGGATGCCCACAAACGTGTGTCAGTACATATCGCGTACTAGTAAGCAGAAACTAGTCTGCTCATCTAAACCAATACTAAGTATTCATGTGAGCATGTATGGTGGCCCATGCAGGTCTACGACTAAAATGTTCGGTTTCAACTTAGGGACCGAACAGGCCTGCAATAAGAATATGATAAGTTTTAGGATCTCATCCACTTGAATCGTTCTTGACATCTATATCGGATTCGAATTTATTTCTTGACTTGCATCCTGCCTTGATTCCCCTGTGCGCCTTTTATAGTTTATTTTGGATGCGAAGTAATGGAATCACAAGCAAGCAACGAGACTACTGCAGGAACACCACAAGGTGATGTGGTCACCTACGAAGATGAAGTGATACTAGAAGATAGAGGTCAATCAACTCAACAAGCTAGCAATCAAGCAGATCACCACCCTTTCAGCAAGCCCAGCAACTGCAGAGGAATCGACTACAAGGATGCGGACAAGCTTTCACGATGACTTTGGAGGACGCACAGACTCTTGGAGTAGCTAATGCGCGTAAGTTTTCGTAGCTATCTCGTCTAGTATTGCTTTAGTTCATGCCTGATGGTTTATGACCTTAGCCTTGACTTGGTAATTTGAACTTGCTAATAATTGATAATCTAATATATTTTTATAAAGAATAACCTGGTTTTCTAAAAACTGTAATTTTATAGATTTCCTTTATTCGAGAAACTGCATAACTTTTATCGCTTAGGGAAATGATTTTCCCTACGTATTCTTCTTAAAACCTTGATTCTCCTTGATTGTGATGTGCTTCGAACAATATTTGCAACCATGTCATCTCTGTTGACTGATTATTCTTTGATTGCGAGGACGCAATCCTCTTAAGGGGGTAGATTGTAAACCCCCTAATTTTTCAAGAATTTTTAAAATAGATTTTTCACAATTTTTGGAATTTTCTGGGATTTTTATTTAATTAAACTAAGGTGTTTTGATTATTAATAGATTTTTAAATAATTTTAGTTAATATTTTTATATTATGAAAATAATATTTTCTGGTGTAAAATGAAAAATTAGACATAAGATAATTTTTCGGGAATTTATTGGACCCCGAAAGTATTTTTAAAGACCTAAAAACCAAGTTTTAAATAAATGAATTAAACCCTGAAATAAACCCGGTTTATTTCTAATGAACCAAACCAACCCAAACCCGGTTCAACTGAACCAAACCCAACCTTAGCGGGTCGGATTCGGGTCTAACCCGCCGACCCAAAACCCGCTAACCCGTATTCATGTTTAGCGGATCGGGCCGGATCCGCCGCCCGACCCGACCCAGCACCGCTCCACCCGAAACCCCTCTCCTTCCCCAGCCGCTCAGTCCCGCACCCACCGCGTAACCGACGCCGCCGCTCTGCCTGTCGCCCGCTCGCTTCCCAGCCGCTCCGACTCCCACGCACACGCCGCCTCGTCGACTCCCGTAACCGCCCGCCGTTCCTCCTCCTCCCTCTTTCCTATAAAACCCTAGCAACGCCTCACCCTGAGAACCTCAGCGCCGCCCTCCTCCCTGAGCTCCCACCGACGAACCTCGCCGGAATCCCCGCAGCACCGCGAGCAGTTCCACCCCCGTCTCCTCCGACGTCCCCTCCAGCGCAGCCGCCCTCGGCTCCGGCGAGCCCCGGCGATGCCCAGCCCGCCGGAGCGCTCCACCGCCTCCGGCGACACCACCCACAGCCGCCCTAGCCGTCTTCCTCGATGATCGTCCCCGCTGCTAGAACCCCCTTCGCCTCCTGCCACCGCCCCGCCGTCCCTCGGCCATGACCCGCCCGGCCCCGCCACCAGCGCCACCCGCCTCCACCAGCGCAGTCCGGCCCAGCCACCGCCTCCTTCCGCCGCCCCTCGACCTCGCCAGCCTCACCGGAAGCAGCAGCAGCAGCCGCCCGCCACCAGCGCAGTCGGCCGCCCCGAGCCCGGCGTCTCCAGCACCTCCCTCCGGCGAGCCCAGCCGCCTTCGGCGAATCCCCCAGCCACAGCCGAACCCTAACCCTAGCCCAGACACGGCTGACCGGACACAACACAGTATCGTGTCGACACACGGACACCGAAAATCTCGGTTTCCATATAGCCCTGTTCAGGTAACCCGTTCTCCCTCCTCGTTGCTCCATTTTTGTTTTGTCTGTTGTGACATGAACCCTGCATGACCCTCTCGATGCCCGTACAAACTGCTCGGTGCGTTGCATCCTGTGGTGATCGCGAACCGCAATCCAAAAATAGGAAAATTAATATCTCGTTTTCTCTCGGAATTGAGTGTGCCCCGCCAAAAGGGACGACTTGGT
The DNA here is from genome assembly GCA_036927795.1 of Iris macrosiphon. NCBI lineage: Eukaryota > Viridiplantae > Streptophyta > Magnoliopsida > Asparagales > Iridaceae > Iris > Iris macrosiphon. The sequence continues at coordinate 109,078,255 of JAYESA010000008.1, read as the reverse complement.
CGCGTGCGGTCTTCACCGAAAGGTGCACGCCGTTGATACCGACGTGCAGGATTTCGCAGAAGTTGATTTGGATGTGCGTGAACACCAGAATCAACGCGTATCCGCCGACAACGTCTCGTATCCGTCTATTCTGAATCTCATTGTAACTTTATGTACACACGTCAGATTAAAACGAAACTTACGCCATCGGACTCGTAGCAATACGCTGGTCCTGTGACCCAAGTTTGGTGCGATTCTGAGAACGTTGACAAAATCGCGTATCGTGGGCCCCACGGCTCCACTTGACGGGCGATTTAGTGATCGGCTCATTGGAATCCAATTCTGGAAGTTTCGTTGGATTCGTATCATTGTTCTGGACCTGTTGGTACTATGTTTGATGAATTTGGAGACCTTAGATCCTGACAAATTTTTTGGTGCAAAGCGGCCCATATGTGGACCCCGCTTCGACCAGAAACTGTCATTTTTGCCCCTGTATCCAAATTGGACTCAAGGACAGGCGTTTCTAGCTATTTGATATATTTTGAATCTGATGGTGATATTTATTTTAATAACCGGAGCAGTACCTACAATTTCCTCTGAGGTCATAGCTACAGTTGGAGCCAGAACCCCAGGCAAGTGTACCTTGCCAAATCCTGCAGTTTTTGCTACTTATTTCCTTGACATATATATTTGTTGTATATGCTTAAACCTAGGACCGTGTGACTTTACTTAGCGTTCGATTAATATTCGGTTGCCAACACCGTACGCGGAGTTGTGTAACGTCACATAGAGATGAATATCGTGACCCTTTACATTCTCGTACTTGCCTTATCAAGTACGTTATACCCAGGACACCTGACACTATTCATGTGACAGAATCTTTCTAAAATATTCAAGGTGATTCTGTGTAGGTTGCAGGATTTATGACATAGACATTATATGCTTAGATCTTATTATGACTTGCTGCATTAGTTTTGATCTTGCGTGTCATGAACATGAGACGTGTGATTACATTGGGTGGAGAGAGACACACAGGCTACAGGTTGATTATATTATGACGGTGTCGTAGTCTCCCTTTTGAGCTAGACAAATCATATCATATCACTGCTACCAGCTCCCCGACACAGAGCTTGTAGTAGTTTTAGCCTGAGTTCTATTGATGCTCTCATCTTGCATATCACTTAGCTGGTTATAGAGTATTACCCTATTTATTCATTTATTGCTGCACTGCATTTATTTTGGCATGAGTTATTTTGTACCTTGCTATGTCCCCTGAGGACCTGGATCCGGATTATGTCCCCAGGATTAGCAGACGAGATCAACCCCGAGGTACACGGGACAGGAGCATTAGCAGGAGTAGGCACTAGAGCAGTACCAGATCCAGTAGGCGAGTGATTCCCGAGGTTATCTTCTAAGTATATACTTTGTCCATACTCAGTATTGTTGTTGATATCTTTATTCTTGTATCTTGACAGTTGTATCAGACTTGTTATCGGATTATTTCCCGATTTATTTACTTGTGACTTGCTGATGTTTATATTTCATTCTATTGATATTGTTGTATTTGTTTCTGTGGATGAGATTAGTAGACCCTTATTATTGTTTTACAGCTTAAGTACGCCCCGATGGATCCATTAAATTGGGTTTGTCCATCGGTGTGTGCTGCTGGCCATTGCCACGTGTCTAGTCCATCGATATTTTGGGACTGGGGCGTGACAGCATGCAGTTATTATAACCGTGATCTTTTTAATTAGAGACTAGGTTTATTTCAGTGATCAGAGTATCTAACAACATAATGAAAGCAAGTTACATGATCAGTAATATAATTTAAATATGAAAAGAATGTTACATATCGCTTATTAGTGATTCTTACCAACAGTCCACTTGTCGTATTCTTGTAAAACAAGGATTTTCCATACAATAAGAATCATGAATCATTTCTACTTGAGATGTTAATCCTGCACAATATTCTCATCAATATGCCGCCTAACTATTTGAAGGTCATAAAGGACCATAAGGAAAATCTAAAGGGGGGTGAATAAAGTACAACAAAATAATCTACCCAATTAAAGATTATCAAAATGTAGGCAGCTACTAAGTAACAATATATATGCAAGACAGTAATAAAATAAGAGTAAGAGTAAGAGAGAGCAAATGCAAACACCGCGATGTATACTAGTTTTTCTTTGAGAGGACTAGTTCAGTCCCGAGAACTCAAGCTCAGAGTTTTATCCACTATAATCACCAATAGTGAATCACAAGCTTTGATATGAAGGCTTGATAATTCTTTACACCCCGAGTTTTGATCCGAAGGTTCGCAACTTCACACACCATGAGTTTTGATCTGAAGGCTCACAGCTTCACACAAAATAGGGGCTTGATGAACCAAGCTCTTTACAACTATGCAGACTTCTAGACCGAGACCGTACTTGGCACAAGGAAGGCTAGGGAGTTGATCTTGGAGATAAAAAAGTTTAAGCTTTGAGGGTTTACTCACTATAGAATAGAAATATTGAGAATGGTTGAGTGAGTAAGAATGTGAAAAATCAATCCTATTTACAAATTATTACCAAACCATGTTCGGCCAAAATTTGTTAGGGAATATTTAAATTTTCGAACGTAGGAGGCCAAGAAATCAAGGATATAACAACTGGATGATTTTATACTAAAAGGATAACCGATTTTGATGCAAATTTGGGGCAAATTCGGTTTAAGTTCGGTTTACCTATTTTAGGTAGATCCAAGTTTGTATGTGGACTAGTTTGGTAGATAAGTTCAAGATATATTTGGCCTGATTTTTGGGTGGATGGGTTTTACGCTATTTGATTGGACTGAGTTGCTTTCTAGTTGCTAGTGCGACTCGACTTATATAAGTCCTAGACTCAAATAAAATATAAGATTATATATGAAAACCAAGAGCACTGATGACGCCGAACTTCTGAAATATCTGCTGACTTGAAAATACTTTTTCCCTTGATGACAGTTGTCCAAAGATAACCAGATCTGGGAATCTGAATACCCCCCGGTGCGAGGCTCTATATAAGTAGTAGACGGTTGGAACAAATCTTCTGGTATAACACTGTCTTTGGCTTATCGTCATATAGCATATTTTTATTACTGATCTTGCTTATTGCTTTCTGCAAGTACATGTTAGATAAATAAGAAAATATACAGAAGCAAATATTACATATCTGGACAATGCTGAGTTTAAGCAGAAGATACTATAGTGATTGATCGATTACCATAATGATAAACTTAATCGATTAGCCATATTCAAAAACTCAACATAAATATTGGGCCAACAGGTCATTGATGATACAATTTTGCACCATGAGGGATATGCCATATAGGACTCGAAGGGCATACGAAGCAGCATTCATGAGGTTGTGATGCCTAATGAATATCTCATTTATACCCAGTGCCACCAAAGTACTATATTTTATCCTAGGTTGACCGATCCCGGTGCCCCGATGTATCTAGTTCGAGAAAACTTACCAAATCTTGTGCACAAGTTGTCCATGATCATGCAATATCTTATGCAAATAAAATCTTTAACATAAATTACACTATAAGAAAACAAAAGTAAAGTCTCGCATTATCGATCCTTCTTGTTTTACTCATTCTCATATCGGTTAGTGACCCGTAGGTCCAAACTACATATCTTCTCATGGCCCGGTGGTACCAAACCACACTTATACTCGCATATGAATCATTTTTTTCATAGTTACTGTGCACTGATGCACTTATACCTGTCCAGATATTCATTGTTCCATTATCAGTATTACAAGCATGTAAAGTTGATTGTACAATATTACCTCTTTCTCATTTAAGATTTACTTTATAGTATTATTGTGTAAGTAGTACTAGTAGTTCATCATTCATGTGTTTCATTTATTACAACATCATTAGACATAACGCATCATGATCTTTATGTGGACTAGAGCAACATATAGTTATGAAACACAACAAGGTAACACTAGTATTCATTTTATTAGGGCATGAAAGAGTAGAGAAGAAGGGACAAATCCTCTCACATTTATAAATATAGGTGCATGCCTCGATCTCGCCTATGTCCATGATTCTCAAAGGATGATATGACATGATGTACTGTCTTCTAATTTGACATAACCATACCCTCAAACCATGCTCCATAAGATATTCTATCCGATCAAGTTAGGCAAGACTACGTCATCACTTCCAAATATCTCGATTCACAGCACAACTTGTATCCCATATATTTGATCCGTCTAGAACTTTAGCGTAATGCCTTTCCGCTGAGCGTGGCATTACAAGAACTAGAGAACCTACCATATTTGTAGCTCGATGGTATCCACCCGGAGGACTCCTAGCCGAGCACTTGAGTGTGTTTTTATTCCTTCAACCTACAAACTTTTGTATAGGCATTTAGCTAATGAGCACATATTTAGCTCATATTTTGTTCTGATATTTCAGCCGCGATGGCTTACATGGTCTGTGTATATAGTTGGCTTGTGGTATAAACCCCATATCGTTGCATCCATGATCAAATCTTGAGATATTAGAATACCCCGATATATGTAGTTGGCCTAGCTCCTTCCTAGCTTTCCAGTATTATGGTTTTAGGGCGTAACAAGTTTTTAGTGATAGCCTATACATATCTAATTTATCAATCTTGTGGTGGTCATTGGTGTTTAGAATTCTCATTACCTAACATGATCCCTTTGATATTGTCACTACCACATTTCTAGAATAGGGATATTTTTGTCATTTACATATAAATATATATATTATTTATTAGTTTATATAATATGTATTTTCGATATATTGTAACTAGTAATAATATGCGTTAGTGGGCTAAACATGATGTGACCATGAGACTCAACACTAGATTAGTCACTTTTGGGACCTAACTAGTCAACCCTCTTCATCAGATTAGAAATTTAATTAAGTTTTTATTAGGATGAAAACCCCACTTATTGGAAAACCCTTCATGAAATACTAGATGATACTTTGGTCTTTTTGCCTTGGCATAACCCTAGGTCTCTAAGTAGCCGGCCCTATAAGGAGGGGGTGGAGGAGCCTCCCTCTAGCCTCATTAAATGATCATGAAAACCCTAGTTTGAGTTCTTCTCCAAACCACCCTCATTTCTCCAGCAAATTTCAGAAATTAATCCCAAAATCCCTCTCATTTTCCTCATCTAAGAGGCCTAGAAGCTTGGGTTCCAAGGAGTATTGGAGAAGAATAAGTTTGGCTAGGAAATCCTTGGCTTTGCATTGGGAATCAATCTCCCAATAGGTGAATACTCAAACCTCTCTTTTAAATTATGTTTTTATTAATTGTTTGGCTATTAGGAGCCCACTCATAGTATAGGAGTACCCACTAGGGGAGATAATGAGTTTCTTTTAGCTTCCATTATATTTCCTTCATGGTGTTGTGTGCATATTGGAGTTTTGTGTTTATGGGTGTGTTTTTACCTATTTTTTCATAAAAACTAATCATATTAGATGTATATAATTATATTTGATATGTAGATATATTATTAGTTACATATTTGGGATTTTGGCATGAAGATTGGTTGAGTATCATGAGTATCCTTATTGTGCACTCAAGGTGTTTGTTAAATTAATTATTAGAATGTGTATCTATTTAGAGGGTGTTATTCATAAGATAATTTATATACATATAGTGTATATACATATTCGTATATATATATACTTATTATATTGTGTTGTAACACCGTATTATAGTGTGGGGTATCGGGTAGGACATATATCATATCTCGGCAGCAGCAACAATATGATTAATCAATGCAATAACAGCAAGCATAGAGTGTAGGCATAGTATTGTGGTTTGAAACCAATGAAGGGTGTAGCTATGTTTCAAAGCTATACGAGGGTATTTAGTTCAGGAGGAGGATCGGGTTCTGATGACAGCCATCAGATGCTATATATGAGTGTGTGATTGTATACGTGTATACACGTATAAGTGTGTAATAAAGTATCAGTATGGAACCTACTCTAGGTTAGATAACACCCTAGGTAGAAGCCCCCAATTTGAAACCTAGGATTGAAACTGATACTTATGTATTATATGGGGAACCAGGGAATAGGCAAGGTTGGTTTAGACAACATAAAGTGATATAGCAGTAGTAGCAACTACTTGCCTTACAGATGAGCAGTTGTAAGGGGGTTGGATAGCCCAGCATATCAGTGAGCACTTAGTGTAGTGCACATACTGACTTGGGTACTATGTCCAGTGCAGGCATGGACAACCCTTGGCTTGTGTAACAAGGTCTCGGGTAGAGTGTTCTAGTATAGGCAGGCCAGTGCATGTTGTAGCAAGCAAGGTAGTTTGATAGCAGTAGCATATACAGCAAGGTATAATGAGGTGTTGAGGTATGTGGGTCATTCAATGAGAGGAGAGGGTAATGTATTCGAGTTGTGTGTGTAACCTGTAGTGCTAGTAAGTAACTAGAAGAGGATAATTAGTATTAAAGTATCGATAGATGATAAGTAGAGTGTGTCTCAAGTTGTAGTATTGGAGGGAAGGTATCAGACCTGATATCAGGAATTATACATGTCCAGATACACATGTACTCAGTTTGGTGGGGAGCACTATTCTCAGTTGGTTCTAGTGATAAGCATGGGTTGGATACTAGACTGGTTAAGTTTAGTTGTATTGGTTTATCCCTACTTGGGGTGCAAGAGAAGTATCATATGGTTAATTTATGTATCAGTCTAGGTAATAGACATATGATAAGTATCTAAGTTAAGTATTAGTATCAACAAGGTGTTCAGTTAGACCAAGAGAGTTAGTATGGGTATTAGGCTTAGGGTAATCACTTAGATACTAAGGTAGTATGATGGAAACAAGTAATGGGTATAACCAAGGTAATAGGATAGAGTGTATAAGTAATGAACCCTAGGCTAGTTTGGTTATATTGGGGTGTCAGGCTTGGATTCTTGGGTATCCAACAGTAGCAGTGGGTCTTGGTGCAGGAAGTTTGGATGAGGATTATAACAGACTTAGCATTAAGGGTGTATTATGTACTAATGTATATAGATGAATCTAGTTATGTGTATCTAGATAAGTTGGTTATGTGTCTAGATGATTATAGATATGTATGTCAAGGGTAGAGGGAATAACGGATACTGCAGTACCAACAGGTATATGAATTCAAGTGTGTGTATTGGTGTTAGCAACATGTACTAGTGCCAAGTGTAGGTATGTGAGTGAGGTTAAAGGAGAGTGTTAGTGAGTAGTATGGGGATTTAATACTTAGCATGGTAGGTAATTGTAGCATTAGAATGAGTTATGATATTAAGATAATACTAGATAATAGAGATAACTAGTATACATATAAGTTATATATATAGATACTTAAAAATATTAGCTAGTGTTCCTAGTACTAACTAGTATGACCTATTAATCAACCCAGAAGCTCGGTATGGACCTAAAACTAAGGTATTGACCTAGTTGACCTTGGTTTGACCTAATTTGACTATTTGACCTAGTTTTGAGTTAATTAAATATATTATTGATTCTAAAACACTATTGACATAGAATTTTATATTTAGGTATTTGAGACACCAAGACGGATACTGATTTGTTATCCATTTCTCTGGACCACAGGCGAGTACATACTCTTATATTTTTTGTTATTTTGATCATTACTATGATTCTAGTTGTAGTGTAAACTTGATTTTGACATATTGGATACACGGGCTAGTATCATAGATACATGTCATAAGGAGTCATGATTGGAATGTATTGTACTATTTGGGGATAGAAAAATATTAGCAAGTTATGTGATCATACCCCACCTTACATGCATCGTAGTTCACCCCATACACATCACGTAGGGTATAGCTTGACTATTTACATACCTTATAGCCTGTTATTTATGATTAGCCTAACTATTGCTCACATCATAGCTAACCATATTATCATGCCCCAGTCCCAAAATACATAGGACCAGAAATATGTGACACGCCAGCTACGCATTCGACCAGACTCTGGTCTGACTCGAATACGTATAAGCTGTAATATAAAAGGGCACTATCTAGATATTCCATAAATATAAACCTCTATGTCTCAATCCACAATGTACAACAGTAAATAAGAAAGAGCTATACGTGCTAGAGTCGACCGCCCAATAACACACTAACTCGAATAGACTCGAGAATAAGTATGAGTCTATAAAAACTAGGCTATAACAGCAGATAAAATAAATAATGTAAAATAACTATAATGCCGGTAGATATAATGTGAGTACCTGGTACTATGCCCGCAAGACATGCAACTCCAAGAGCAGCTCCAAATGCTCCGTAATCATCTATGCTGCAAAACTGGCAGATAACCAGGTCCTCAGAGGGACGTAACAAGGTACAGAAATACAATATGCCAAGTAAACAAAAAGTACAAGTGCACGACAGGGTACTCTATCATAACCAAACAAGTGTGACACAGTTTAAAGACAATGTTCGACGCGTGGGCTGTCCAAAGTAAAAATGTTCGACGCGTGGGCTGTCCAAAGTAAAACCGTAGCTCCGAACACAGAGACACACGGGGCGTACCGTAGCTCCGAGCACAGAGACACACGGGTGATACACTACTCTAGAATACAGGATCACTACATATACATATATAAGCGCGTGCAGAGGAGCCCAAGCGTCTAGTAACTGTCTTCCCCTTCCCAAGCGGTCAACGATGGTGCGCTGAACCTGAACCTCTATCTAACAGTCTCGACCCACGGAAGACGCGGCCTTAAGGTCGTCCCAGTCCTTGGTCATGATGTCAGTATCAGGAAACAGGAATCTGGCATGATCACGGTGTATATGTGTATCCTGGGGTATCGATGTACTCAGGTACGTACATCGAGGTGCTGTGAAGCATCTAGCAATTATTCTAAGATGTTACGTCGAATGTCAACACCCGGTTGTGAACCGGACACGGAGTATCGAACATCAACATAAATACGTGCACGAGTACATAAAGAACAACAATATCTGTAATCTGAAATACAGGGTGGCAAGGTACACTTGCCTGCGTGCGGCTGCTGATGACGGGGATCGGGTACCGCGTCCAAGTCCTCAGGTCCCGCAGTACCTAGTGAAGAGATACAAACCCGAATTAATAATCTATTCTATGACCCTCAAGGGTAAGATACTAGAGGGCTGACTACAACTGACTAATGGTACGACAGTCCAACAACTAGTCATCTGTATATTCTCCTCGAGCACATATTTTAATTAAATAGCGATAATTTATGTAGAAGCCAGCTCTAATTTCCATCCAAGTACAATTTCCAAATTCATCTTCATATAACATAACTTACAAGGTCACTACACTAAATAAACCCTAAAATATGTTAACACCACCTCAAGTCATAAAAATCCATTTTTTAGCATTAATCATCACTAGCCTTAGCCAACCTAAATATTAATCCCGTAGTTCAAGTATTACCTACACTAATCATTTACATCAACACTACATAAACCCTAGAAATAAATTAACCTCATTAACCACAACCTCATCCATGTTCATATTTAATCTTCATTAACGTAATCATCATCCCTGTTAATATTTAATCATCATAACCTATCCTATATAAATATCTCAACCATATAATTCATTTATCACATTACACTAACCATCCACATATGTAAACCACAAACCCTAGCTAGCATAGCAATCATATCTAAACACCTTCCTAATTAACTAAAGCAAATCTGGAAATTAAATAGAGATAGGTTGAGAGTCGACCTTGACGACGACGATGCCGGGTATGGTCGGAGAAGGTGGCCGATGGTGGTGGTAATGATGGTGGTAGTGGTGGTGGTGGTGTAGAACTGGTGGCCGGAGGTGATAGTGTAGAGACTGGTGGCCGAAGGAAAGCACACAGCAGGGGGGGGGGAAATTCTGCACCGGCGGGGAGGTTGGACAGCACAGCGCGTTGGCGGGGGGACGCACAGCCTCGGGGGCAAGGCTGCTGCACAGTGCCGCACGGCCGCGGGGAGAATAGGCGGTCGGTCTGCTCAGTCGGCCAGGAATGAGTTCAGCCGCTGGGTCGGGTAGGGGTGAGCGGCTGCACAGTCAGAGTAACGGACTACAGCCGGAGCGGGGGGACGCATGGCCAGCGGGGGTCGGATCGACAGCGCCGGCGGGACGCATGGGAGCGGGAAAGCCGCGGGGTGGTCGGCTCCGGACGGGCTGGAGCGGGGTCGGGCCGGAGTATGGTCAGCCACAGTGAGGAGGAAAAAGAAATAGAGGAAGAAGAAGAAGGAGAATGATGGAGAGAGGTGGTTTATTGCATAGAGAAATATGGAGGAGGAGAGAGAGAGATATTATTGGGATTATGGCCGGTTAGTTTTTGGTTGAGGGTGGGGTGAGGAGTTACTTTATATATAGGGGGGTGTGTGGAGGAGATGGGGGGTTGGGATCAACCCATTCAAAATGGATGGTTGAGATTAATCATGAAGAGGGGAAGGTTTCTTCATGAGGGTGAATGGGTGGGTGAGAATGGGACCCTATTTTGGGACCCTCTCAATTATTCATGGCCAATAGGGTGGTGCCACACAATTCAATAATTGCAACTTAACCCCGTAAATTTGGGAAATTGCATGGACACATAAAATGACACAAAAATTACGGAGAAAAATATATTTAGAAATTTTCATGGTAAGAGGGTGTTGTGCGTTAGGCACGGGTTTAATTAGGAAGACATTTGAATTAATTTAGGATTATAAAATAGGATTTACAAAGTTGGTATTCTCGATTAAAATGGAAAAAAAGCGTCCCGCGTATTTAATTTAATTGGGGCACTTGGGGTCAAAATCCAGAAATAACGCAAAGGCCAAAAATGGTGGGGGCTTGGAGTCAGTCTTGGACCCTTTAGTTGGTCCGGCTCAACGGGTTAAGTTGGTATCCCAAAATTTAGGGTAACGACACAGGTGTCCGACACGGAATTAAATATGGGTTACGATTTTCGGAATGTTGTGCAATTAATTTAGAGCACACAAAAATTGATTTTAAAAGACGAAAAAGTCCAGTGCCTAATTTGGCGAGTTGAGTCAAAAGTACAATAATTGTACGGAATTTATGGGTTGATATTGGGCTCTGAAGAATCAGAAAAAGATAGGGCGCACCAAGGGTTTTAATTAATTGAATTAAATACCAGATAAATTTTATCGCTACTCTACACCTCGACATCTGCTATCAAAATTTTCTAAATCCACTCTAACTATCTACAGAATAAATCGAGGGGGTTTACATTCTTCCCAACTTAGAAGAATTTCGTCCTCGAAATTAAAAGTAAAGCACGATAATATCTAGCAGAATTTTAAAACAGTCTAGAAATTAAATGTCGTACGTGAGATCGTACCTTGCTCCCCAAATAAGTACGAAAACTGCTGCCGAATAGAATCCTCGCGCTCCCAAGTAGACTCGCCTGGTGAATGGTGCTTCCATGCCACTCTGACCAGTCGAATCGTCTGCCCTCTCAAAGTCTTCTCGCTGCGATCGAGGATCTCAACTGGCTGCTCTACGTAAGACAGACTAGGCCCGACTGTAATCTTCGAATGATCAAGTACGTGGCTAGGGTCTGCGACATATCTCCTCAGTTGCGATACGTGAAATACGTCATGTACTCCCTCTAATGATGGAGGTAATGCAAGACGGTAAGCCACTTCGCCAACTCGTTCTAAAATGTCAAAAGGTCCGATGTACCTCAGACTCAACTTATCTCTGCCCCCGAATCTGATGGTACCACGAGAGGGCGATATCCTCAAAAATACGTGGTCACCCTCCTTGAACTCCAATGGTCTGCGGTGCGCATCTGCCCAGTGTTTCTGTCTGTCCTGTGCTTCGCACATGTGGCTCTGAATCTGCTTGACCTTCTCTACTGTCTGTGTCACCAACTCTGGACCCAGTATCGGACGCTCTCCCACGTCACTCCAACAAACTGGCGACCTACATTTCCTGTCGTACAGTGCCTCATAAGGTGCCATCTGTATGCTAGCCTGGTAACTGTTATTGTAGGAGAATTCCACCAAATGGAGATGGTCCACCCAAGATCCTCCAAAATCAATCATGCACGCTCTCAACATATCCTCTAATATCTGTATTGTGCGCTCTGACTGTCCATCAGTCTGTGAATGATACGCAGTGCTGAACTTGAGTCAAGTTCCTAGGCTCTCCTGCATACTCCGCCAAAAAATATGATGTGAATCTGGAATCACGATCCGATACGATGCTGACAGGCAGTCCATATAATCGTACTATCTGCCTCATATACATGTCAGCTAGTATCTCTGTAGATTGCCCAACTCTGAAGGGCAAGAAATATGCAGACTTGGTGAGTCTGTCTACGACAACCCAAACTGCATCCTTCCCGCTAGGGCTCTGCGGGAATCCTGTGACGAAGTCCATGGTAATGTGTTCCCACTTCCACTCGGGAATGGGGAGTGGCTACAATAATCCTGCAGTCCTCTGATGTTCAGCCTTGACTTGCTGACAAACTAAACACTTTGCCACAAATCTTGCAATTTCCCTCTTCATCCCATGCCACTAGAAATGCTGTCTCAAGTCTCGGTACATCTTCGTACCCCCGGGATAAATGGAATAAATCGAGCTATGAGCCTCGATCATCAACTCTTGGCGTAGCTTGTCACTCGGAACATATAGGCGATCTCCGAACCTCAACGTTCCGTCTTTGTGAATCCTGAGTCCCGTCTGCATCCCGGCTTCTGTTCTCTCTCGTCGACGTCAAAATCTCGTATCTGTAGGCAATGCTGCCTTGATCCTCTCAATTAAAGTAGACTGAACCTCAAGACTGGCCATCTGTCCATCCATGCCTAGCAATACGATCTCTATCCCAAGCTCTTGGAGATCCTCTAGCAACTGTCGCTGCGTCGTCAAAAAGTATGCCATGGGCTTCCTGCTTAAGGCATCTGCTACGACATTCGCCTTGCCAGGGTGGTACTGTAACTCAATGTCATAATCTGTCATCAACTCTAGCCAACGTCTCTGCCTCATGTTGAGCTCCTTCTGTATGTAGACGTACTTCAGGCTTTTATGATCTGTATAAATCTCAACACGCTCACCATAAAGGTAATATCTCCATAGCTTTAGTGCAAATATCACTGCAGCTAGCTCCAAGTCGTGCGTCGGATAGTTCTTTTCATAAACTCTCAACTGTCTCGATGCGTAGGCTATCACCTTGCCGTGTTGCATCAGTACACATCCCAATCCGCTCCCTGACGCATTACTGTACACTACAAATCCTCCTGATCCTGAAGGTAGTATCAAAATCGGTGCTGATGTCAGACGCTTCTTCAGCTCATCGAAAGCCGCCTGACACTCATCGGTCCAGATAAACTTTTCACTTTTATGCGTCAGTCGCGTCATAGGCGCAGCTATCCTCAAAAAGTTTTCCACGAACCTCCGATAATATCCGGCAAGTCCGAGGAAACTCCTAACCTCTGTAACTGATGTAGGGGTAGGCCAGGTCTCTACTGCAGCTATCTTTTCTGGGTCAACTGATAGTCCATCTTCGGTGATTATGTGCCCTAGAAAGGGTACTCTATCCAAGCAGAACTCACATTTGCTGAGTTTGGCGTACAGCCTCTCATGTCTCAGCGTCTCCAACACGATCCTGAGATGCCTCTCATGCTCCTCCTGGCTCTTGGAATATATCAAAATATCGTCTATAAATACCACCATGAACTTATCTAAGTACTGGTGGAAGACATTGTTCATCAAACACATAAATACTGTTGGCGCGTTGGTTAAACCAAATGGCATGACTAAAAACTCATAGTAGCCATACTTCGTCCGAAAGGCCATTTTCTGGATGTCCTCTTTCCGTACCTTGATCTGATGATAACCGGATCTGAGATCAATCTTCGAGAATACACATGCACCGCTAAGTTGATCAAACAAATCATCGATGCGCGGCAGTGGATACTTGTTCTTTATCGTTACATATTTAGCTCCCTGTAATCGATACACAAGCGTACCGTCCTGTCCTTCTTTGGTACAAACAGAATAGGTGATCCCCATGGAGATATACTAGCCCGTATGAAACCCTTTTCTAAGAGATCATCTACTTGAACCTTCAGCTCAACCAACTCCTTCGGTGCTAGTCTGTAAACGGGGGAAGTAACTGGCTCGGCTCCTGGAGTCAACTCTATGGTGAACTCAATCTCTCTGTCAGGTGGCAGTCCTGGGAGATCCTCTAGAAAAATATCCTCAACTCTGATATAACATGGTGGTACACTGGTTCACCTCCTGCATTGTATACCCCTAAGGTAGATGGGCACCATACTCCTGGGCTCCCTGAACTTAACTCAGGGTAACCTGGTGGCCTAAAAATATAAATGCAACTACGTCGACAATATTGTGTCGCGTGGTGTTGGCTCAACCAATCCATGTCTAGGATAAGGTCGTAGTCTAGACTAAACCTCAAAATAATTTCTCCTGTTCTGTTTCCAACATCAATCCTCAAAAGAAAATTTTTCCTTTCCTAAAGTATAATTATCTTCTCCTCAAAGTTTTCCCTTAAAATTCTATTCCTCGAATTTTTTCTTTTCGTTATTTATCTCTCCAAGTCACATAGTGCAATTATAATAATGATGTCACCCAAGCACATGCTAAAATTTCTGGTATTAGATCATCATCTTCCAAGTGAGAGCTTGAAATTTTATCTCCTCTAGTCCATAATGTCATTCCTGGTATTACTATCATATACAACCACTAGTTTCCATTATTAGGCTATGCATTCACATAAATCATTTTAGGTCATGATCAACAATCCTTCTAGCTCTCAATACTCCCAAGATCACTGCTATCTCAAGTACGACTAGGGTACTACTGGCTCCAATTCTCTTGTTACCCTTTCATACTAGTTCTAGAATCCAAAGAACCCTTCAATCTATCCTGATAGGGTAACATTCTTCCCATAGAAAGGTATACGAATTCTGTCTTCTGCCGTCTGGTCTTCGATCTTCTTCTGGAGGAAAATCATCAGTCACAAGCATTCGTCTCCCCGAACAATATGGGACGAGAAACAAGGATAGCTATATTGACGAAGATTGAACGAATGCAAAGTGGAAGTCCAAGGGCGATAATCACATACAAAGAGTTTTAAAATCGATTATGGATTGAGATCCTACTCAACAATCATAACATCTATTCCTAATTTGCAAGCTCGCTTGGCACAGTCAAGTGACCAAGACGATTTAAATCGGACCTGCATGGGCCACCACAAAAACATGTCACATCCCAGTCCCAAAATACATAGGACCAGAAATACGTGACACGCCAGCTACGCATTCGATCAGACTCTGGTCTGA
Source organism: Iris macrosiphon (assembly GCA_036927795.1). Taxonomy (NCBI): domain Eukaryota; kingdom Viridiplantae; phylum Streptophyta; class Magnoliopsida; order Asparagales; family Iridaceae; genus Iris; species Iris macrosiphon. The sequence continues at coordinate 109,062,943 of JAYESA010000008.1, read as the reverse complement.
CTCGAATACGTATAAGCTGTAATATAAAAGGGCACTATCTAGATATTCCATAAATGTAAACCTCTATGTCTCAATCCACAATGTACAACAGTAAACAAGAAAGATTTATATGTGCTAGAGTCGGCCGCCCAATAACACACTAACTCGAATAGACTCGAGAATAAATATAAGTCTATAAAAACTAGGCTACAACAACAGATGAAATAAACAATATAAAATAACTATAATTCTGGTAGATTTAATATGAGTACCTGGTACCATGCCCGCAAGACATGCAACTCCAACAGCAGCTCCAAATGCTTCATAATTATCTATGCTGCAAAACTGGCAGGTAACCAGGTCCTCAGAGGAATGTAACAAGGTACAGAAATATAATATGCCAAGTAAACAATAAGTACAAGTGCACGACAGGGTACTCTATCATAACCAAATAAGTGTGACACAGTTTAAAGACAATGTTCGACGCGTGGGCTGTCCAAAGTAAAACCGTAGCTCCGAACACAGAGACACACGGGGCGTACCGTAGCTCCGAACATAGAGACACACGGGTGATACACTACTCTAGAATACAGGATCACTACATATACATATATAAGCGCGTACAGAGGAGCCCAAGCGTCTAGTAACTGTCTTCCCCTCCCCAAGCGGTCAACGATGGTGCGCTGAACCTGAACCTCTATCTAACAGTCTCGACTCACGGAAGTAACTCAACAGACGCGACCCTAAGGTCGTCCCAGTCTCTGGTCATGATGTCAGTATCAGGAAACAGGAATCTGGCACGATCACGGTGTATATGTGTGTCCTGGGGTATCGATGTACTCAGGTACGTGCATCGAGGTACTGTGAAGCATCTAGCAATTATTCTAAGATGTTACTTCGAATGTCAACACCCGGTTGTGAACCGGACACGGAGTATTGAACATCAACATAAATACGCGCACGAGTACATAAAGAACAACAATATTTGTAATCTGAAATACAGGGTGGCAAGGTATACTTGCCTGCGTGCGACTGCTGATGACGGAGATCGGGTACCGCGTCCAAGTCCTCAGGTCCCGCAGTACCTAGTGAAGAGATACAAACCCGAATTAATAATCTATTCTATGACCCTCAAGGGTAAGATACTAGAGGGCTGAATACAACTGACTAATGGTACGACAGTCCAACCACTAGTCATCTGTATATTCTCCTCGAGCACATATTTTAATTAAATCGCGATAATTTATGTAGAAGCCAACTCTAATTTCCATCCAAGTACTACTTCTAAATTCATCTTCATATAACATAACTTACAAGGTCACTACACTAAATAAACCCTAAAACATGTTAACACCACCTCAAGTCATAAAAATCCATTTTTTAGCATTAATCATCACTAGCCTTAGCCAACCTAAATATTAATCCTGTAGTTCAAGTATTACTCTACACTAATCATTTACATCAACACTACATAAACCCTAGAAATAAATTGACCTCATTAACCACAACCTCATCCATGTTCATATTTAATCTTCATTAACGTAATCCTCATCCCTGTTAATATTTAATCATCATAACCTATCCTATATAAATATCTCAACCATATATTTTATTTATCACATTACACTAACCATCCACATATGTAAACCACAAACCCTAGCTAGCATAGCAATCATATATAAACACCTTCCTAATTAACTAAAGCAAATCTGGAATTTAAATGGAGATAGGTGGAGAGTCGACCTTGACGACGATGGTGCCGGGTTTGGTCGGAGAACGTGGCCGGGGGTGGTGGTAATGATTGTGGTAGTGGTGGTGGTGGTGTAGAACTGGTGGCCGGAGGTGATGGTGTAGAGATTGGTGGCCGGAGGGAAGCACACAGCGGGGGCGGGGGGAATTCTGCGCCGGCGGGGAGGTTGGACAGCACAGCGCGGCGGCGGGGGGACGCACAGCCTCGGGGGCAAGGCTGCTGCCCAGTGCCACGCGGTCGCGGGGAGAATAGGCAGTCGGGTTGCTCAGTCGGCCAGGGGTGAGTTCAGCCGCGGGGTCGGGTAGGGGTGAGCGGCTACACAGTCGGAGTAACGGACTGCAGCCGGAGCAGGGGGACGCACGGCCAGCGGGGGTCGGATCGACAGTGCCGGCGGGACGCACGGGAGCGGGAAAGCCGCGGGGTGGTCGGCTGGCCGGACAGGCTAGAGCGGGGTCGGGCCAGAGTATGGTCAGCCACAGTGAGGAGGGAAAAGAAATAGAGGAAGAAGAAGAAGGAGAATGATGGATGGAGGTGGTTTATTGTATGGAGAAATATGGAGGAGGAGAGAGAGAGATATTATTGGGATTAGGGCCGGTTAGTTTTTGGTTGAGGGTGGGGTGAGGAGTTACTTTATAGGGGGGTGTGTGGAGGAGATGGGGGGTTGGGATCAACCCATTCAAAATGGATGGTTGAGATTAATCATAAAGAGGGGGAAGGTTTCTTCATGAGGGTGAATGGGACCATATTTTGGGACCCTCTTAATTGTTCATGGCCAATAGGGTGGTGCCACATAATTCAATAATTGCAACTTAGTCCCGTAAATTCGGGAAATTGCATAGACACATAAAATGACACAAAAATTATGGAGAAAAATATATTTAGAAATTTTTATGGTAAGAGGGTGTTGTGCGTTAGGCACGGGTTTAATTAGAAAGATATTTGGATTAATTTAGGATTAAAAAATAGGATTTACAAAGTTGCTATTTCCGATTAAAATGGAAATAAAGCGTCCCGCGTATTTAATTTAATTGGGGCACTTAGGGTCAAAATCCGAAAATGACGCAAAGGCCAAAAATGGTGAGGGCTTGGAGTCAGTCTTGGACCCTTTAGTTGGTCCGGCTCAACGGTTTAAGTTGGTATCCCAAAATTTAGGGTAACGACACAGGTATCCGACACAGAATTAAATATGGGTTACAATTTTTGGAATGTTGCGCAATTAATTTAGAGCACACAAAAATTGATTTTAAAAGACAGAAAAGTCCAGTACCTAATTTGGCGAGTTGAGTCAAAAGTACAATAATTGTACGGAATTTATAGGCTGATATTGGGCTCTGAAGAATCAAAAAAAGATAGGGCGCGCCAAGGATTTTAATTAATTGAATTAAATACCAGATAAATTTTTTCGCTACTCTACACCTCGACATCTGCTATCAAAATTTTCCAAATCCACTCTAACTATCTACAGAATAAATTGAGGGAGTTTACACATATGGTTATCCTGATCTCACATGTATCATAGCCAATCATATATAACAAGCCTGTTCTAGTCCCAATTCGATCACACAGTGTCACGCCCCTATCTCCCGCAGGTAATCGGCCGTCCCCACTAGGCGTGAATCACCGCGCCAGCGCTCCCGCGGGATAATCGTTCCCATCTGGACGTGATACCGCACGAGCATAAGCCGTGCCCGTGCAAGGCCATGATCCGAACAGGCGGTAAGATGGCTAAGCCACAGAGTCGCACAGATAGTCCGAGTATAGCGGAATAAGAAACGTGCAGGCGATTGGTAACAAGGTCAACAAAGTCGTAAATAGCTGAAGCATTGAATAAAACAAGTTTAGCAGTAAAACAAGCTCTTTATTGATATTGAATAAGTGTTACAAGCGGCGCTAGGCCGAGATTACAAGTCGCTCAATCCTTCTCTCGCAAAACAGTAAAATCGTGCTAAGTGGCTACATTTGTTGAATAATACATAGACAATATTGCAACTTTATGTATTATATATGTGCTTCAGCTTCGGACGCAATGTTCTAATGCTCCAGAGTGAACTTCATGCCTTAGCACACACGAAGGGGTGTCCGGACCGAACGAGGTTCTCCCATACCCTGCAAGTAATCTGGTGGATTATCGGTACATGAATGCACTGGTGGGGAGCCTTTTCGTCCGCTCGATAAATCCAAACTCGTTATAAAGGTTCTGTGCACCATCTATTATATTATCTTTCTAGTCTTACCTTAGGATCAATTTCATGGCATAATGTACAAGCCTAACTGGTGTAGTAGTGCGCTGTACGATATAAAGGAATACGACAAGACTTACAAACTTTCCATTCGTCCTTCCCTGTCCAAGGAAAACCAAGTTAAACCAAGAAGAGCATATATAATGAAATCCAGGGGCAATAGCATATGCAAACACAAGTATAGTGACCAAGGTTATGCTTCGGGTGCACGAGTTACACGGATTATCCATAGGTGTAGCATTGAATTGCTGAGGTTGTTCAAGTTTGGGATAGATATCTTATACTCATATTCGTTCAGGTGTTTCAGATGCAGTTATAGATACATGTGTATTACATAGAGCGGTCGCCTATAATATAATTACTTGCACGCGGGTTGCCGCAATCGAGCCAACTTAATCTATATGACATTGTACCCATCCTGCCATAAAGGACGGTATACTCTCCAGGAAAAGATATGGCATTGTATCCATAGGTGCACGAGTTTCACTAGCATGATGCCATAAAGGACGGTATACTCTCCAGGAAAAGATGATGTGCAAGGAAAACATATGGCATTGTACCCATCCTGTCCATAATAGACGACTACTAGACGACTCCGTCTAGATTGGATCGGCCCTAGTGCCCCGACGACCTTCCGCGGAACTAGATTCAAAAATCTACCTTGTGCACAAGTTGTCCGTGACCATGCGTATCCTCAAGTTTTCCTGATTTTCACAGGTATAGATACAGTTACAGGTTCATGTTCAGGTACGGGCTTAAGTCAAGATTATTCAGTCTACAATATCGACTCCCCGAGCCGTTGGATTCAGTACAGAACGAGTATTAATTTTCAGAGATATTGTGATGTTATCTTTCTTAACTGTCCATTGGTTCATTCTCCTAGTTAGGAAAATGCCTTGGCGACCTAACGGTCCCGAATACTTTTAATGTTCTATACTTGGCTCAGACGACTATCTTGATAGCTTTTCTGCCTCAACTGAGTGGATCACATATAGTGAAGTGCGATGAGTCATGGCATTCATATAAGTAAAAAGCATTAAATTGAAGCAACGAGTACAAGTTAGCCTCTAAGCAGGCAAGCATTTCATTTGTGTGAACATAAGCATAAGGAAACATATAATATAGCCTTTACGTTTAGCACGGGTCTAAGGGGCAGTGCGGAGAGTGAAGCCGTACAGGGATATATCTAACGACATAGTATATGGGAATGCAGTGTAGCAAGGAAAGTTGTGCACTACGGAGATTATATAATGATCTAGTTGAGGCATAGAGGGGTCTACTTGCACAAGGCAAAGGTAGCATACGAGGGTCCATTTATAGCAAAAAAAAATTCCATGTTCTAACACAAGCAATACAAGATGGGATTATTCCCTTAGCTAGGTGCATTATATTCTTTATTAGCATGCAGGGTGTGATTCACCTAGCGACTAGCATATATCGTCCATATTTTAAGTGTGCTAGCTAAGCAAAGACAAGATCATCGTAGCCACCCACCTTAGCGATGATTCACCTTGGTCGAGCGATACTCCGAGCGAGCCTTTGAAAATCTAAGTCTGAACTTATGAAGGGACAAGTCTAGAAATCCTTTGCCTCAAATGAGTCTTCTCCCTGAGCAAAGTGGGTCAGCTCATTGCACTTGCGCTTTTGAATCGGCTGTCCACTTTAACAGAATGGGTCATTACATTATAAACCACTCAAAAAAATTCTTGTTATTGAGACTTCCTGAGCGCAAGCCATTCTATCACATTATCGAATCTATCTCAAGCATAGCAATCGATACCACTAGATCTGTTCGAACATAATCTTCTTCTCGTTCCTTATACCGTGTCGTGTGTATGCTAGGTCGGTCTCATCGAATGACTCAATCATTCAATCCTAGTTCTAACTCGGATATGGATTATGATCCAATGGCCTACAATCAACCCTTTCCCTATTTAAGCAAATAATTTCTCTTTTCTTCACTTTTCTTCTTCTTTCATTTCCCTTTCCTTCTTCAACCTTCATCGAGAGCAGTCGAGCTTAGCCTTGGACATGGGTGACCTTGGTAGTATTAGGCTAGAACTTGACCGTAGGCAAGTATATCTTGCCAACAAAAGGAACAACCATGTATCTTACTTTGATTTTTAGTATAACTTGTTTTAATTATTTGATCGATGTTATTTTTGGACAACACTTAGAATTTGTCTCATTGATGATTTTATTTTCCTCGAATTGGATTACTCATGGAGCACGAGAACAACAAGTCAGAGATTGCAAAGTTGGCCTGAGAATGCATACAAAAAGTATGCAGTGAACCATTGGCGCATAAAACGAAGTTCCAGTGAGCGATCTTGTGTGTGTTTCACAAATTTCTTAGAAAGTTCGCACAGATATGTTGTGTACTCTGGGCATACTTCTCTACTCCTACGTACATTTTGTACTATGATAATTCCTCCAAAAGTACGCCAATCCTACTTGATGCACTTTTGAATGGGTCTGCAAGTCATCAAGAATCTATGCCACTACTTAAATAGCCAAGTTGGTGCACTTTGAAGATATTGTAGAGTTGGCGTACTTTCGTAAAACTTTCTTATCGATGCACTTTGTTGCTTCTGGACAATGGCACACTTTGCTGTATTGGAGCACTATGTGGCATTCTTCAGAGACGGTGCACTTTGTAGCCCTTCGTAATTACTTAATGATTAAGCAATGACTTCTGACCATTCTCGAGAATTATTTTCTCGATTGGAGGGTTGTCTCGAATGCTGTTATATGCATTGAGACTTGCATTTTGTCTTTTAGTAGACCTTACTACGCTCGACGTAGTGCACTATAAATAAACTCCTGAATCTAGACATTCTTGATATTGATTATGATTTTCTGACATGATCTAGTGATTGTATACTATAAATGAACTCCTGAATCTTGACATGGAACTGATAATCATGATACTGAACTGATAATCCTGATACTGTACTGATAATCCTGATACTGTACTGATAATCATGATAGTGGCTCGATGTAGCACACTCCTGACTCAAGAATTCTTGTATTGTCCTGATCAAGGCCATGAGTAGTACCTGTATTGCATGTCCCATTGTTTCTGTGGTTAATTTTGATTATGCTTGTCAAGCTATTGTCCAGTCTTGCATCATGTATAAGGCAAATTCTTGAGCACTACAGTCAAAAATTTTGAATAAATTTTCTAGGCTAATAAACTAGATTGATAACTAGAATCATTTAGAAAAAATTTATGGCTACATGCAATCCCGATATCCCAGCGACACTAGTAGATTTGGAGCTCTCTTTCATAAGGGAAATACTTCCATCAAACCTTCGAGTGTTGCATTACAAGTAAAAATATCTATATAAGTTAATTATATTATGTATCACGTACGTCTGGATGATCCGGATAGACTACAGGCTATGTAGTTGTATAGAATTTTCAAACTGTATATGTTTGTAGCTAGGACTGTGATAACCCTAGTTAGCTAACAATAGCAAGCCGTAGGGCATGATTGGCCATGATTGCTTGATTCTTAGTCAAGTCTAGTCTCGTCCTGATTTATTTAACAACTAATCCAAAAATTGTAACCTGATTACTGATTCCAAATATCCTTGTTTAGATACTCTAGAACTGTTTAACTGTTATTTTATCCGCTACACTTATCTAAATATTTCTTGTGCTATTTCTTATTGATTTGTTTGCATGCTAGTTTTTTACTTCCTAAGATTGGCTCCCTTGTGGTACTTGCTGTTTTGGGGTTTGACCCTACTGGATTTGTATAGCCAGATATCGAAGCAGGACTGCAGGATCTTCCGTACTTTCTGCCTCAAAATGGTGAACACCGGGAGCACCCGATGCCATGAGTAGGTTCCTCTTTAATCACCAACTTGATCTTGTATAATTATTCTTTTGTGGCGTTTAGCCACCGAGCACTTATTTAACTCATATTTTGGGACATAACATTCTAGTCCGTGAACCTACATGTAAAGCATATTCTAGACTATAGCTTGAGCTGATCATGTAATATGGTACTCTTGCTAGTTCTTTATTTTGTAACTAGCTTCATGATCATCGGTGTATGTATAGTTTAGGAGCCTTACTATTATATATTGGGTGATCATACATCTTGTAACTTATTGCTTGCTTGAGATTGAGACACCTAGGATTCTTGACTCAGAAATGATTGTTGGATTGTAGAGTAAACTCTCACATTTCTAGACATTCGTGACTGTATCTCGGGGTATAGAGTACTCTGGTATACGTAGTTGGCTTTGTCTGTCCTTGCTATCCAGTATTCTGGTTCTGGAACGTGACAAAAATGAATCAAAATACAGCCAAAAACCACAAAAAGAGAACAATGAACTATAATACAACAATGTAAGCATAATACTATACTGTAACCATATTATAGAGGGAAAGTGTAGTATTATACAACCAATTGAACAATAGTATAATTGAGCTTTTCACATTAGCTACCCCATCTATTTTAAGCCACCCAATAGGTATCCATCCAAGAATATATATATATATATATATATATATATATATATATATATATATATATTAGAAAACACCAAAAAATACATCACTATATACTATAGTACATGAAAACTCCAAATATCTTGTAATTTCTATATTTGGCTTAAAGGAATCACCTCCCTATTCATCATTATCAAATGATTTGATTTAGACTCAGAGATTTACCATACTCATCTCTGTTTAAACCAAAGCCAAAGGTTGGATACTTCTAGCCATTTCACAAAGTGAAGGAGGAAGTAATAAACTTTTGCATTTATTAATAAAGGGATTGATACATAATAGGTAATATTAGAGTGCAAGGCAACCACTTTTTATCATATGGCTAAAAGGAATCACCTCCATATTCATTATTTCCAAATAATTTGATTTAGATTCATAGGATTCATCATACTCAAAATTGTTTAATACATAGCTAAAAGGTTGGCTACTTCCAGCCATTTCGAAGTTAATAGGGAAGCCATCAACTTTAGTATTTGATCTTCCATTCTAAGGGATTCCCTGCAGTGAAAAGTATGTTAGTATTGGGTGGGATTCTCAACTTATGTGGATAATACCCCGGAGTGCGACAAGCACTCTCCGTGTGTCGGAGAAGCTCGGGAAGTGCGATGAGCATCATTCTTATGTCGAAGAAGCTCGGGGTATTGGAGCAGAGTTTAGAGCACATCAGTTTGAGATTACGTCAACACTAGACTAAGTTCGGTCCAAACTCGGTCCTCGTCAGGTAGAACTTATTGGTAGTGGGGCAACCAAACTAAGTCCTATTCTGGCAGGACTATTACGCATAGGTAAACCAAATTCGATCCCAAATTCAGTTTTTCGGTAGTGTGAGTTCTCGGGGTATTATATAACCATTGGATTAAATCAATAGTCCATATTGGCTGCAAATTTGAGGAGCTATATATAGGTTTTTCCTAAACCCTAAAGAGGTAGTCTAATCTATCAGAGAGAAGATCGGAGCTTTGCAGCTTTTGGAGAGAGAAAGGGGATTGAAGACTACTTCGAAGGAGATATTGTTTTGGGTAATTTTTCTCATTATCTTTGTTCTTCGGGAGTTTTAATCGAATTTTTTGCTTCAAGAAGTTGTGATGATATGGTTTGGATCGGTGAGTTGCTTGTAAGGAGTCGATCTTATTCCATTGGTAGAGGCTTTTCAGAGTCAGACTCCGATCGTCCCGTAGTTTTTTTTTGGTTAGGGTCAAAATTGTTTGTGCTTGTGTTTTGGATTTTCTGTGATATTTGCTATTTTGTTTCTGCATTTTTCTTTGGTTCTCTTACGGTCTCTTTGGTTTGGGGAACGATTTTTTTATTTTGTTTCCAACAGAGTGGTATCATCGAGCCAAGTTGGTTCAAAGTTGGTGTCAGGGTTGACAGTAAAGCCAAGAGAAGATATGGATGTGAAGCTGGTACGCCTGGTAAATCTAAACGGTTCCAATTACCAATATTGGCGAAGCAAGATAGAATATTTTTTGTTCATCAAGAAGCTGCATCTTCCGGTATTTGCTTTCGAGAAGCCCAATAAGAAATCTTACGAGTTCTAGAAGTTCGAGCATATACAAGTGTGTGGGTATATCAGAAAGTTCATTAACATAAACGTATATAATCACGTTGTCAATATAGAGAATGCAAGAACGCTTCGGGAGAAGCTAAAGCCTTAATATGTAAAGAAGACCGGGTTAAACAAAAATTTTTGACCTAAATGATGATGGATCTACGGAACAAAGATTGTACCTCTATTACGGCTCACCTGAGTGAGTTCCAGGGCATGGTTGTCCAGTTATCCTCTATAGGAGTAAAGTTCGACGACGAAGTTCAGGGGCTGTGGTTACTTTGTACGTTGCCAAACTCATGGGGTACCGTACGAGTATCCATGATGGCTTCTGCTCTAGAAGGCATGGTTAGTCTATAATTTGACAAAAGTGGGGTATTCAATAAAGAGATGCATAGAAAATCTTAGGGTACTTCATTTTTATTTCATTCAGAGTCACTTATTTCTTAGAGCCGTAGAAGGAGTAAAATTAAAGGTTGGGATAGTGGCAGAGACCATATCAGGGTTAAGTCCAAGGGTCGGTATAGGGACTCTGAATGCTAGTATTGTGGAAAGAAGGGCCACATCAAGCAAAAAAAATTTACTTAGAAGAGAGAGAATAAGGGCGGAAAGGGGAAGCAAGGTGAGAATACAATCACAAGTGCCTAGACACATAGGGGTGATGTGATCATTGTAGGTGATGAGGTAGTCATGAACCACACCTGCAATAAAAATTCTTGGCTAGTGGACTCAAGGGCTTCAACACACATATCTCACACCAGGGTACTATTTGCCACTAACACAATATGAGACTAAAAATTGTTACTATTAGAGATGTGTATTTAAGAACCTTGACAGGTGAGCGCTTTTTCTCAAAGATGTTTGTCATGTCCTCGATATCCGTTTTAACCAGATGTCAGTTAGAAGGCTGGATAATGAAGAATTCTTCAATCTTTTTGGGAATGGTTAGTAGAAGATTTACAGGGGTTCTATGGTGATTGTTAGAGGAAGAAAGAAGCTCGATCTCTACTATATAAAGGAGAACGCACGTGGTGCACATGAGGTGAATATAGTTAGTGATGCATCTATCGAGTTATGGTGCACATATAGCTTAACCATATCAGCCAGAAGGGAATAAGCTACTTGTTGAACAGAAAAATTAATTTCTTGGCTTAAGTCTATAAAACTGGAGAGATTCATGCACTATATGGCTAAAAAGCAAAATATGGTATCCTTCCATAGTTACCCAAGTTTAAAGAAGTCGGTATTGATGAATTTGATTGACTCATATGTTTTCAGTCCTATGAAGGTAAAAATAAACTATTTATTGTGTTTCTTATTTTGTGACTTTTATTGATGACTGTTTCAGGAAATTTTGGATCTATGATTAGGTATTGCCTACTTTCAAAGAGTTTCTGGACTTTGTTGAAAGGGAGACGAGTTAAAAGTTGAAGTGTGTTCGGTTTGACAATGGCGACGAATACATCAATCCCTTAATGTTTATTATAAAGAGAAAGAGATCTGACACTAGAAGACTCTGCCAAAGATACCTCAGCTCAATGGTGTAGCGGAGCGTATGTATTGGACACTGATAGATAAGGTACAATATTTGTTGTCAAAAGCAACCTTATCTGGAAGTTATTGGGGTAAGACTCTCAATACTACTGCTTATGTTATTAATTTGTCTCCTAGTGATCCTTTGTAGGGTGATTGTTGGCCCATCCGGTCTCAGTCAACTTGATTTTGATAGTTAACTAAACCATGCATTGATATGTCGCATCTTTAGCCTCAACACTACTATTACATGTCGTTTGTATTACGTCTATTCAAATATAATCTTTATTTATTTGAGTCTAGGACTGATGTACGCTGAGTCATACTGACAAAACCAAGAACCTATAAACCAGATACCTAGTCCACTCAAATAAACCAAAGAACCTATCTACCAAAAGATGCCACATTCATTTACAAATTCTAATTTACCAGGAGACCGAACTCGGGCTGAACTCGTGCTGAACTTGGACCGAACTCATGCCAAACTCGGACCGAACTCGTGCCGAACTCGGACCGAACTCGGTTACTCTTTTGGTATAAAATCAACCAATTCAATAGCTCCTGATATCTTGGCCCAACGGATGGAAATTTGAAGTAAACCCTGACCGAATTCTGATCAAATTCTGTTTGCTTATAACCTATAAACAGGATTGGAATTCTTATTCTTACTCAAAAAAAATGCAACAATTCTTAAGTCTTCTATCCTATTGTGAGCAAACTCCAAAGCATTAAATTTTTTATCTCTAAAGAGCAACTCCCTAGCCTTCCTAGTGCCAAGTGCGATCTCGAACTAGAAGTCTTCTGAGTTATAAAGTTCTTTGTTCAATCAGTTACTCTCTTTCTCTCTCTCTAAGCTGTAAAGTTGCGAGACTTCGGATTAAAATTCATGGTGTAAAGAAGTGATAAGCCTTCGGATCAAAGCTTGTGATTCACTATTGGTGATTATAGTGGAGAAACTCCGAGCTTGAGTTCTCGGGACTGGACTAGTCCTCTCGAAGGGAAACCAGTATACATCTTGTTGTTTGCGTTTGCTTTCTCTCTCTACTTTACTGCTTTAGTTTATTGTCTTTATATACATTGTTAGTTAGCAACTGCCTTCATTCTGATAATCGTAAATTGGGTAGATTATTCTGCTGCACTCTATTCACCCCTCTCTAGAGTTGCCTCACGGTCCTATAATTGGTATCAGAGATAGTTCTCTTGATGCTAAAGCTATTAACGCTCTATTTTGTGCTATAGATAGAATTAAATTTAACAGGGTCTCCACTTGTGGAACTTCGTACGAAGTATGGAAACTTCTTGAGGTCACTCATGAAGGAACCTACCAAGTGAAGGAATAAAAAATAAGTCGTCTAACACAAGAGTATGAAGTATTCAAGATGAAGCAAAATTAGATGATCAGTCAAATGTTCATGAGATTCTTCGACATCGTCAACCCTATATTATCACTCGGCAAGTAGTACAACAATAACGAGAAGATTCACAAGGTACTCAGGGGACTTACCAAGAAATGGAATCCCAAGGCCACCATAATTATAGAAAGTAATAATCTTACCACGATGACTCTCGAGACGCTTATGGGCAAGCTGATGACTCACGAGCTAGATCTTAAGAAATTTAAAGAACCTACTCCCAAGGAAAAGATGATCGCTCTTAAGGCGCATCACAAAAAGGTCACCAACTACAACTCCAACGACAATGAGTCTCAAGATGAAGAAGTTGCCCTAACCACAAGAAACTTCAGAAAATTTCTAAAGATTAAGAAATCAAAGAAGAAGGAGCCAACTAAAAACTGTGATGAAGAGCCTATATGCTATAATTGTAAGAAGATCGGGCATATAAAGAAATATTATCCAACCTTAAGAAAAAAATTGCCATAATTACTCATCCATTAGAACATCATCATAAAAATATGCAAATACTAGCATTTGGCAGGAAAGTGAAGCTAGTGAATCCGAAGAAGAGAATCCTCGAGAAGCAGCAAACCTATGCTTTATGGCGTTAGCTGATCAGGTAACTGATAATGACTCTTATGATAATTTTACTTTTGATGAACTAGGTAATGTTTTTAGTGATTTGTTTGATGATTTTAGGAAACTTAGAAGTAAGTACAAGCATGCTAAGAAAGATGTTCAAGAATGTCAAATTGAAATAGAGAGACTAACATCTCTACTAAGTGAAGTAAATGATACCTCAAATGATTCAGACGAGAATTCTAGACTTAAGCTTAACCTCCATGAGTCACTTGCCAATCTTGACAAAGGCTCTCAGGAGAACGCTAAACTTAAGGAAGAACTCGAATCTGAAAAGAAGAAGTATTCCATTGTTGTACGTAGAATAGATGATTTCATTACTAAATATGATAAAGTATATGCTACCTCTAAAAAGTTGGAGATTAGATTGGGTAAAAAGGTCGAACAAACCTCCACCCAACCTAACACGAGACACGTAGCAAGACAAAAGAACACTCACAGCTATGCTCCTACCTACATGCATAATAGTTCATGCAATCATCATGCACAAAGAAATGTCAAACACAATCATGCATTTTATTATAGATATCCAGGAATACCACAAAGAAATATCAAACACAATCATGCATTCTTGCCATATAGACCACAAAGAACTGCTTCACACAATCATATCTATCATGCTGCACCAAGCATCAATCACACAGCTATATGTCACTACTGTGGTAAGAAAGAACATATATCTAGATTCTGTAGAACAAGAAAATTAGTAGATATAAATGTTTATTCATGGGTACTAAAAACTAACACAACAGGACCCTCAAGGAAATGGGTACCAAGGGTTACATCTATAACTCGTTTTGTAAGTGGACCAACCCTCTCATGCTCGAAGCAAGTGGATTCTCGATAGTGGTTTCTCACGACATATGACTGGTGATGCTAACCTATTTGTAACGCTATTGATGAAAAAAGAATGTTATGTCACCTTCGGCAACAATCTTAAAGGATATATTATTGGTAATGGTAATATTGGTGTTCCTCCCTATCCTGTCATAAAAGACATTTGTCTAGTAATGGAATTAAAATACAACCTACTCAGCATCAGTCATCTAGCTGACCATGGTTATGGTATTAACTTCGTTATAAACAAATATTCTATCTATGAAAGATCCACTGGTATGGTTAACTTTGAAGGGATCAGGGAAGTCAGTATATATATTTTCTATCTTGCAAAAAATACTAAAAATGCAGGCAAATGTCTATACGCCAATAAATATGACAGCTGGTATGGCGTATGCATCTAGGACACGCAAAAATGGACACAATTGCAAGACTATCTTTAAAGAAACTCGTAAGAGGCTTACCAGAGATTACTTTCAAGAAAGATATGGTATGTGCTGACTGTAAAAATAATAAAGCTACTAAATCTTCTTTTAAATCAATCAACTTTGTAAGCACCTCTAGACCTCTCCAACTCTTACATATAGACTTATTTGGACCTAGTAGAGTCGCCAGTTTTGTCGGTAAGCTTTATACTTATGTTATTGTTGATGATTTTTTTAGATACACATGGGTTTATTTTTTTGCAAATAAAATAAACTATTTTTTGAATTTGTCACTTTTTGCAAAAATGATCAAAACAAAAAAGTTTTCATGATTACTTGTATCCGAAGTGATCATGGAGGCGAATTCGAAAATAGTAATTTTAAAAAAAATTCCAATGAAAATAATTTTTCTCAGAATTTTCTTGTCCTAGAACTCCATAACAAAATGGTGTTGTTGAGCGAAAGAATAGAATACTTGGCGATATGGCTAGAGTCATGTTAAATCAGTATAACCTTCCGAAATACTTTTGGGCTAAAGTCGTAAGTACTTCATGCCATATTTTAAATATAGTGCTTATTTGACCTATATCGAAGAAAATCCCCTATGAACTTTGGTTTGGTAGAATTCCCACAATTAGTTATTTTAAAGTTTTTGGCTGCAAATATTTTATTCTTAATACTAAAGATAATCTAAGAAAATTTGACTCCAAGGCCGATGACGGTATTTTCTAGGTTATGCTGCCAAAGGTAAAGGATTCAAAATATTCTACAAAACCTCATTGACTATTGAAGAATCAATCAATGTTACATTTGATGAACACAATACTTAAGCACTAAACAAAAGCGACGATGAAGGTAGTCAACCTACAACCAACAAGACATCAGAAGATACAAACAGTACAAGTCATCCGGAAAGTCTGCCAATGAGACTAAAGTTCTCCACAGATCATCCTGAGAACATGGTAATAGGTGATGTATCAAAAGGTGTAAGTACACATTCCTCAAATAGAGATATCATTGTAAATGTTGCTTTTATTTCTCAAGTAGAACCTAAAAATGCTGATGAATTTTGGATTTCTGCTATGCAAGAGGAACTCAACCAATTTGAACGCAATCAAGTTTGGAAACTTGTTCCTAAACCTAATGATTATCCGATTATTAGTACTAAATGTGTTTTTTGACATAAATTAAATGAGAATGGTTTAGTTACACGTAACAAATAATGGCTCGTAGCTCAAGGATACAAACAAGAGGAAGGTATCGACTACGATGAGACTTATGCTCCTATCGCTAGACTTGAATCTATCCAATTGCTTTACGCTTTTGCTAGTTTTTATAACTTTATAAATGGATGCTAAAAGTGCTTTTCTAAATAGTGTTATCAAAGAAGATGTTTTTGTTAAACAATCCCCTGATTTTGAAGATTTCAAACACCCTGACCACGTATTCAAGTTACGAATGGCTCTATACGGACTCAAACAAGCCCCTCGTGCTTGGTATGAACGTCTTAGGTTCTTTCTACTTAAAAATGTTTTTTCAAAAAAAAAATTGATACTACCCTTTTTATAAAAACTTTTGCTAATTCTTTGTTATTAGTGCAAATAAATATTGATGATATCATATTTGGATCTACTAATGAGATACTATATAACGAGTTTGCTAAGTGTATGCAGAGTGAATTTGAGATAAGAATGATGGAAGAACTGACTTTCTTCCTAGGATTGCAAATCAAGCAAGATTCACATGAAACTTTTATCCATCAGGCTAAGTACACGAAGGATTTGCTCAAAAAATTCGACATGGACAATGCATAGCCTATCGGAACTCCAATGGCAACATCCACTAAGCTTGACCTTGATGAGACCAGTAAACCAATAGACATACGTAAGTATCGAGGTATGATTGATAGTTTGTTATATCTAACTGCTAGTCGCCCAGACATTATGTTTGCTGTATGTCTTTGTGCTAGATATCAGGCTAATCCTAAGAAATCACATTTGTGCGCAGTTAAACGTATCCTTAGATACCTTAAAGGGACTCTGTTGGCAGGCTTATAGTATCCCAAAACTACGTCCTTTGACCTTGCTGGTTCCTCAGATGCTGATTTTGTTGGATGCAAAGTCAATCGAAAAAGCACCAGTGGCACGTGTCATTTCCTAGGAAAGTCTCTAGTCTCCTGGTTTAGCAAGACACAAAATTTTGTTACATTATCAACAACTGTGGCAGAGTATATCATCGCAGGACGTTATTGTGCTTAAATTTTGTGGTTGAAGCAAACCCTAAAAGACTTCAATCTGCACTATAAGAACATTCCTATTTTTTGTGACAACACTAGCACCATTAATCTCACAAAAAATCCAGTATGCCACTCAAGAACTAAGCACATAAAAATTTGTCATCATTTTTTAAGGGATCATCAAATACACAGAGATATTTGTTTAGAATATGTGGATACAGAACATCAATTAGCAAACATCTTTACTAAACCTTTACTTGAAGATTGATTCAAATTTATCCGTCGAGAATTAGGTCTTTTGGATTCTGATAATATAAGAATCATAAGATGCTTTACACATTTTTCGTCATATTTTTCAAAGTTTTGAATTTTTTTGGATACAAGCCAAAATGACCCTTTTGTCAAAAAGGTGTAAATAACCTAAGCGACACGGTTTTTAAGTGTCTTTGGACCACCGCTAGTTGGGATCCGGACCCTACAACTACTCCGAGATAATTTAAAATCTTGAAAATGTACGATTAAAGTTCAACACTTATTATTCTGTATTTATGTCAAGTCAAAAAGGCATAATATCTATTAAAGTTACATTGAGATTCTGGAAATAAATAACAACATAATTCAGACCGAATTCGGGCCGAGCTCGGACTGAACTCGGGCCAAGCTCAGACCGAACTTGGTTAGTTTATTTCCAGAAAATGCTATGTCATTTAATCTTCTGCATAATTTAGATTTTTGCTACTATATATTGATCATTTCGTTGCTTATTGTTTCAAACCAACAAAAATTATTCCTCCTCCACAAATAACCTTAGCATTTCCTCCTACATCCTCTCCCAATGGCCCCAAAAAGGAAACAAGATTCCTTTTTTGACTCTCTTTTTTGTCCCATTATGCCAAACATAGGAGAATTCAACGGTTTTACCTTTCGAAGCCTCAAAATTTTAAATGATTTGTTTAATAATTTCTCCAAGAGACATATCTATTTTGGCCATCCTATTGATTTTACTTCTCCACACAAAGACTATCTACCTACTTTTTAGAAACATCAACTTGAAGAATTTGTTCCAACCCGTACCAACATTTACACCAATGTGATTCAAATGTTCTATTGTAACTTAACATATGAATATGACACTATTTTATCTAGAGTTCATGGCATTCCAATTGAATTCGATGCAGATGACTTGGGTAAAATCCTACGCATTCCTGCTGATGGACAACCCTTAATCAACATCACGCAAGTTTAATTCAATCATGACTTAACCGTAGATTCTTTCAAAAATATCCTTTGTCCCCCCTCTTGAATGTCCACTGGTAAATTTCATGCTAAATATTAGAATGGTCATTTCTTTGAAATGCATCGCATTATCTTTTCAACTTTTCTACCTAAGAAGACTTACTTTGATGAGGGCTCTTATCTAGAAATGTCAGCTTTATATCATTTGTATTTCGACATTAACTTCAATGTTCTACAAACCATCTTATCTCAAATGGTTCAATGTCGCAAGAAAGGGCATCCACTACTTTATGCCAGGTACTTGCCAACCAATTTCAGCTATTTTGATATTTCTTTGGATACTTGTCCAAATCTTGAGGAACCTTTATACCTCAATCGAATTCGGAGAATTGGGCCAGCTATGCTTTTACCTTATAACTCATCATTAAACTCCAACCCTCATCTTGTTGATTCCGTCCCTCCCGCTGATGAACAACCGCAAACCATAGAGTCTATTTTTACTCTTTTGCGTGATCGCTTCTACCACGAAGATTTATGCAATCGTGCTACTAATCATCGCCAAACTCTTCATACTCTGGCACTTGTCAATACTTTGATAGACATTCAGTACACCCTATCGAAGTACCCAATCAGACCTTTTTCGATTCTTCGGAATCCAAATCAATAAGAATTTCGTATTGATCAACCATATGTTCAGCGATATTTTGATCCAACTAATGCCTTATTTGGTCCAAACAGAATACTTGAACAAGATGATGAAGATGAAGAAAATGACAACTATTTACTCAATTTATTTGAATGTTAAACAGTTTACTTTGAGATGTTCTACTATAATGTTTTTATTACACATCCACTTTTGTATGTTTTCTTTCAAATGAATAGAAGATTAATACAATTTTTTGTCATTATATATTATCCTGTATACTCTTTAGTCTCTTATTTTTCTTGTCATCTCACCGATTTTGGGGGAGCATGCCATTTCGATCAAATAACAATTAGGGAGAAAGAATACATGATACTAGCATACAAGACGATAGTTGACAGACGTTGTCTTTAGCATATCAACTACTCCACAGTTACGGGAGAGCCTTGTATATCAAAGACTTGTAGTATCATTCATAGTTTGTCAATTATCAAAATGGGAAAGATTGTTGACCCATCCAGTCTCAGTCAACTTGATTTTGATAGTTAACTAAACCATGCATTGATATGTCGCATCTAAAGCCTCAATATTGTTATTGCATATCGTATGTATTGCGTCTATTCAAATATAATCTTTATTTATTAGAGTCTAGGATTGATGTATGCTGTGTCGTACTTGCAAAACCAAGAACCTATAAAACAGATACCTAGTCCACTCAAATAAACCAAAGAACCTATCAACCAAAATAGGCCACATTCATTTACAAAGTCTACTTTACTAGGAGATCGAACTCGGGCCGAACTCGGGATAAACTCGTACCAAATTTGGACCAAACTCGGTTACCCTTTTGGTATAAAATCAACCAGTTCAATAGCTCCTGATTTCTTGGTCCAACGGTTAAAAATTTGAATTAAACCCCGACCAAATTCTGACCGAATTTTGTTTGCCTATAACCTATAAATAGGATTGGAATTCTCATTCTTACTTTAAAAAAAAAAACTCAACCATTCTTAAGTCTTTTATCCTATCGTGAGCAAACCTCCAAAGCCTTAACTTTTCCATCTCTAAAGAGCAACTCCCTAGCCTTCCTATTGCCAAGTAAGATATCGGTCTAGAAGTCTTCTGAGTTGTAAAGAGCTTTGTTCGATCAGTTACTCTCTCTCTCTCTCTAAGATGTGAAGTTGTGAGACTTCAGATCAAAACTCGTGGTGTAAAGAAGTGGCAAGCCTTCGGATCAAAGCTTGTGATTCACTATTAGTGATTATAGTGGAGAAACTCCGAGCTTGAGTTCTAGGGACTGGATTAGTCCTCTCAGAGGGAAACCAATATGTATATTGGTGTTTGTGTTTGCTTTCTCTCTCTACTTTACTGCTTTACTTTACTGTCTTTATATACACTGTTGGTTAGCAACTGCCTTCATTCTGATAATCGTAAATTGGGTAGATTATTCCACTGTACTCTATTCACCCCCCTAGAGTTGCCTCACGGTCCTACAGTGATGTGCCAGATATAGTATGGTATGGCAAGAAGCCATCATAAGTTACCTTCCAGTGTTTGGTTGTAAGGCCTTTGTGCTTGTACCCGAAGGAAGAGAGATCCAAACTTGAGCCGAAGATGAGCAAGTGCATTTTTGTCGTATATGGTCAAGATGAGTTTGGTTATAGACTCTACGACCCAGTGGAAGAAAAGATCATTAGAAGCAGGGACATGGTATTCGTCGATGATTAAACCATGACCAACACTCAGGATTTTGAGATGCCTTTGGAGGCTAAGGAATTGCTTGAGATATATTTATCTCGCTTCGAGCTATTTTATCATGCTTTGAGCTATTTTATCACGCTTTAAGCTATTTCTAAAGGATAGTTCAGATAATCTAGTTATGGGGCAGCCAGTACATGGAGATGCTCATAATCTTGATCATCAATATGTTGATGGTGGTAAAGGTGATAATTAAGATAATGAGTATAACGAGGAGGTAGTTCCTAAAGGGAATGAGGCTTTCCATATACGGCCAACACCAGAGATTCTATTGAGGAGGAGCATGAAAGGGCATCGACCATCTACAAGGTACTCACTAGATGAGCATATGCTACTGACTGACGGAGGAGAGCCCAAAATTATAGCAGAGGCGATGGAAGATGAATACAAATGGAGTGGATCCAGGCCATGTAGAAGAAGATTAGTGTAACTACCCGTTCCACATCAATATGGATAGCCGATTAAAATGACACAAGTACGACGACCCGACCCACCTTGCTCTGCGAGAAGACTCGCTTAAGGAAAAAGATTCAAACTTGACCCTTTAGGAGTTTAGACTTAGACTTTCAAAGACGCTCTTGGAGTATCGCTCGTCCGAGGTGAATCATCACTAAGGTGTGTGACTATGATGAAACTGTTTTTGCTTAGCCTACACACTTAAAAATACGGATGATACATGCTAGTCGCTAGACAAATCATCTCTTGCATGCTAATAAAGAATACAATGCACCTAGCTAAGGGATTAATCCCATCTTGTATTGCTTGTGTCAGAATATGGAAATAAACTTGGCTTATAGTTAGACCCTCGTATGCTACCTTAGCTTCGTGCAAGTAGACTCTGCTTTATTGTCTAGAACTAGTCGATTTGATGTCTTTATGC
Source organism: Iris macrosiphon (assembly GCA_036927795.1). Taxonomy (NCBI): domain Eukaryota; kingdom Viridiplantae; phylum Streptophyta; class Magnoliopsida; order Asparagales; family Iridaceae; genus Iris; species Iris macrosiphon. The sequence continues at coordinate 109,041,322 of JAYESA010000008.1, read as the reverse complement.
TAACTATCTTATATGCAATGCATGTCACAGAGATAATGCCATGGTGTGGAATCATAATACAGAACATGGTTCACTTAACTAAGGCAGGAAGATTATCAAAATAGTCGTTCCGAGCCAAGTAACAAAATTATGGATAGGCTTCGGGACCATAAGGTTGCCAAGGCGGTTTCCCGTACTGGAAACTGCATAATGAAATATTAGAATAAGTGATAAGGAAGTAATGGATTTATCAAGTAAATAAACTAAATTGTACTGATAAGTAAATAAGAACAAGAATCGCTCGGGATAGCTCATAGCGGGCTTGTGCTGCGCTACCACCATCATTGTTCGGGGTGGCTCGTAGCGAGCTCGCGCCACGTTACCACCATCATTGTTCGGGTTGGATCATAGAGAGCTCATATCGCGCTTCCACCATCGTCGTTTAAGAAAAAGAATTGAAAAGATAAGTGAACAAAAAAAAAGACTTGCATCGTCGCGGATAACTTGTGCATAAGGTTTATGGTTTTTGGTTCCTGCGAACGGCGTACCGGGGCATCAAGGCCGTATCGACCTCGGCTGGAACCCAGGTAGTCACTAGAAATATCAGTACGGGGGGGACGGACGCTCGTAGTAGGGCTCGCTACCCGCTCTGCTACGACCGTCATCTGCCCAGACTACTGTCCACAATGGCTTGTAGGCCAGCGACTTTTTTTTATATAGATTAAGTTAAGCTCGATTGAGAAAATCTGCGTGCGAGTCATTGTATTGAAACAAGTAATCTAAATATAAAAACTTGAACGACCTGAGTATCATGTATTTGAACAATCGAAGTAACAAAGTAACTTGAGTATTACATATCTGAGTATATCGTTCACCTGAGTCAGAAACCCGCTCGTGACACTTGGGTTTGCTTATGGGATTCCTAGGATTTTATTGTATATATTTGTGCTTTGTTTAACTTGATTTTATCTTTAGACATGGATGGACTGTCACTACCCAATTCTAGAAAATAGAATTTTTTTTATTTTTATTTGGTAAATTATGTATTGATCATAAATAATTATATTTATATTTAATTGTTGATTGTATTATGTTTTCTATTGGTTGTTTTAGGGTTTTGGCTAGTCTGGACCCATGTCAGACCCTAGTGGACCCATGTCAGACCTAACCAACACCCTTGCCAGACCTATTTTTGGGTTTAGAATAGTTATTATATTTTTATTTAGTTAGTTGGGTTATTTTGGATTAGTTAGAGAGTGTTTAGTGAACCATAAACCTAAACCCTTTGTTAGCATGACTAATTAGGAGGGTATTTTAGTCATTGTGCTAAGAAAACCCTACTTTATATGTATATGGTTGCCCCCTAACCCTAAAACTTCACATGACCGAACCTCCCTCCATTCTATTCTTCTCCATTCCATTTTCTTCTTCTTCTTCTTCTCCACTCCCCACTCTTTTTTTCTTCTTTCTTCTTCCAATTTCTCATTTCAAGTAAGTATTTTATCCCTTTTCTCTTCCTTCTTCCATTTCTTCCATAGATGTGAACCCTAACCCTTTAATTTTCTCTAACCTTGGTGTGTAGAGCCTAGACTTAGTATAGAGTGTAAGCCCCCTGATTTTTTCAAAAATTAATAATTTAGATTTTTCGCAATTTTCTGGAAGTTTTCGAGATTTTTCTGTAATTAAATCCTAGGCCTTTGATTATTAAATGATTTTTAATTCCTGTTAAATAATATTAAAATATTATGGAAATAATATTTTATGGTGTAAAATGGAAAACCGGACATAGGGTAATTTTTCGAGAATTTATTGGACTCCGGAATCCTTTTAAAGTCCTGAAAATCGATGTAGAGTTAAACCGAATTAAACCCGTGCCAAGCGCCCAACATCCCCATGAGAGCAGAAGGCAAGCCCAAGGAGCGTTGACCCAGCCCAAATCCTAGGTCAAACCCTAGTCCAATTTCTGCATGTATAAATACATGTTTCCCTAGTTTTCCTCCAGAAACAAAAAGAAAAAGAAAAGAAAAGAAAAATCCCTAATCCTAATTAACCCTAACCCTAACCCTAATCCTAAGCCGCCCCCAAGCCCAGCCGCTTCCTCCGCCACCCCTCCGGTGGATCTCTGGCCATCCTCCACCGTCGCCGGCCTCCCCTGACTCACAGAACCCCTCCGTCCCCGAGCTCGCTACCCCAATCCCCTCCGCCAGAAACCCCCAGTGCCACCAGCTCCGCATCAACTCCTCGCCCGCGACGCCGCTACCGCCTCGCCGCTCGTCTCCCCCTGGCCTTCTCTCCTCCTCCCTGTTCTCTCCTTCCCTCGTCCCGCGTCTCCACTCGGACACCCCCGTAGCCCCGACCTCGGTCTCCCCTTCGCCTCCGCAGCCCTAGGTCGGCCACCCTCTCCCCTTTTCCTCTGTCAGAGCCTCATCTCCACTCCCCAGCGGCCACCGCCCGAAGCCTGTGCCTCCTCCGCCTCGAGCATAGCAGATCAACCCCGAGCCGCCTCCGCAGCAGCGTCCAGGCTAGCCACCTCCGCTCAGCCGACGAGCCGCCTCTGCTCAGCCCGACGAGCCGCCCTCCGCCGACCAGAGCAGCCACTCCCCGGACGCCCCGAGCACAGCCACGCTCCGATGGTTCTCCGACAGCACCCTGAGCCCTAGCCAGGACACGGTAGACCGGACACAGGACACAGGACACAGTTTCCCGTGTCGCATCTCGACCCGGACACAGGAAATCAGTTTTCACGGAGCCCTGTTCAGGTAACCCGTTCTCTCTCCTCGTGATTCCGTTTTTGATTTCGTCAGTTGCGTCGCGTAGCCTGCATGAACCTCTCGGTGCCCGTGCAACCCGCTCGGGGCATCGCGTCCTGTGGCGATCGCGAACCGCGATCCAAAAACAGGAAAAACAATGCCCTGATTCACCCCAAAACTGGGTACGCCCCGCCAAACGGGATGACTTGGTCGCATACGGTCTTCACAGATACGTGCGCGTCGTTGATACGGATGTGTGAGATTTCGCAGAAGTCGATTCGGGTGTGCGTGCACACCGAAATCAATGCGATCCTTGGACACCGTCCCGTATCCATCAGTTCTGGAACGCATCCTAACTTTGTGTACACACATCGGATCAAAACGAAACTTATGCCATCGGACTCGTAGTAATACGCTGGTCCTGTGACCCAAGTTTGGTTCGATTCTGAGAATGTTGACGAAATTGCGTGTCGTGGGCCCCACAAGCACCATTCGACGGGCTATTTTGTGATCGGCTCATCGGAATCCAAATCTGGAAGTTCCGTTGGGTTCGTATCATAGTTCCTGACCTGTTGACACTAAGTTTGGCAAATTTGGAGACCTTTGACCCTGACACATTTTTCGATGCAAAGTGCATGCGGACCTCGCTTTGACCCGAAATTGCCATTTTTGCCCTTGTTTCCAAATTGGACTCAAGGACAGGCGTTTTTAGCTATTTGATATTTTCTGGATCTAATGGTGATGTTTATTTCAGCAACCAGAGTAGTACTTGCAGATCACTCTGAGACCAGAGCTACAGTTGGAGCCAGAACCCCAGGCAAGTGTACCTTGCCAAAACTTGCAGTCCTTGTTACTTATTTCCTTGGCTTATATATATGTATATATTGTGGTTCATGCTTGACCTAGGGCCGTGTGACTTTACTTAGAGTCCGATTGATAGTCGGATGCCAACACCGTACGCGGCGTTGTGTATTGTCATCTAGACATGGATACCGAGACCCCTATTTCTCGTACTTGTCTTACCAAGTACACTATAACCCAGGATACTTGACACTATTCATGAGACAGGATCTTCCCGAGATATTCGTGGTGATTCTGTATAGGATACAGGACTTGACAGAGATACTATATCCATAGATATTTATGACTTGTTGCATTTAGCTATGATCTTGCGTAACATGGACATGGGGCCATATGGACATGAGACGTATGATTACATTGGGTGAGGAGAGACACACATGCTACAGGTTGATTTTATATATTATGACGGCATCTCAGTCTCACTCTGAGCTAGACAGCTGCCGGTGTCTCAGTCTCTCGCTGAGCTAGACAATCACATGATATCACTGCTACCGGCTCCCCGACACTAAGCTTGTAGTGGTTTCAGCCTGAGTTCTAGTGCTGCTCTCATCTTGTATATCACTTAGCTGGTTATTTAGTGCTTCCCTATTGTTCCATTTATTGCTGGAGAGACACACAGGCTACAGGTTGACTATATTTTGACGGCGTCTCAGTCTCACTCTGAGCTAGACAGCTGCAGGTGTCTCAGTCTCTCGATGAGCTAGACAACCACATGATATCACTGCTATCGGCTCCCCTACACAGAGCTTGTAGTAGTCTCAGCCTGAGTACTGGTGATGTTCTCACCTGTATTTCACACAGATGTTTACATACTTGCCCTATTTATTCTATTTATTTTCTGTACTGCATTTATTTTGGCTTGAGCTTTCTTGTACCTTGCTATGTCCCCTGAGGACCTGAATTTGGATTATGTCCCCAGGATTAGCAGAGGAGATCCACCCAGAGTTATACAGTACAGGAGCATTAGCAGGAGCAGAAGCAGGAGCAGGAGCAGGAGCAGTTACTGGAGCAGTACCAGATTCAGTAGACGAGTGATCACCGAGGTTATCTTCTGAGTATATATTGTTTCTATACTCAGTATTGCTGTAGTTATCTTATTTCTTGTATCCTGACATATGTATCAGACTCATTACCGAGTTATTTCTCGAGTTTATATTTTATTAAGTTATGATCTTGCTTTATGATTCTGATATTGTGGTATTTATTCTGTGGATGAGATTAATATATTTGGACCCTTACTGTTATTTTACAGCTTAAGTGCGCCCGATGGATCCATTAAATTGGATTTATCCATCGGTGTGTGCTGTTGGCCATTGCCACGTGTCCGGTCCCTCGGTATTTTGGGACTGGGGCATGACATAGAGACTTGGCTTGGAGGCTTGGAGGTTTGAGGGTGGTAATTTCAAGGGTTTTGGAGACTTTGGCCTTGGGATTCCAACTCCCAAGAGGTAAACCCTAACTTTCCCTTAGTGATTGCTTTTATATAGTATAATTAGTAGTTTAGAACCTTCCTAGACCTTAAGGCTACCGGAGGGAGGAAGTTAGAACTTGTTTGGTTGTGTTTGGAGACTTTGACATTAGGTTTTGTGTCAATTTTGGATAAAATCCGAGATTGGCCCAATTTTGGGTGATGCCTTAGGTTAGACGGACCTAGGTAGACATGCTTGGGTGTCTTGAGGGTAAGTACGTGTCTCTGTTCGGACATGTGAGGTCGTGTCGCAGAGATTTGGACATTTCGGGCAATTTGGGTGTTTTTCGTCGTCGTAGGTTCCACTTGCGTGCACGTTTTTGCCACGGATCTAGAATTGGTGAGTTAGCATTTTTTTTAGGTTCTAGACCTCGATTAGAACTCGTGGATAAATTTTGGGCCGATTCGGAATAGGTGTGGTATGCGTTTCATGCGGTTTCGCGAACCGTACTCCACGTGTTCGTCGAAATGACCGAATGGTCATTTTGACTTGGTTTCTAAATTTTGGGCTTGTGCGTGCGTTGGTTTAGCTTCGGAGAGTGTGTGCGAGAGCAGGCTCTTGGATCGCGTTGGATGGCGTTGGATCTAGAGCGGAGGAACTGCTGACTCCTGATCTAGAGCAGGCTCTTGGATCACGTTGGATGGTGGTAAGTCCACCCCCACATGTATCTGAGTTGGAGGGACCGATGCTTGAGCCATAGCAGCTATGTGTTGAGTCAGCATCATCTAGTGCATGTTCTCCATCATGGATTGCATTTCTTTTAGAGATGTCTCCAGCACAGTAATGCGCTGCTCAGCGCTCCCGGACGGGGAAGCTTTCTCGCGTTCATCTCCAATGGCATAAACTCCCATCTCCCTCGGTGTTATTGAAAGATTAGTATAGGTCTCTGTAGAAGTTGACTCTATACTTTCAGTATCTGATTCGGGAGACTGGTGACCCCCAGCTTCGGAATCAGAAGAGTACGAAGTTGGTTGTCGCGACCTCGAACGGGTATTTTGGAACACCCCAGCTTCAGTGTTCCTAAGGAGCTGGTTGAATCTCCTTCGGCTCAAAGCTCTAGAGGGATGACATCTTGAGCCCGATCTTCCTCTAGGTATGTGTGAAGTCATGTTCACCGATGCATGTGTAGGCTCTTCTTCCTGGAAAGATGGAGAGTAGCTCAACCGGTCAAAAACCGACCATTTTGCTTTAGAACAGCAACAATTAATTACAATCCTATGACTATTACAAGAGTGCTCATTAGGAGGCGTAATAGACATGCTGGAAGATCCCCTATCCTTGCATTTCTGGATCAGGTACTTGCGCAGGTCAGGAGGAGTTACAGAAGAAGAAGATGACTTGTTCCTTCTGTTCACATCAGTGGGCATGCGAATGTTGGGAACCCAAGTTTTCCCTGGGCCACCTATATACAACAGGTTGGCCATCTGGGTGGCGGATAATCCCCGAGGAGGGTATCTTTCCGTAAATTGAGCCTTCTTTACACTGAGGGGCTTCTCCTGGCATAATTCGGAGCTCTGCTCTGGTTGGCGTAAAGCTGAGGATGTCCTCAGTCGGCCGTCAGCCTCTCGCGTAATCCGGAGGGCGGGCAGATTGTTCCCTTGCTGGCGTAAAGGCCGAGAAGTTGAGTAGTCCGCCGCTTGCTTTCCCTTGCGTAGAATACAGGGATCATCTGCTTTTCCGCGGAAGGTAGATGTCTTTTTACGTGCGGAGCACGTTTGGAACTTCTGATTTGGCGCTAAGGCATTATCAGAAATTTTGTCTATTCCGCCAGAGACGGGAGACTGGTTTCTACACGCAGAGCGCGGTGTAGGCTTCTGGACTAGCGCTGAGGCATTGTCAGAAGTTTTGTCTGTTCTGCCAGGGACGGGAGACTGAATTTTATGCGCAGAGCACGGAGTATACTTATGGATTAGCGCTGAGGCATTGCCAGAAGTTTTATCTGTCATGTCAGAGACCGGCGACTGAATTTTACGTGCAAGGCACGGAGGGAGCAATGCTACAACCTCGTTGGTCGGAGAGATCGGAGAGATCGGAGAGTCGACAGGAATGGTAGAGGATGTCTTAGGCATCCAGACCTTACGCAGCTTCCTGTTGTCTTGGACAGAGAGAGAGTGAGAGCTACCCCCTGTTCGAAGCATGTCTTCGTAGGCAGACTGGTCGAATTGGACGACCAGTGTCTTCTTCACGGATCCCACGGATACCGTATCGTATTGAGCAATTGCTTCCTCGTCAGAAGAGAAAGATGTCCCCAGCAGAGTCGTCATCTTTTTGTTTAATAAAATAAATGAAAGATATGGAAACGAGGCTTTATACGAAAATCCGCTCTTTATGTTTACAAACAAGCAGTACAATTATTCCTATACGAGGATGTCAAGTATAATTTTTTAATCTGGGTAAATATTGCTATAGGAATCTGATCTGCAGTCGATCACTTTGTCCCTTAGACCACACGATGATGAAGAAGTGCCGTAGTAGACAGAAAGCAGCTTCGAAGGTTGCTAAAGGGAGTGGATGCTCGATGCCAAAGTCGTCGATCACTACCCTTTGCCTGAGCTCTGGATTCTTCTCTCTCTCGACCATTTTCTCTCCCAATTTCTCTTTTTTTTTGTCAACATTTTCCTCTGTCAATAGAGGTCTCTATTTATAGAGTTTTAGTGACAGTGACCACTCAGTCGGTGTAGAAACCGAGTAGTGAAAAGTACAACACCCTTTTACACGACAGTTATAATAACCATTGCCTGTGTATAGATGATCTTTTGAATGAGCGTGTGACGCATGCCCAACTAAGGGACAACGCGTATAACTGCTGCGAAGATCACGGCGTAGAAGCCACGTAGGTAGTTATCCTTTGTGTAGAAGAGGTTGGCGTAGAAGCCAATAATTGTCACCATGGCGTAGAAGCCGAGTGGTCATAGAGGCCGAGTAGGCATAGAAGCCGAGTAGGCGTAGAAGCCGAGTAGGCGTAGGAGCCGAGTGGGCGTAAAAGCCGAGTGGACGTAGAAGCCGAGATAATGTGGACATTTTAGCCAAAATTGTGGCTCTTGGAGATATAATCAAATCTTTTGCATTAAATGCAGAGATCTGCCCCCATCCTACGCATTAAATACAGAGGCTTGTCTTTAAGATTTGCCATCATTCTGCGCATTAAATGCAGATACGCACCTCGAATCCTGTACGAAGAGTAACTGCTGATGTGGCAGTCTGTTTGCCTTCTGCGGAGCGTAAGAAGCTCACGTCTGCCTGTGTAAAACTGGGCAGCGTATCCCATTGTATGCGTAAGAGCAGTTTACGCAAAGGAAATGTCACTAGACGACGGTTCGGTGACATTTAATCAAATCTCCTGCATTAAATGCAGAGATTCGCCATTATCCTGCGCATTAAATACAGAGGCGTGTTTTGAAGGTCTGCCACCCTTCTGCACATCAAATGCAGAGACGTGCCTCGGGCATCTGTCAGTATTCGACTCATTAAATGCAGAGACGTGCCTCGAGAACCTGTCACCGCTCTGCGCATTAAATACAGAGACGTGCCTCGAGCCCTGTACGAAGAGCAGCTTTTTGATGTGGCAGGCTGTTTGTCTTCTGCGGAGCGTAAACAGCTCACATCTGCCTGTGTAAAACTAGGCAGCGTATCCCTTTGTATGCGTAAAAGTGGTTTACGCCAAGGAAATGGCAGTAGATGACAGCCTGTGTTGTAGTACCGCGCCATCATTATAGCTGTCGCCTGGGTAGCCGTGCACTACTCTTTGTCAGGAGTCCAGACGTCAGGTTCATTGCATGATCTGACAGGTTTATTTCGAAGAATATGAAGCGTTCCTCGTACACTTCAATGCTGCATTGAAAGCGGATGAGTTCCACGCCATAAAGGCGATGTAGCACCCTTTTTACGCTGAAGCAGCCTGGACATACTGCATTAAGCGGATGGTCCTTGAGCCTATATTTTATGCTTTGCTCAGCAGAAAAGCTCTGTTTGTACGTCGATGGCTCCTAGGTCCTCTGTTTTACGCTGCCCTGCATCAACATGCTGCGTATAGCTATCCAGCATATTTTTTATGCTTCTACAAGACCCCCTTCAAAGCTTTTAAATTTCTCGTAATTTGAAATACTTTAAATGAAGCATGAACATTCCTCGTAATTTGAAATGCTCTGAGTGGATCCTGAAATGGTCAAGTCTGACACGTTCTTTCAAGGCTGACTTTATGGCAGAGTTATTGGGGATCAGTGTGATCTCTTTCGCCTATAAAAAGCCAGAGGAGTTAACCTGTTCTTCCCATATTTCCTTTACCACACAGAGATGGTGGCCGGAGTTCGTCGGGTCGACTTGAGGAAGAAGGAGACCATGTTCTTCCAGCATGTAAGGAGCCAAAAAAGATGGCGTCTTCGAGCAAATGTCCTCTACAACGATGGATCATGGAAGGATATCATAGCCTCCTCTGCTCGGGATAATCAGCAACTTTGTATGGCTGTTCTTCGGAAGAGAGAAAGGGTCATATTTGACCACATAGCTTGCAAGCTGTATCTTCTCCTGATACCTGCGGACGAGAGCAGACTAGCTAGTTGCCGTCCGAGATTGAGTTGGGTAAAATATCTCAACTCAATCTCTCATGGCGCTGGACGCAGGAAAGCAGATTTACCCTGCTTCCCTGTATTGGAGGATGGGTCTGTATAATTTAAGCAGGCCCAGTTTTGTATCCTTCCGCCATTGATCATATGTCAGTCGGTTTGCGGATACCGACTGACTGCTGGAGAAGATGGATGAAGAATTCTGCCCTTGCGAGAACCTGGCAGAACAGATTCTGGGTGCGATCTTCAGACGATGATGAGGAAGTCCTTTGTAGACGGGTTTTCCCTCATATGTAATCATGAAAATGAAGAAAAACCCTTATAGACTGGATTTTCCTCATATGTAATCATGCTTTTAATTTTAATAAAATCGTCTTTCTTCTGTGTATATGATCATCTTGCCATATATTTTTGCTATGAAGTCTGAATATGTGTAGCTTAAACACGTCTGATACTTTATGCCGACTCTGTTTAGAAAGAGTGCTAGGTCCTGTCCTGTCTTTTACGCATAACTAAGGATGCGCAGAAAGCCGCTTAGCAGTCGAGTGTTCGAACTGTCCTGCTGTTAGGAATGAGGAACCGTGTAGAATTCTGAACTGTTACTTCTGATAAACAGAATCCTTGCTCAGACCATCGTCTTCAAGAATGATTTCCCGAAATTCCCTTGGAACAGGGCGAGAAATGGCTGTCAAAAACTGAGTTGCCATCTTGAACTGTAGACGAAATATTCAGACTGGATTTTGGATGAACTTTGAATCGACCCATGAAGAAGAGTAATTTTCAATGTTGAACTCTGTATGCTTTGGGTACTTAGGATATTTTGAGGTCAAGAAGGAGTATCCTCTGTGTGAACTCTTGTAATTGACCACCTTGAGAATCGTTCAGATGTACGCGTACTTTGGCCTGCGTAGCTTTCAGATGTGTGGAAAGTTATAGCATAGAATCATAAGTTCGTAGCCTCTCGAGCGTAAAAGATGTTGAGCATGAGAGCATCCTGTCACGCCCCAGTCCCAAAATACCGAGGGACTAGACGCGTGGCAATGGCCAGCAGCATACAACAATAGACAAACCCAATTTAATAGATCCATCGGGGCATGCTTAAGCTGTAATATTACAATAAGTAGGTCCAATGATACAAATCACAGTCTAATCTAATCTCATCCACAAAAGATAATCACAGATCCAATGCCAGAATAATGTAAATAAATTAACTAACAAGACTGAATAAAAGTGTCTCGGAGAACAATCCGAGTACAAGTCTGGTACATCAATGTAATAGACTGGAAATAAAATAACTAGAGATAGAAATAAATGAGTATCTCAAGCCAATACTCAGGAGAAGTCCTCTAGTACAATCTCGTCCTCAGATCCTGGTTCTGCTCCAAGGTGTGCACCTGCTCTTGCTAACGCTAATGCTCCGGTCCCGTATACCTCGGGATAGATCTCGTCAGCTAACCCTGGGGACATAATCCGGATCCAGGTCCTCAGGGGACAGTAAGGTACAGAAAATACAAGCCAAAATAAATGCAGTGCAGCAATAAATGAACAATAGGGTACTTATGTAACCATCTATGTGAAAATGCAAGTGAGAGCATCACGAGTACTCAGGTTGAGACCACTACAAGCTCTGTGTCTGGGAGCCGGTAGCGGAGTCTACTATATGTTTTACTATGTGTTTACTATGGATTATATATATATATATGAAATCAGCCTGTAGCATGTGTGTCTCTTCCCACCCAATGTAACCACGCATATCATGTCCAAAACGTCTCAAGTCCATGTCCAGCGGGATCATAAGTAATGCATCAAGTCATAAAGTATCTATAAATATAGTATCTCTGTCAAGTCCTGCATCCTATACAGAATCACCATGAATATCTCAGGAAGATCTTGTCTTATGAGTAGTGTCAAGTGTCATGGGTCATAGTGTACTTGGTAAGACAAGTACGAGAATATAAAGTGTCATGTATGTCCATCTCTAGATGACAGTACCCAACACTGCGTACAGTGTTGGCACCCGACTAATAATCGGACGCTAAGTACGTCACACGGTCCTAGATTGATCATGCACAACAATGTAAATATAGCAAGAAAAATATATAACAAGTCTGCAAAGTTTGGCAAGGTACACTTGCCTGGGGTCCTGGCTCCAACTGTAGCTCTGGTCTCAGTGTGATCTGCAGGTACAACTCCGGTTGCTGAAATAAACAACCCCATTAGATTCAGAAAATATTAAATAGCTCAAAACTCCTGTCCTTAAGTCCAATTTGGACATAAGGGCAGAAATGATATTTCCGGGTCAAAGCGGGGTCCACATGTGGGCCACTTTGTCCCGAAAAGAGTGTCAGGGTCAAAGGTCTCCAAATTCACCAAACTTAGTGTCAACAAGTCAGAAACGATAATACGAACCCAACGGAACTTCTAGAATTGGATTTCGATGAGCCGATCACAAAATTGCCCGTGAAGTGGAGCTTGTGGGGCCCACGATACGCGATTTTGTCAATGTTCTCAGAATCGGACCAAACTTGGGTCACAGGACCAGCGTATTGCTACAAGTCCGATGGTGCAAGTTTCATCTCGATCCGACGTGTGTACACGAAGTTACAACGTATTCCAGAAAGGACAGATACGGCGCGTTGTTGGCGGATACGCGTTGATTCCGGTGTGCACGCATATCCGAATCGACTTCTGCGAAATCCCACACGACTGTATCAACGTCGCGCATATTTTGGTAAAGATCGCGTGCGACCAAGTCGTCCCGTTTGGCGGGGTACACTTAGTTTTGGGGTGAAACAGGGCATTATTTTTCCTATTTTTGGATCGTGGTGTGCGATCACCACAGGACGCGATGCACCGAGTGAGTTGCATGGGAACCGAGAGGGTCATACAGTCTACGCGACGCAACTGACGAAATCAAAAATGGGGTAACGAGAAGAGAGAAACAGGTACCTGAACAGGGCTCAAAAAACCAAATTTTTTCGTGTCCGACATGTGTCCGACACGTGCCTAGGGTTATGGTTTGGGTTGCTGTGCGGAGCTCCGGCGGCTCGGGGCGGCACTGCGGCGAGGGAGGCCGGCCGGGGGCTAGGGCGGCAGCGCTGCACGACGGATGGCGGCGTGTGGCGGCGCTGAGCGGCGGAGGCGACGTCGGTCGACCGGAGGGATCTGCTGGTAAGAAGGAGGAGGGGAGGAAGATGTCGGGCGGCGGCTGGGCGGCCTCGGCGGTGGTGCCGGGGTGGGCACGGTGGCTGGTCAGCAAGGCGGAGCCAGGGGAGGAAGGGCGGAGGCTGACTGAGGACGGCGGCGAGTCTGGGGGTGGTCGTAGTCGGGTTCAGGGGTTTGGGGGAGAACTCGAGCAGGGCTGCGGGGTGTCCGGGAGCGGCGCGGGCGGTCAGTCGCGGGCGGTCAGGCGACGTGGCCGGAGGAAGAGGGCAGAGGGGAGGAGAACTAGGGTTCAGGCGTGGAGCGGGGGAAGGAGAGTTGCGGCGGCGGCGGGGCTCTGAATTCGAGGGTATTTATTTCGTCGGAACAGTAATCCCGAGGGGATCCGACTTAGGATTTCGGTTTGGATTCGGGTCCGGGTCGGGCGGGTCGCGGGTTGGGCAGACCCGATCCAACCCGTTAAGGTCAGGGGTCCGGTCCGGTTTGGTTGGACCAGGTTCAGCCCGGTTTGAACCCGTTTCAACCCGGTTTGGTTTGGGTTTATTATGGTTTAATTATTAATAGTTTTTAGGGCTTTAAACGGGTTTCCGGAGTCCAATAAATCCACCAAAAATTATCCTATGTCCTGTTTTCCATTTTACATCATAAAATATTACAGAAAATATTTCTATAATATTTTAATATTAATTAATAGAAATTAAAAATTATTTCATTACCAAAGGCCTAGGTTTTAATTACAGAAAATTCCTAAAAATTCCAGAAAAATTGTAAAAAATCTAATTTAAAATTTCTTAAAAATCAGGGGGCTTAAAATCTACCCCCCTTAAGAGGATTGCGTTCTCGCAATCAAAAGAATAACCGGTCAACAAGGATGACACGATTGCAAATATTGATTGAAGCACATCACGATCAAGGAGATTCAAGGATGAGAGTGTAAGAATAATACATAGTAAAAATTATTTCCCTAAGCATTAAAGTTATGCAATTTTCCGGATAAAGAAAATCTAGAAATCTACAGTTTAGAAAACTAGGTTATCACTTAAGAGCATACTAAGTTATCAATTATAAAAGCATACTAGGTTATTAGCAAGTTCAACATTACTAGGTTAAGGCTAGGGTCACGAACCAACATGCAAAAGCTAAAGCAAATCTAGAAGCAATTAATTAGAAAAACTTACGCGCATTAGCTACTCCATGAATCTGTGCGTCCTCCAAAGTCATCGCGAAAGCTTGTCCGCGTCCTTGAGGTGGATTCCTCTGCTGCTGCTAGGCCTGCTGGAAGAGTGCTGCTTGTGGTGCCAAGGGTGTCCTTGGTTGATACCCTCCTGGTGCTTGTAGGGCTTATCCGTTTGTTATTAGTGCTCTCTCTCGATGATAAGGACAATCCTTGGCTAAGTGTTGATTGGTTCCGCAAATCAAGCATAATCCTAACTTGCGTCTGCAGTCCCTCTCAATATGGCCTACCTTGCCACAGTATTGACATATAGGTAGCGTCTATGGAGAGGCTCTGGATGGCTGGTGCATGTGAGGTCTCTTTGCGGCTTCTTCTTGTGGTGCTCTGGCTGATATGGAAGACCGTTTCAGACTGGTCTCTCTCCTGGAGATGCGCTCCATGCGTCGGGCTGCTACAAGGACGTCCGAGTAAGAAGTAGGCGCAACGGATCCGATCAGTCTCTATAGCTCGAGGTTTAGTCCGTCGAAGAACTTTTCAGTCTTCTCTTCTTTTGTCGGGATCAAGGTTGGGGCGAAGCGACTTAGACGAATGAATTCTGCATTGTATTCTTCCACTGTCATACTGTCTTGGGTAAGGCGATTGAACTTCTCCCGAAGTTCTGATCGGGCGGTCGCCGGAATGTACATCTCCTGAAAGAGCCTGGAAAACTCTTCCCAAGTGACTCGGTCTGGTCCGAGCCGTGTCTCCTCAGATAGCCACCAGTGATGTGCATTATCTGTCAATTGCATTCTGACGGCAGTCATCCAACGTTCTCTTGGAAGCTCAGCTGCTTCCAGCTGGTGTTGTATGTTGGTGAGCCATTCATGAACTTCTGTGGGCTCCTCCTTTCCTGAGAAGGTACGAGGCTTCAGCTGGCGGAAATCGGTGATAGATCCTGTCACTGGTCGTCGCGCTGGTAGATTCACCTGCTCAAGTACAAGTGCTAGGCTGCGACTCAAAGTTTCTTGTTGAATCTGATGTTGAGCTTGCATCATCGCGTAGAATATTCAGAACATTTGTTGTTCGTCCATAGCCTGCCCTTATGGGAATACAGGCATTGGTGGAACGAACTGTGGAGGCAGTGGGATGTCGTCTTGCCGATCTCTTGAGGTATCTTGACTGTTTTGTTATTCTGGTTGGCCTCCACCAACTGGTGTCGCTTCATCGTCATAGGTGACATCTGCAACTTATGGTGTTCCTGTGGGAGTCTCATCGCGTGCTTGTGAATCCATAACTCTGCATCAAAAATAAACTATAAGAGGTGCACTGGAATCAAGGCATGATGCAATAAAAACTTAATTCGAATACAATATAGATATCAAGAATGTTTTCAAGCAAGTGTATGAGATCCTAAAAAATTATCCTATTCTTATTGCAGGCTTGCTCAGTCCCTAAGTTAAAACCGAACAATTTAGTCATTGACCTGCATGGGCCACCATAAAAACCATGTCACGTCCCAGTCCCAAAATACCGAGGGACTAGACGCGTGGCAATGGCCAACAGCATACACCGATGGACAAATCCAATTTAATGGATCCATCGGGGCATGCTTAAGCTGTAATATAACAATAAGTAGGTCCAATAATACAAATCACAGTCTAATCTAATCTCATCCACAACAGATAATCACAGATCCAATGCCAGAATAATGTAAATAAATTAACTAACAAGACTGAATAAAAGTGTCTCGGAGAACAATCTGAGTACAAGTCTGGTACATCAATGCAATAGACTGGAAATAAAATAACTAAAAATAGAAATAAATGAGTATCTCAAGCCAATACTCAGGAGAAGTCCTCTGGTACAATCTCGTCCTCAGATCCTGGTTCTGCTCCAAGGTATGCACCTGCTCCTGCTAACGCTAATGCTCCGGTCCCGTATACCTCGGGATAGATCTCGTCAGCTAACCCTGGGGACATAATCCGGATCCAGGTCCTCAGGGGACAGCAAGGTACAGAAAATATAAGCCAAAATAAATGTAGTGCAGCAATAAATGAACAATAGGGTATTATGTAACCATCTATGCGAAAATGCAAGTGAGAGCATCACGAGTACTCAGGCTGAGACCACTATAAGCTCTGTATCTGGGAGCCGGTAGCGGAGTCTACTATATGTTTTACTATGTATTTACTATGGATTATATATATATATATGAAATCAGCCTGTAGCCTATGTGTCTCTCCCCACCCAATGTAACCACGCATATCATGTCCATAACGTCTCATGTCCATGTCCAGCGGGATCATAGCTAATGCATCAAGTCATAAAGTATCTATAAATATAGTATCTCTGTCAAGTCCTGCATCCTATACAGAATCACCATAAATATTTCAGGAAGATCCTATCTCATGAGTAGTGTCAAGTGTCCTGGGTCATAGTGTACTTGGTAAGACAAGTACGAGAATATATAGTGTCACATATGTCCATCTCTAGATGACAGTACCCAATACTGCGTACAGTGTTGGCACCCGACTAATAATTGGACGCTAAGTACGTCACAGGGTCCTAGGTTGATCATGCACAATAATGTAAATATAGCAAGAAAAATATATAACAAGTCTGCAAAGTTTGGCAAGGTACACTTGCCTGGGGTCCTGGCTCCAACTGTAGCTCTGGTCTCAGTGTGATCTGCAGGTACTACTCCGGTTGCTGAAATAAATATCACCATTAGATTCAGAAAATATTAAATAGCTAGAAACGCCTGTCCTTAAGTCCAATTTGGACATAAGGACAGAAATGACATTTCCGGGTCAAAGCGGGGTTCCACATGTGGGCCACTTTGTCCCGAAAAGCGTGTCAGGGTCAAAGGTCTCCAAATTTGCCAAACTTAGTGTCAACAAGTCAGGAACGATGATATGAACCCAACGGAACTTCCAGAATTGGATTCCGATGAGCCGATCACAAAATCGCCCGTCAAGTAGAGCTTGTGGGGCCCACGATACGCGATTTTATCAATGTTCTCAGAATCAGACCAAACTTGGGTCACAGGACCAGCGTATTGCTATGAGTCTGATGGCGCAAGTTTTGTCTCGATCCGACGTGTGTACACGAAGTTACGACGTGTTCCACAAAGGACGGATACGGGACGTTGTCGGCTGATATGCGTTGATTTCGGTGTGCACGCACATCCGAATTGACTTCTGCGAAATCCTATACGACTGTATCAACGTCGCGCATGTTTCGGTAAAGACCGCGTGCGACCAAGTCGTCCCGTTTGGCGGAGCGCATTCAGTTCCGGGGTGAAATAGGGTATTGTTTTTCCTATTTTTGGATCGCGGTGTGCGATCACCACAGGACGCGATGCACCGAGCGAGTTACACGGGCACAGAGAGGGTCATACAGTCTATGCGACGCAACTGACGAAATCAAAAATGGGATAGCGAGGAGATAGAAACAGGTACCTGAACAGGGCTCAATAAACCGAATTTCTTCGTGTCCGACACGTGCCTAGGGTTAGGGTTTGGGTTGCTGTGCGGAGCTCCGGCGGCTCGGGGCGGCACTGCGGCGGGGGAGGCCGGCCGGGGGCTTAGGCGGCAGCGCTGCACGACGGACGGCGGCGTGCGACGACTCTGAGCGGCGGAGGCGGCGTCGGTCGACCGGAGGGATCTGCTGGAAAGAAGGAGGAGGGGAGGAAGATGTCGGGCGGCGGCTGGACGGCCTCGCAGGGGTGGCGCCGGGGTGGGCACGGCGGCTGGTCAGCGAGGCGGAGCCAGGGGAGGAAGGGCTGAGACTGACTGCGGACGGCGGCGAGTCTGGGGGGGTGGTCGGAGTCGGGTTCAGGGGTTTGGGGGAGAACTCGAGCGGGGCTGCGGGGTGTCCGGGCGCGGCGAGGGCGGTCAGGCGCGGGCGGTCAGGCCACGTGGCCGGAGGAAGAGGGCAGAGGGGAGGAGAACTAGGGTTCAGGCATGGAACGGGGGAAGGAGAGTTGCGGCGGCGGCGGGGCTCTGAATTCGAGGGTATTTATTTCGTCGGAACAGTCATCCCGAGGGGATCCGACTTAGGGTTTCGGTTTGGATTCGGGTCCAGGTCGGGAGGGTCGCGGGTTGGGCAGACCCGATCCGACCCGTTAAGGTCAGGGGTCCGGTCCGGTTTGGTTGGACCGGGTTCAGCCCGGTTTGAACCCGGTTCAACCCGGTTTGGTTTGGGTTTATTACGGTTTAATTATTAATAGTTTTTAGGGCTTTAAACGGGTTTACGGAGTCCAATAAATCCACCAAAAATTATTCTTTGTCCAGTTTTCCATTTTACATCATAAAATATTATTTCTATAATATTTTAATATTAATTAACAGCAATTAAAAATTATTTTATTACCAAAGGCCTAGGTTTTAATTACAGAAAATTCCTAAAAATTCTATAAAAATTGTGAAAAATCTAATTTAAAATTTTTTAAAAATTAGGGGGCTTACAATCTACTCCCCTTAAGAGGATTGCGTCCTCGCAATTAAAAGAATAATCGGTCAACAAGGATGACACGATTGCAAATATTGATTGAAGCACATCACGATCAAGAAGATTCAAGGATGAGAGTGTAAGAATAATACATAGGAAAAATCATTTTCCTAAGCATTAAAGTTATGCAATTTCCCGGATAAAGGAAATCTATAGTTTAGAAAACTAGGTTATCAGTTAAGAGCATACTAAGTTATCAATTATAAAAGCATACTAGGTTATTAGCAAGTTCAACATTACTAGGTTAAGGCTAGGGTCACGAACCAACATGCAAAAGCTAAAGCAAATCTAGAAGCAATTAATTAGAAAAACTTACGTGCATTAGCTACTCCATGAATCTGTGCGTCCTCCAAAGTCATTGCGAAAGCTTGTCCGCGTCCTTGAGGTGGATTCCTCTGCTGCTGCTGGGCCTGCTGGAAGAGTGCTGCTTGTGGTGCCAAGGGTGGCCTTGGTTGATACCTTCCTGGTGCTGGTAGGGCTTGCCCGTTTGTTATTAGTGCTCTCTCTCGATGATAAGGACAATCCTTGGCTAAGTGTTGATTGGTTCCGTAAATCAAGCATAATCCTAACTTGCGTCTGCAGTCCCTCTCAATATGGACTACCTTGCCACAGTATTGACATGTAGGTAGCATCTATGGAGAGGCTCTGGATGGCTGGTGCATGTGAGGTCTCTTTGCGACTTCTTCTTGTGGTGCTCTGGCTGATGTGGAAGACCATTTCAGACTGGTCTCTCTCCTGGAGACGCGCTCCATGCGTCGGGCTGCTACAAGGACGTCCGAGTAAGAAGTAGGCGCAACGGATCCGATCAGTCTCTGTAGCTCGAGGTTTAGTCCGTCGAAGAACTTTTCAGCCTTCTCTTCTTTTGTCGGGATCAAGGTTGGGGCGAAGCGACTTAGACGAATGAATTCTGCATTGTATTCTTCCTCTGTCATACTGTCTTGGGTAAGGCGATTGAAATCCGAAGTTCTGATCGGTCGGTCGCCGGAATGTATATCTCCTGAAAGAGCCTGGAAAACTCTTCCCAAGTGACTCGGTCCGGTCCGAGCCGTTTCTCCTCAGATAGCCACCAGTGATGTGCATTATCTGTCAATTGTATTCTGACGGCAGTCATCCAACGTTCTCTTGGAAGCTCAGCTGCTTCCAGCTGGTGTTGTATGTTGGTGAGCCATTCATGAACTTCTGTGGGCTCCTCCTTTCCTGAGAAGGTAATAGGCTTCAGCTGGCAGAAATCGATGATAGATCCTGTCACTGGTCGTCGCACTGGTAGATTCGCCTGCTCCAGTACAAGTACTAGGCTGTGACTCAAAGTTTTTTATTGAATCTGATGTTGAGCTTGCATCATCGCGTAGAACATTCGAAACATTTGTTGTTCGTCCATAGCCTGCCCTTGTGGGAATACAGGCATTGGTGGAACGAGCTGCGGAGGCGGTGGGATGTCGTCTTGCCGATTTCTTGAGGTATCTTGACTGTTTTGTTGTTCTGGTTGGCCTCCACCAACTGGTGTCGCTTCATCGTCATAGGTGACATCTGCAACTTATGGTGTTCCTGTGGGAGTCTCATCGCATGCTTGTGAATCCATAACTCTGCATCAAAAATAAACTATAAGAGGTGCACTGGAATCAAGGCATGATGCAATAAAAACTTAATTCGAATACGATATAGATATCAAGAACGTTTTCAAGCAAGTGGATGAGATCCTAAAAACTTATCCTATTCTTATTGCAGGCTTGCTCGGTCCCTAAGTTAAAACCGAACAATTTAGTCGTTGACCTGCATGGGCCACCATAAAAACCATGTCACGCCCCAGTCCCAAAATACCGAGGGACTAAACGCATGGCAATGGCCAACAGCATACACCGATGGACAAACCCAATTTAATAGATCCATCGGGGCATGCTTAAGCTGTAATATAACAATAAGTAGGTCCAATGATACAAATCACAGTCTAATCTAATCTCATCCACAACAGATAATCATAGATCCAATGCCAGAATAATATAAATAAATTAACTAACAAGACTGAATAAAAGTGTCTCGGAGAACAATCCGAGTACAAGTCTGGTACATCAATGCAATAGACTGGAAATAAAATAACTAGAGATAGAAATAAATGAGTATCTCAAGCCAATACTCAGGAGAAGTCCTCTGGTACAATCTTGTCCTCAGATCCTGGTTCTGCTACAAGGTATGCACCTGCTCCTGCTAACGCTAATGCTCCGGTCCCGTATACCTCGGGATAGATCTTGTCAGCTAACCCTGGGGAGATAATCCGGATCCAGGCCCTCAGGGGACAGCAAGGTACAGAAAATACAAGCCAAAATAAATGCAGTGCAGCAGTAAATGAACAATAAGGTAATTATGTAACCATCTATGTAAAAATGCAAGTGAGAGCATCACGAGTACTCAGGCTGAGACCACTACAAGCTCTGTATCTGGGAGCCGGTAGCGGAGTCTACTATATGTTTTACTATGTGTTTACTATGAATTATATATATATATATAAAATTAGCCTGTAGCCTGTGTGTCTCTCCCCACCCAATGTAACCACGCATATCATGTCCATAACATCTCATGTCCATGTCCAGCGGGATCATAGCTAATGCATCAAGTCATAAAGTATCTATAAATATAGTATCTCTGTCAAGTCCTGCATCCTATACAGAATCACCATGAATATCTCAGGAAGATCCTGTCTCATGAGTAGTGTCAAGTGTCCTGGGCCATAGTGTACTTGGTAAGACAAGTACGAGAATATAAAGTGTCACGTATGTCCATCTCTAGATGACAGTACACAACACTGCGTACAGAGTTGGCACCCGACTAATAATCAGACGCTAAGTACGTCACACGGTCCTAGGTTGATCATGCAGAACAATGTAAATATAGCAAGGAAAATATATAACAAGTCTGCAAAGTTTGGCAAGGTACACTTGCCTGGGATCCTGGCTCCAACTGTAACTCTGGTCTCAGTGTGATCTGCAGGTACTACTCCGGTTGCTGAAATAAATATCACCATTAGATTCAGAAAATATCAAATAGCTAGAAACGCCTATCCTTAAGTCCAATTTGGACATAAGGACAGAAATAACATTTTCGGGTCAAAGCGGGGTTCCACATGTGGGCCACTTTGCCCCGAAAAGTGTGTCAGGGTCAAAGGTCTCCAAATTTGCCAAACTTAGTGTCAACAAGTCAGGAACGATGATATGAACCCAACGGAACTTCCAAAATTGGATTCCGATGAGCCGATCACAAAATCGCCTGTCAAGTGGAGCTTGTGGGGCCCACGATACGCAATTTTGTCAATGTTCTCAGAATCAGACCAAACTTGGATCACAGGACCAGCGTATTGCTACGAGTCCGATGGCACAAGTTTTGTCTCGATCCGACGTGTGTACACGAAGTTACGACATATTCCAGAAAGGAAAGATACGGGACATTGTCGGCGGATACGCGTTGATTCCGGTGTGCACGCACATCCGAATCGACTTCTGTGAAATTCCATACGACTGTATCAACGTCGCGCACATTTCGGTAAAGACCGCGTGCGACCAAGTAGTCCCGTTTGGCGGGGCGCACTCAGTTTCGGGGTAAAATAGGGCGTTGTTTTTCCTGTTTTTGGGTCGCGGTGTGCGATCACCACAGGACGCGATGCACCGAGCGAGTTGCACGGGCACCGAGAGGGTCATACAGTCTACGTGACGCAACTGACAAAATCAAAAATGGGGTAGCGAGGAGAGAGAAATTGGTACCTGAACAGGGCTCGAAATACCGAATTTCTTCGTGTCCGACACGTGCCTAGGGTTAGGGTTTGGGTTGCTGTGCGGAGCTCCGGCGGCTCGGGGCGGCACTGCGACGGGGGAGGCCGGCCGGGGGCTAGGGCGGCAGCGCTGCACGACCGACGGCGGCTTGCGGCAGCGCTGAGCGGCGGAGGCGGCGTCGGTCGACCGGAGGTATCTGCTGGGAAGAAGGAGGAGGGGAGGAAGATGTCGGGCGATGGCTGGGCGGCCTCGCGGGGATGGCGCCGGGGTGGGCACGGCGGCTGGTCAGCGAGGCGGAGCCAGGGGAGGAAGGGCGGAGGCTGACGGCGGACGGCGGCGAGTCTGGGGGTGGTCGGAGTCGGGTTCAGGGGTTTGGGGGAGAACTCGAGCGGGGCTGCGGGGTATCCGGGCGCGGCACGGGCGGTCAGGCGACGTGGCCGGAGGAAGAGGGTAGAGGGGAGGAGAACTAGGGTTCAGGCGTGGAGCGGGGGAAGGAGAGTTGCGGCGGCGGCAGGGCTCTGAATTCGAGGGTATTTATTTTGTCGGAACAGTAATCCCGAGGGGATCCGACTTAGGGTTTCAGTTTGGATTTGGGTCCAGGTCGGGCGGGTCACGGGTTGGGCAGACCCGATCTGACCCGTTAAGGTCAGGGGTCCGGTCCAGTTTGGTTGGACCGGGTTTAGCCCGGTTTGAACCCGGTTTGGTTTGGGTTTATTACGGTTTAATTATTAAAGTTTTTAGGGCTTTAAACGGGTTTTCGGAGTCCAATAAATCCCCCAAAAATTATCCTATGTCCGGTTTTCCATTTTACATCATAAAATATTATTTCTATAATATTTTAATATTAATTAAAACAATTAAAAATTATTTTATTACCAAAGGGCTAGGTTTTAATTACAGAAATTTCTTAAAAATTCTAGAAAAATTATGAAAAATCTAATTTAAAATTTCTTAAAAATCAGGGGGCTTACACATCTGGACGTAGAACTGTAGATTTGTAGCTTCTGAAAAGAAAATCTTTTGAGCGTGAAACTGTGGATCTGTTGCCTCTGAGCGTAAAAGCCACCGAGAGTAAAATTATAGATTTGTAGCTGCTGAGCGTGAAGTCGTAGGTTTGTAGCCTCTCGAGCATAAAAGCTACCGAGCATAAAAGCATCCGGGCGTAAAACCATGGACTTGTAGCCTGTGAGCGTAAAATCATAGATCTGTAGCCGTCGAACGTAGAAATCTCCTTAGCGTAAAAATCACGAATCTGCTTCGCATTCGCTGACTGTCCGCCTTCTCTGAGTAATAGGCTGACGTAGTACCCAATCATAACCGAATATT
Source organism: Iris macrosiphon (assembly GCA_036927795.1). NCBI lineage: Eukaryota > Viridiplantae > Streptophyta > Magnoliopsida > Asparagales > Iridaceae > Iris > Iris macrosiphon. The sequence goes on along the minus strand of JAYESA010000008.1, from coordinate 109,017,790 downwards.
AATTATGAGATTTGGTTCAGGATTCGAGGAGTCCATCCGAACTTTATATATACCCCAAATTTTTGAGAGAAAAACTTTTCATCCGTCTTCTGCGAAAGAAAGCCTTCGACTGTTCGAGTTCTTCTTCGTTTCTTCTCCGAGTCTTCAAAGTTTCCAGTAATGGCCTTGAAACAAATCTCCTCCTCTAAGGGAAAGAAGGTTGATTCTTCTTCTCACTCTTCTTCTCAAGCGAGAGCGTCTTCGGTCAGGCAAGACGAGCTTCATTCTGAGCGAAGTATCCCGCCTACGAGCAGTGCACCCGGCCTTAAAGGTAGAGCTTTTGGGACGAAAAAGAATGACTGAAAATCCTTCCCACATGTTGTACGTGAACGCGCTAGGTCATCTTCTGTGCTGATAGCCTCTTTGAGGAAGATGATGCACAAAGATGTTTTATCTTTTACGCCCATATTTCTAATGTGTCAGCGCAAAAACTCTATCTTTTCGCAGTCTGGAAGATTTGACTGTCAAAAGTTGGCGTATACTATATAATTTGAGTGTTACGCAGGGATGGAAATTTTGGCATAATAACTCAAATTTCGGCAGTCTGGCGTAAAACACAGACTGTCGAAAACTTTGCGTACACTGCCAGTCTTGAATTTTACGCCTAAGGAAATGGATTCCAGCGTAATGATCAAGTTTTTACAGTCTTGGCGTAAAGCACAAACTGTTGATTTTTGGCATATGCTGCAAGATCTGTAATGTCTAGTTATAAAAACTGATGTATTTTTCTTGCACTCTTGTAGTTAACTTGCATGCGTCTCCGCTAGCCGATGTGACAGATTCTGTCGCCGGGATGCTGCACTCCAACTATCTGGAGGATCTGTCGCACGTGACATTTCCTATCTCCGGCCCCCAGTATCCTGAAGGAAGGGAAATTTTGATATCGGCTCAGGGCGAGCGAACGCTGCAGAATATGATTAATGGAGAGCCCCTGACGTACATAGACGGGGACCAATACATAAAGCCGGCTTTCCTCTTCGGGGACATAATTGACAAGCAGTCCCAAACGAAGTCCAAGAAAGAACTCTGGGTTTTTCCTGCTGGGAGCTTGGTTTTGTATCTGCCCAAGATGCTGAGAGACTATCCCATCTCGGCATTCTTTCATGCTACACATCCCAGGAGGATATCGTGGACGCTGACTCCCGATCTTCACGGCGGGCCGGGGAAGATATTTCATCTGAAAGAAGCTGACCAGGGGTCTTTTGTCAGCCGCCCTTCCAGCAATGTGATAACATTCAGGGGACTGTACCCAAGTACTATCCCGAGTGAAGACAGTTTAGTGATCCAGCCGGTCCAATTACCGACTTTCTGTAATAATTTCATGGGGCACGGGGGAGTATACCCTAAGGTGAACCCTCGGACAAGTGGGTGGATCACCCCTAAAAATATTCGATGGGCTCGCTTAGCTGATTGGGCCCTGAAGCATTTTCAGACCGAGTTGGAGAGCATTGGTCTGTTTGCAGCTGTGAGTGCCACCAGTGTAGGGTTACCTCTCAACCCCAACCTGTTTCTGGCACTGGTGGAGCGATATATCTCGCTCATCGGGACTTTCGCCACTCCACTGGGGGAGTTAGGATTGGCCCTCCACGAGATGGCAGAGATCTCGAGACTGCCGATGGGGGATACTCCATATGAAGAGTATGTTCCTACGAACCGGGAGTTGGGGGATTCAGACCCTCGGGTAGTGGAAGTGTACCAGAAGCTGATTTGCCACTACCTCGCTTGCACTGCCTTTTATGGTGAGCCCTCAGATTTGGCTCACATCAATAAATGGACGTCCTACCTCTTCTTTCACCGATCCAGTACTGCTAAGCCGGAGAAGGTATTGGAAGGCAAGGATCAGCCTTTGAATCCTCTGACCGTGCTTAATGCTCAGGTAGTCGATAATCTCATGGAAGACGCTGGGGCTCCGGACTGGAGCCTCGACGAAGGGATAGGAAAGTATCCTGTAGGCACTAAGGCCTATAGTTATTTGAGGCGCTGCCGCAGGCCTCTGTCCAGGGAAGCTCAACTAGCTGTCTTCCTCTCCATATGGCTGCGCCGACTGGTGGTACCCGGTATCATATCTGCGGACCGCATTCACCGCAATACGCTATGGCCTGCAATGCGTCTGGTGTTTGGGGCAAGACTGGGCTTGCTCCCTGCCATGGTGTGCCGCATACAAGCTGGCCTGAGGGCCATGACTGACGGGCTGCTCGTCGATAAAACTCGGCGTGATAGCTTTCCCAGGGTAGAATTACCATACCTGTATTTGATGGGATGGTTAATTCTTCATAACCCAGGGTGATGTCTCCTGGCTCTAGCAGTAGTTCGGGGCCTAGTTTCTTGTTGAACTACAAGAATTCCTCCTGGAATGTGACCACAGTTATAGACTGTCGACGGGCTCTGAACTTCAGTCACAGCTGGAAGCTTTTCTATACCGTCCCCCATGTACATCTCCATCAACAGGGGATCAGACTTCAGGACGTAGGTGACGGGAAGACCGTTCTTTCTCCCGAGTCTTTTAATTGGTTGGTCTGTATTAGACCTTCCCATCTACTGTACAGAAGTGAAGACCATTGCTTCTTCGAGCCCTACTTGCCTAGTCAATTTGCTAGGCAATTCCGGTACGACCAGTTGCACGTGGGCAATGCCGTCACCAGCTTCAGGTCCTGGGGTGGACTCATTGATGGACCCAGAGGATGGCGATATTTTATCATGGGTTGCACTGAGGCAACTTTTACCGTGCCCATCATTTCACTCTCCACGGAGCTGCGTATTCTCCATTCGTATGCCCAGTTCTACGTGGCAACCAATACCTTCCATCGCGATTTTGGTATGCATAGAAGTTTTAGGATGCCCTCTTCCAAGCCTGGGGGAAGAGTCGAAGTCCCCTCGGTTTCTTCTGACGAGGGTGAGGAGTCCGTCAATCCAGATGAGCCTCTATTGGCGATATCGAGGGGTGAAGTACCTCCGCCTGCAGGAGCTTTGGTAATCTCTAGGAAGCGAACGGCTCCTGCTCCGAAGGAAACTTTCCCTCGCAAGAGGAAGAAGAAGACGGTTACTCGTCCTCTCCGGATTCCTGGTATTGAGGCTCCTAGAAGTGTGCCTGCATCTCGCCATGTTGGGGATGATTATTTGATTGGAGGTTCCTCGCCTTTTAGAGAGGGACCCTCTAATGTTCCGGCTGGTGGTGCCGAAGAATTCCTGTTGGAGGCTGCTGTCGCTGCTACCGCTTCAGGTAGTAGAACGAGATCGCCTTCGGGGCTGAGCCAAATGAGGATATCTTTATCCGGATCAACATCGGGAGAGACCCCTGCCGTGTCTGTCAGTACAGCCAGCGAGATTCCAGCCGATGAACCTCGGTTGGAACTTGACGAGGACCTGGAAGAGCATTTTCCAGTATTTGTTAGCGCACCCCTTCTCCAGGTATGACAGCTTGCCTAGCATCACTAAGAAATGATTTAGCTGTACTGGCCGCAGACGCGACATATACACCATTGGCCATGGGTAAATACCGTCTTTTATGCCTCTTCTTTAGGAAAATTAACATTACGTTGATATTAACTTCCTTTTGTCTTCTTTCCAGGGGAAGATATCTTCGGGGAGGGCAGTGTAGATGCGCCCTTTGGCTCTGTGTCAGGTCCTGGCGGTGACACGGAGGTGCCTGATTTTGAAGAGGAAATATCTTCGGGTGTCGGCTCGCCTGTCGAAGAGATTCCGATATCTCCAGAGGAGGATGAGCCTGTCATTGCGATAATGCCTCCTTTGAGTACGCCGGTCACTTCGTCCGGTGTTGGCGCTTCTTCTTTTGTCGCACCTCCTGTTGAGGCGACGGCCGTGGCAACATCGTCTGCGGTTGTTCTTGGAGGGGGACTCGCCACTATCGCAGCCACTCCCAGCGTCCATTCGGATCTAGCTGCGCTGACCGAGCAGTACACTGGTATCTTCTACACCACCTTAAAAATGTTAATATCAATAGTGTTGGGGAAGAATTTAAGCTTTGCGTCGCTGAAGAGGTCCTCCCGGTCCGCGATAGTGCCGATCCGAGAATTCAACGACATTGGGGTAGCTGACACGCTGGAGGAGATAGTTAATGGTTTGGAGCAACCCATTAATGAATACTTGCAGCTAGCTCGAGGCAACATTGACGATCTCGTTCAAGCTAGGTACGACTCCCTGACTGCGCAGCTTACTGAACAGATGGAGTCTCTGAATAAGTCCATCGTGGCTCAGCAGCAGAAGATGGATCATGAGCGTGTCCAATTGGAGTATGTCGTCCCCGAATTGACCCGGTGCGAAGCCGAATATGAGGAAGTGGCAGCGAAAGCCCGCATATTGAAGGATGAGCTCATTCAAGTAGAAGCGAAGGCTCTCTCTTTGTCGGCAGCCCGAGATGTGCTGAAGGAGCGACGGGCGACTGTTCAGCAGAATCTGACGCGTGTGGGTGCTTTCCACTCAGGTTTTGTGCGAGCTCGGTCTGAGCTAGCTGCTTCGGACAATGATGCGGCAAGGTTGGAACGGGCTCGTGTCGACATCTTGAACTCCTGAGATGAGAGAATGGTTGCTCTGGCACAGCAGATTCGGGACCTAACCGCTCCCCCCAAATGATGTTCTTTTTTGCTTTTTAATGTACTTTCGCTCTCTTTTTTTGGGAATAATAAAGAGGCTTTCATCTGACTTTGTGGACCCATCATTTTGGAATATAAATGACAGGTTTGGGTGAAAGTAATATCATAGGTAATATGGACGTGATATACTCTCGGTAAGTTTTAGCAGGATATATCTATTCAGATAGAATGCGATCCAACTTGTTTCGTTTTGGAAGTAGTTTTGTCAGAATGAGGTTTTCGCCATATTCCACTTGAGCAAAGTAGGTTAAGCATAGTACCTTTTCAGGAATTTGCTATTGATAGGAGCCATTAACAGGTCTCCATTAAGCTTGGCTAACCTGTAAGCGCCGTTTGAGAACGTCGTCTCAATTACATAAGGGCCTTCCCATTTGGGCTGGAATTTGCCCTTACTCCTGTGAGTAAGAATCATCGGCCTTCTTACGGCTAAAACTAGCTCGCCGACTTTGAACACTCTTTCCTTTACTTTTTGATTAAAAGCTCTGAAAATGCGTGCTTGGTAGAACGCGATGCGCTGTTGAGCTTGGAGGCATTTCTCGTCTAATTCTTCTAGCTCTTGAAGCCTTAAAAGGTCGTTCTTTTCTTGAGTCAGCTCATTAGCCACGGATATCCTGAGTGACAAAATCTGGATCTCGATGGGGAGAACTGCTTTGTTCCCGTAAACTAATAAGAATGGGGTACAACCTGTCGGTGCTCGTACCGTTGTGCGGTATGCCCAGAGACATTCTCCCAGCTTCTCATTCCAATCCCTCTGGTTCGAAGAGACGAACTTTTTTAAGAGCTTGATAATGGTTTTGTTGAAAGCTTCCGCGAAACCATTAGCAGCAGAATTATATGCCGTAGAGGCCATATTTTGTATCCAATTTTTATCGCAAAATCGATGAAATGCTTGGCTGATGAACTGAGATCCATTGTCATGAATTATCCTTTGGGGTATCCCAAAGCGATAAATGACATGATGCTTGAGGAAGCTGATCACATTAGATGCCTTCACCTCAGCAAGAGGGATTGCCTCTGCCCATTTGGAGAAATAATCCGTGATGGCCAGTATGAACCGGTGACCTCTGGAAGAAGACGGGTGAATAGGACCAATGATATCCATACCCTATGCTTCGAAAGGCCAGGACGCAACCGTAGGATGTAGATGTTCAGGAGGTTGATGGATAAAGTCTGCATGGACCTGACAGGCTTTGCACTGTCTTGCGTACTTTATTGCATCTGTGATCATAGTAGGCCAGTAATAGCCCATTCTCCTGATGCGATCCTGTAGCTTAGGACCGGGTTAATGCGCTCCGCATACGCCATCGTGAGCTTCACGGATGATCCGTTGTGGCTCATCATCAGAGAGACATCTCAATAGCAGTCCGTCATAAGTCCGGCGATATAGACACTGTGAGGATGCCTCAAAATAGAAGCGTAATGATCGTCTTTTGACGGATACTGCTTCTTTAGGGTCCTCTGGAAAGATTCTGTATGCCACAAAATCTATAAAGGGACTTCTCCAGTCTCTCCTGGGAGGATCGTGTTCACAGCATAGCTGCGTTCTATGTAAAAGTTGTTTTTTACACAGAATAAATCTCTGCTAAGAAGGATCACCGAATTCTGCCTTCTTATAGGGGTAGCTAAATCTGCAGCTAGACTGGCTAGGGCATCAGCTTCCAGATTCAGAGATCGAGGTACATGCTCTAGGAAGAAACCTTTGAATGTTATGGCTATCTCGACCATTGCTCGGTGATAGGGGATGAGGTCTGGATTTCGGACTTCATATATTCCTCTGACTTGATTGACGATCAGCAGAGAATCACCGAAAGCTTTCAGAGATTCGACGCCCAATTCTTTAGCGACTTGGAGCCCGATTAGTAGAGCGTTATACTCTACCACATTGTTAGAACAGGGCTCGCTAAGAGAATATGCTCGGTAGATGACGAGCTTATCAGGAGTAACCAGGACAATTCCTACTCCCGAAACCACGTTTCCTCTGGGACTAGTTCTGGAGGCACCATCGAAGAATAGTTGCCATGCATCGCCTTCCATTGCGGAATTACATTCTGTAACTTCGTCGGGAATATCCTCGTACAGTTTGGAGGCCTCCGGGATCGGATGTGCAGCTAGGAAGTCAGCCAATGCTTGGCCTTTGACGGACTTCTGAGGGACGTACACCATGTCATATGGTGTTAATAACATCGCCCAAGTCGCGAGTCGGGAATTAAGAACACTTGGCTTGTTCATCAGTACCCGAAGAGGATTGATCCTGAAGATTATGTGAATGGTTTAGCCTGTGACATAGTGCCGCATTTTCAGGATAGCGAACATCAGAGCCAAGCATTCTTTCTCTACTGGGCAGTATCGGTGTTCGGCTCTGACCATCATCCTGCTGAGATAGTAGATAGCCTGTTCATGACCCATATCATTCTTTTGTGCGAGAAGAGCTCCTAGAGAATGATCCATCGCTCGAACATACAGCACGAATGGTCTTCCTATGACTGGAGGCACCAGAACTGGCGGGCTAGTGAGGTAGCATTTGATATCACCGAACGCTTGCTGATAGGCTTTGTCCCATACGAAGGATACACCTTTCTTCATGAGACGAGAAAAGGGCTGACATCTCCCAGAGAGGTTGGATATGAATCTCCGGATATAAGCCAGACGACCTTGAAATCCCCTGAGTTCTTTCAGATTACGGGGCGATCGCATTTCTAAGATGGCCTTGACTTTATCAGTGTCCACTTGAATGCCTTTGGCGGTAATGACAAATCCCAGAAATTTGCCACTAGATACCCCCAGAAAGGACTTTGTAGGATTCATTTTGAGTTGATGTTGGCGCATTAATTCAAATACTGTCTTCAAGTCTTGGATGTGATTATCCTTGAGGCGGCTTTTGACAGCTACATCGTCCATGTAACACTCCACTTTCTTGCGCAAATGCTCATGGAATATGTTACTCATAGCCCGTTGGTACGTAACCCCATTATTCTTTAATTCGAAGGGCATGACCGTATAGCAATATACCCCCAATGGTGTCCGGTCGTCCTCAGGATGCATCTTGATTTGGTTGTATCCTGAAATCCCGTCCATGAAAGACATACGTTCAAAACCGCATGTATTGTCAATCATGACGTCTGTGATGGGAAGAGGAAACTCATCCTTGGGGCAGGCTGCATTCAGATCTCGGTAATCAATGCAGACACATACTTTCCTATTATTCTTCATGACCGGAACAATATTAGCGACCCAGTCGGGATGTTGTTCTTCTCGGATGAAGCCGCAGGCTATCAACTTCTTGACTTCAGCTTCGATGGCGTCCATCATATCCGGGCGAAACCGGCGTTGGTGCTGCTTCACAGGCTTCGAATCGGGCAATATATCAAGATTATGAGTAGCCACCTTTGGATCAAGGCCTGGCATGTCCTCATAATTCCATACAAAGACGTCGATATATTCTTTTATCAGTTGGATAACTTCCTCCCTTTCAGCTTTGGAAAGATTGTTACTGATAAATATTGGCTTTGGCGAAAGTTCATCCCCAACGTCAATCTGGATAACTTTATCTTCAATAGGAGGTTCTCTCTGCTCGAAGCAAAACTCCCATTGTGTATCCATTTGTTGAGCCCAAGCATCATTCTCAAATAGTTCAGATTCTTGTTCGTCTGCTTCAAAGGAATCTATCACTACCATATTTACTGATAATGTTCGTTCGAGAGCATGAGATAAGTCGGAGGGCGCTGAGCCATTTTGAGAAGAGGAAAAGATATCCTTGTTTGACTTAGGAGTTGCAAGGGAGGTGGTATACCCTAACCCAAAACGAGTTCATTGATAGGAGGGATCGCCGTGCAGCGGCATTCGTCTGCCTTTCCCGTAGTTGAGACCTGGTTCCAGCTTCAAGTTATAATCTATACTTTGCATGATCTTCAAAGCTTGCGGGTTGTATCTGTGAACCTGTATTTTACCGGCATCGTCATCGGAAGAATCTTCTTGCACAGTCGGTTCATTGCGCATGCGGCCGAAGACTATTGAATGCTGACTGCTGCAAGTAGGCGGGTCAATGAAGATAGAATCCTCATACGGTCTATATGTCGTGGTGACATTGGATGATGACGCCACTTCCCATACATACCGATGATAGGAATCTATAGCTTCCAAGAATTTTTGCGCTATAGGTTCTATATCGTCATAGGGAGAGGATTCCTGGTTCAAAATTTGAGCGTCAATATACTGGAAAAGAGGATGTTTATTATTATTTGAAACTTCATTCCCAGTTGCATTTACATCAATCGACTGTTTGCTGCGCCGAAGGTTGATGACCAAGGATGGAGGCTTCTGGTTCAAAGTGATCACTAGAGGATCACCCCCTTTTCCTGACCTGGTTTTGTTTAGGTGGATCGCTATAGGCTCTATGGCTTTTGGACGAGTAGTTCGTCCTTTCACCTTGATTGACAGCGGTTGTTCGACAGAGGGTTCTTCTGGCTCCCGGTGAGATTCCTTCTCTGCTTCGGCTAACACCTCTTCCGTGTAGTCTTGAGAGTACAACACGGCATCGGAGTTGTAGGATTCTACTCCTCTAAACGGGTTTAGGTCAGCAAACTCTGTTTATACTGTTCCTTGGGCGTCTACATATTTAAAGCATTGGTGTAGAGTTGAAGGAACGATGTTATGGTCGTGGATCCAAGGTCTGCCCAGCAGAATATTGTAGGACACCTCTGAATCAATGACATAACATGTAGCCACCGATCTGAGGTTGCCAATCTGGATCCTCAGGTGAATTTTTCTCAACGGCTTACTTTTTCTTGCGTTGAAACCCATGATTCTAGTGGTGGTGTAAGCCAATTCGCTGGTAGGAATCCTCAGCTGTCTGAGCAGACTATGAGGAATGATGCTGATTGATGATCCTGGATCTATGTGAATCCGGTCGACCTCTATGGAATCGACGTACCCGGTGTAATAGAGGGGTCTGTCATGCCTGTTATGTTTTAACAGCGTATCATCTTGAGTGAAAGTGATATTCGGGACCACCTCCATCACACTGTGGCATTGAGGACATGCCATGGGTTCTTCGTCAGGGAACTTGAGCTAGGTCAAGTATGTATCCGCCTGCATCAGTGCTTCACTCAGGGCTAGATGAGTGTCTTGGGAGAGCCTGAGTAGTTCGATGATGGACAACCTGGCTGGTGTATTAGCCAATTGGGCCAAGATGTCGAAGTTGTACGGCTTCTCTAAACCTTTCTTTCGGATGTTTTTCACAGGTTTATCGAAACGCACTTCTTTTTGCTTTCCTCTGTCCGCCGAAGTTGGTCTCGAAGGACCGGCCTCTGGTACGGCAGATTCCGATTCCGAAGGCTTGGCAGCTGAAGCGTCTGTCGATGTATCTTCCTGGCTGGCTCCATAGTCCTGGAGGTAAGCTTTCCCTAAACGGGTTCCAGTGGCCAAGACCTCGTCTTCTGATGCCGAGTCTGCCGCAACCATGTGACATAGTTTGTGCTTCGATTTCTTCTTAGATTTAGCCTTAGCAGCTTGAGTCTCTTTCTCGATCCCGGGCACCAAATCTGGATGAACCCACATAATCTCGCCTCGCTGGGTAGTTAGTGGTACCAGGTCATGATTTTGACCTCTAGCTGGAGGAAGATTAACGATGTTCATCGTCGTCAGGGAAATAGGTGTAATACCATCCAAAATTTCTTGGGAAGGCAGATTGCCAAATTGCAGAGAGATCATGTTGGTTGTGACCGTCTTCTCGCTGTTGCACAGAGTGATGGCCTTAGCATCGATCAGCTCCTGGATCTTCCTTTTCAGTATATAATATGCCTTTGTGGAGTGGTGTATGTACCTATGGAAGATGCAGTACATGGGGTTATTGGTACTGCCGGCCTCATTGGGACGTCTCACCTCAGGAAGGGTAATCTTGCCGTTTTTGACGAGACATTCGAATATGCTCAGAATATCATCGTCGTCGAAAGAGTATACTTCAATGGGCCTGGAAGTCCCAGGTTTCGTCTGCATGGTAGCCACAGTCTTTTGCCTGGACGTGTTGATCGCCAGAGCTTCTTTACCCTTTGTACCACGAGGATGGTCGATGTTGGAGGATGACCTCTTGCCTTTATCAGAGGCCGAGATTATGATGCCGTTATCTTGCGCCTTCTGACTGTTGTCCTCCGCGGCTACCGCTGAGATGATGAACAAGGGCCAATCATGGAACTGATATGGTCCTGTGAATATCGAGATCACGGGAAGAAGGTTCTTCCTGCAGATGTCCATCAATGCCGAGTCTGGAACCCCTAGAGGCATTTGCAAAGTGGCTTGACGAAAACGTTCGATGAAAGTGCGAACATTCTCTTTTTCCTTCTGCTTGACTTCGATGAGAGAGGAAATAGACATGTCCATCCCTCCCTCGTAGAATCGTGTGAAGAATAAAGCCTTGAAGTCTTCAAAGAAAGTAATGTAGTTGTCCGCCAGACTTCGGTACCACTGATAAGCTACCCCCGGGAGACCGCCCTTGAACACCCGAGTGAGGAGGGCGTCGTTCCCTCGTAATAACACCGTCATCATACTGAAGTAGTTCATGTACTGACTTGGTGATATTTTTCTGTGGTTTGTACCTAGGAGGGAAAGGGACCTCTTCCCAGATAGCTGGGTAAGGTTGGTTGATTCCTAATTTCTTGAGCTGATCTTTGTGCTTCAGGGCATCAAATTGGGCTTTCAACTCCCGTACTGCCTGCATCGGATCCTCAGTCGGTAGCGGGACCACGAAGTGATGAGGAATCGATTGCATCGTGACTCCGACGGAAGGTAACACATTCTCCGAGTGAGAAAGCGGAGGAACTGCTGACTCCTGATCTACAGCAGGCTCTTGGATCGCGTTAGATAGTGGTAAGTCCACCCCCACACGTATCTGAGTTGGAGGGACCGACGCTTGAGCCATAGCAGCCGTGTGTTAAGTCAGCATCATCTGGTGCATGTTCTCCATCATGGATTGCATTTCTTTTAGAGATGTCTCTAGTACAGTAATGTGCTGCTCAGCGCTCCCAGACGGGAAAGCTTCCTCGCGTTCATCTCCAATGGCATAAACTCCCATCTCCCTGGGTGTCATTGAAAGATTAGTATAGGTCTCTGTAGAAGTTGACTCTATACTTTCAGTATCTGATTCGGGAGACTGGCGACCCCCAGCTTCGGAATCAGAAGAGTAAGAAGTCGGTTGTCGCAACCTCGAACGGGTGTTTCGGAATACCCCAGCTTCAGTGTTCCTAAGGAGCTGGTTGAATCTCCTTCGGCTCGGAGCTCTAGAGGGATGACGTCTTGAGCCCGATCTTCCTCTAGGTATGTGTGAAGTCATGTTCACCAATGCATGTGTGGGCTCTTCTTCCTGGAAAGATGGAGAGTAGCTCAACCGGTCGAAAACCGACCGTTTTGCTTCAGAACAGCAACAATTAATTACAATCCTATGACTATTACAAGAGTGCTCGTTAGGAGGCGTAATAGACATGCTGGAAGATCCCCTATCCTTGGGTTTTTGGAACAGGTACTTGCGCAGGTCTGGAGGAGTTACAGAAGAAGAAGATGACTTGTTCCTTCTGTTCACATCAGTAGGCTTACGGATGTTGGGAACCCTAGTTTTCCATGTGCCACCTATATACAACAGGTTGGCCATCTGGGTGGCGGATAATCTCCGAGGAGGGTGTCTTTCCACAAATTGAGCCTTCTTTACGCTGAGGGGCTTCTCCTGGCGTAATTCGGAGCTCTGCTCTGGTTGACGTAAAGCTGAGGATGTCCTCAGTCGGCCGTCAGCCTCTCGCGTAATCCGGAGGGCGGGCAGATTATTCCCTTGCTAGCGTAAAGGCCGAGAAGTTGAGTAGTTCGCCACTTGCTTTCCCTTGCATAGATTACAGGGATCATCAACTTTTCCACGGAAGTCAGATGCATTTTTACGCGTGGAGCGCGTTTGAAACTTCTGATTTGGCGCTAAGGCATTATCAGAAATTTTATCTATTTCGCCAGAGACGGTAGACTGGTTTCTACGTGTTGAAGAGGTTGGCGTAGAAGCCAATAACTGTCACCATGGCATAGAAGCCAAGTAGGCATAGAAGCCGAGTAGGCGTAGAAGCCGAGTAGGCGTAGGAGCCGAGTGGTCATAGAGGCCGAGTAGGCGTAGAAGCTGAGTAGGCGTAGGAGCCGAGTGGGCGTAGAAGCCGAGTAGGCGTAGAAGCCGAGATGATGTGGACGTTTTAGCCGGAATTACGGCTCTTGGAGATATAATCAAATCTCTTGCATTAAATGCAGAGATCTACCCCCATCCTGCGCATTAAATGCAGAGGCTTGTCTTAAAGATTTGCCATCATTCTGCGCATTAAATGCAGATACGCGCCTCGAATCCTGTACGAAGAGTAACTGCTGACGTGGCAGTCTGTTTGCCTTCTGTGGAGCATAAAAAGCTCACGTCTGCCTGTGTAAAACTGGGCAGCGTATCCCCTTGTATGCATAAGAGCAGTTTATGCAAAGGGAATGTCACTAGACGACGGTTTGGTGACATTTAATCAAATCTCCTGCATTAAATGCAGAGATCCGCCATTATCCAGCGCATTAAATGCAGAGGCATGTTTTAAAGGTCTGCCACCCTTCTGCGCATCAAATGCAGAGATGTGCCTCGGGCATCTGTCAGTATTCGGTGCATTAAACGCAGAGACGTGCCTCGAGAACCTGTCACCACTCTGTGCATTAAATGCAGTGACGTGCCTCGAACCCTGTACGAAGAGCAGCTTTTTGACGTGGCAGGTTGTTTGTCTTCTGTGGAGCATAAACAGCTCACATCTGCCTGTGTAAAACTAGGCAGCGTATCCCTTTGTATGAGTAAAAGCGGTTTACACCAAGGAAATGGCAGTAGATGACAGCCTGTGTTGCAGTACCGCGCCATCATTATAGCCGTCGCCTGGGTAGCCGTGCAGTACTCTTTGTCAGGAGTCCAGACGTTAGGTTCATTGCATGATATGACAGGTTCATTTCGAAGAATACGAAGCGTTTCTCGTATACTTCAATGTTGCATTGAAAGCAGATGAGTTCTACGCCCTAAAGGCGATGTAGCATCCTTTTTATGCTGAAGCAGCCTGGACATACTGCATTACGCGGATGGTCCTTGAGCCTATATTTTATGCTATGCTCAGCGAAAAAGCTCTGTTTGTACGTCGATAGCTCCGAGGTCCTCTGTTTTATGCTGCACTGCATCAACATGCTGCGTATAGCTGTCCAGCGTATTTTTCATTCTTCTACATCGGATACCGAGGGTATCCCGGTATCTCAAGGAGGCGAGTTTCAGGGTTTACAAGCTTAATGAGCTAGTTTTGACCAAGAATTTTAGGGGCACCCTAGTTTGACCTAGCGTTGACCATAATTGTCCCCGTTGACCGCAAAAGTCAACTTTTGACCTAGTTTTGACCCAGCGTTGACTTTTTAGACCCGGGTTGACTTTTTAACCCAAATTTTATCTGTTTGACCCGTTCGACCTAGAATAACCCTACAAGCTTATTTTTAGTTATTTTATATCAGTTTAACTCTTTAGAAGCCCGTTTAACCTTGCTTTTCGCAATAGGTTCTTGCGACGCCAGTCCGGATCTCGATCCTCACCAGTTGCTCAGGACATTAGGCGAGTACCTACCTCTGATCGTTTCTATTTAATAATAGCGTTTATATCACCTGTTCTAAAACTGTAATACTTGATTCTGACATATTTTTTATGAGCTGGTACTAGTTGGATCCCGTCATGAGATGTTACCCCCTTACTGTATTCAACGGGTACTCTATCACGTGTATTTCATCATGTGCTTCGGATATTTATTCTCATGTGCTTCGTGTGCTCTTGCCTTCATGTGTACGAGTTATTTATCATGTACGTAGCATGTCATGGTTGGATCCAAGAGTATTACTGGGGGAGGGGAGTAGGAGTTGGTTATGTGATCAAAGCCAAACAGTATTCATGTGTATGTCGGTTACACAACTCACGCATAACTGAGTTATCGTAGATTATTCATGTGCAACCTAAGCCAATCACATAAAAAACTTGTGCTCAAGGCACTTAGCTAGTATTCCTATTTTCTTATATGTAGTTACTTCTCTACTACTTGTATTGTTCCCCAGTTTTATATTGCAGTTACTTTATCTGTTCCACCATGTATTTACTTTCCTGTGCATCTTGTATACTTTTCTATTGCTAGTCATATACACCTTACCATGCATTTGGAGTTGCTTTCAGAGTTATGTACTTTGCTCCAGTCCTGACTAGACATTTTTTTCCAGAGGATCCTGAGAATTTTTGCTCGACCTTCTACGGGCCAGGTGTCGAGGAGTGTTGTGACCCTATTTTTGAGGAAGAGCCCATCGAGGAGACGCCGTTAGCACCCTAGTGTAGCTTGGTGGGTTTCCCTGCGTTGTTCCTAGTTGGTTTTTAGATGACTGTATTTATTATTTTGCTGTTGTGAGATATTGTAGACTTTAGAATTGGACTGTATATTTGGTTATTGTACTGCTCTCTTTGGTTCTTGTTTCTTTGTTGATATCTTATCGTGCTTTTACTCTTATCCTAGTTATTGTGATTGAGTATTCATATATATTGCGTGGTTGCCCTCCTTTTAGAGAGGTTATCTTAACAGATTTGTGAGATATATATATTATTATGATCGGGAACGGACCTAGACAGCGTTCTACCGCCGATTCTGCGACGTAGGCTGGACGTAGCCACTACTCATGCCCAATTTTTGGGGTGTGGGTCGTGACCCATTTTTGGTGGCTGCCTACCCAGGTCTAGTCTCTAGGTCTACCTGCGATATGATATAGGATGAGAGAGAGTGTGCTCAATCACAACTAGGACCCTCCCTGATTTCTTTTGCTATCCTTAATTTTTTTGAAATTATTTCTTTTGTAATATTACTGTTCTTCTTTGATGATATTGTATCTTGCACCGTTGGTGACATGATCTTAGGTTCTGTTCTTCTTGATTCTATTCCAGCACTTGCTTTATTTGATTCTGATTTTTCCCATACTTTTGTGTCTGTATCTTTTGCTGTTAGATACCATCTTGTTGCTGAACCTTTAGCTAGACTCTACAAGATCACGACCGGGGGTGGTATCATCCTAGTCAGTGATGTCTGTAGAGACCGGAGAGTTACCTTGGGTGGTCGGGAATTAAGTGTGTGCCTACTCGTAATGCCACTTCTGAGCTACGATATTGTACTCGGGATGGATTGGTTGAGTATGCACTGTGCTAGTATAGATTATCGTAGAGGCAGAGTGTTGTTTAGTCCGCCGGGTGAGCCAGAATTTGAGTTTGCCAGAGGAGCAGTGGAGTAGAGTGAAGGAGTCTTCTGCGGAGCCCTGGTGGTAGAGCTGAGGTTGCCACATCCACTGATAGCGGAGTTCATGGATGTCTTTTCGGAGGAGTTGCCAGGGTTACCTCCGGACAGAGATGTGGAGTTCTCTATAGAGTTGGTGACAGGCGCGGAGCCGATATCCCATCACGTTTATAGAGTCAGCAACAGTGAGCTGATAGAGTTAAAGAAGCAGGTAGATGAGCTTCAGGACAAGGGATTTATCAGATCTAGTTTTTCTCCGTGGGGTGCTCCAGTACTTTTGTGCCGAAGAAGGATGGGTTGATACGGATCTATATGGACTACAGGGATCTTAACAACATCACAATCAAGAATAAGTATCCGCTGCCGCGTATTGATGATCTCTTTGACCAGTTGAGCGGAGCGAGGGTGTTTTCCCGGATTGATCTGAGGATATGATACCACCAGGTGAAGGTCAGGTGAAAGGATATTTCGAAGGAAGCTTTTCGAACCAGGTATGGATAGTATGAGTTCATGGTGATGCCGTTTGGGTTGACTAATGCCCCAATATTGTTCATGAATCTGATGAATAAGGTGTTCCATCAGCATTTGTATAGGTTTGTGGTAGTATTTATAGATGATATCTTGGTGTATTCGAAGACCCCTGAGAAGCATGAGGAGCATCTGAGGATAGTGCTGGAGACTCTTAGAAAGGAAAAGTTTTATGAAAAGCTTTCGAAGTGTGAGTTCTTCCTTGACAAGGTTGAATTCCTTGGTCGTGTGGTGACCGGAGAGGGGATCTCGGTAGATCCGAGGAAGATCATGGCAGTTGAGGCATGGAGTGCTCCGAGTTCAGTAGTAGAGGTCAGGAGTTTCCTGGGGCTGGCAGGTTACTACATGAGATTTGTTCAGGATTTTTCTCGGATTACAGAGCAATTGTCTAGGCTGACCCGGAAGAACATAGAGTTTGTTTGGTCAGAGGAGTGCCACATCGCCTTTGATGAGCTGAAGAGGAGGTTGACGACAGCTCCAGTGTTGACGTTGCCATTAGGGTCTAGAGGATTCACTATCTATAGTGATGCATCGGGGAAGGGACTGGGTTGTGTGTTGCAGTAGAATGGGAGGGTAATTGCGTATGCTTCCAAGCAATTACGTCCTCATGAGAAGAACTACCCTACCTACGATTTGGAGTTGGCAACGGTCATCTTTTCTCTGAAGTTATGGAAATACTATTTATACGGAGAGCGTGTGGAGATCTTCATAGACCACAAGAGCTTGAAGTATGTGTTTATCCAAAATGAGCTGAACATGAGGCAGAGGAGATGGTTGGAGTTGATGAAAGACTTTGACATATTGTTGCAGTACCATCCAGGAAAGGCGAACGTAGTTGCGGATGCGTTGAGCAGGTATCTGGTAGCTATGTGCCTGACTATAGATCGTTATCTTCTGGTAGATCTAGAGAGCTTGGGCATTGAGGTGATAGTGTCTGGAGTTGAGATACAAATATGGGGACTGCAGATTTAGTTAGAGTTGGTAGACAGGATCAGGGCTACACAGTTTGAGGATGAGTCCCTGAGGAGCATCAGGGCACAGGTTTAGATTGTATTATCAGATGACTTCACCATTGCTGATGATGGTTCATTGCGGCACGGTACCAGGTTGTGTGTGTCGAGTGGGTCGTTGTGCGAGGAGGTTCTTCAGGAGATGCATCGATCCCAGTACTCTATGCATCCAGGTGCCAACAAGATGTATAAAGATCTGAGAGAGCATGTATGGTGGTACGGGATGAAGTGGAAGGTAGCACGCTTCGTATCCCGATGCTTAGTGTGCCAGTAGGTGAAAGAGGAGAGGCAGAGGCCAGGAGGTTTGCTCCAGCCGTTACCTATTCCAAAGTGGAAATAGGAGCATGTGACCATGGATTTTGTTTTTGGACTTCCCCGTTCTCCAGGAGGGAAGGATGCAATTTAGGTCATCGTAGACAGGTTGACCAAATCGACCCACTTTCTACCATTCAAAGTGGGTACGTCTACGAAGAGACTATCAGAGATGTATGTGCACCAGATAGTCAGACTACATGGAGTTCCTATGAGAATAGTATCAGACCGGAACAATTACTTTACTTCACATTTTTGGAGGAGTCTGCAGACTAGCTTGGGCACCCAGCTCAAGTTTAGTACTGCATATCACCCACAGACAGACGGTCAGTCAGAGAGGACCATTCAGACACTCGAGGACATGCTTCACACTTGTGTTCTGGATTTCAGAGGCTCTTGGAAGGATCACTTGCACTTGGTAGAGTTTGCTTACAACAACAGCTACCAAGCTAGTATCGAGATGTCACCATTCGAGGCATTGTATGGACGGAGGTGTCACACTCCGTTATCATAGGATGATGTAGGCGAGAGAGCTTTGCTTGGTCAGGAGATGGTGGTTGATGTAGCAGGGAAGGTCAAGCTTATTAGAGATAGACTTTGGATGGCACAGGACAGGCAGCGGCATTGGGCCGATAGCCACCGGAGACTTTTAGAGTTTGAGGTATAACTTAGAATTTAGATTTTGTTCTTGTGTTTTCATGTTTTAGATTAAGTGCTGAGACCTTGTTTGTGCTAGGTTGGTGATCTGGTATTTCTGAGGATTTCTCCGACGCGGGGCACTATTCGCTTCGGTGGAGGCAGGAAGCTTAGCTCACGTTTTGTCGGACCCTTCAGCATTCTTGAGAGGGTCGGCGCTGTAGCGTATAGGCTAGATTTGTCGCCTACACTAGAGGGAGTTCATGATATATTCTACGTGTCGTAGTTGAGATGGTACGTGGCGGATCCTAGTCACGTATTGGATCACTCAGAGATCGTGGTGGGCCATACTCTTAGCTATCTAGAGCAGCCGGTGGAGATTCTGGATCGGCGGGAGAAGGTGTCGAGGAACCAGACTATTTCCTTGGTTCGCGTCGCGTAGAGGCATCACTCTCTAGGTGAGTCGACTTGGAAGATGGAGGATGAAATGCGCGAGCGACACCCTTATCTTTTCGAGCCCTGAGGTATGGTTCCTTTTCTTTTCCTTGCATTCCTGTCCTAGTTTCGTC
Source organism: Iris macrosiphon (assembly GCA_036927795.1). Lineage (NCBI taxonomy): Eukaryota > Viridiplantae > Streptophyta > Magnoliopsida > Asparagales > Iridaceae > Iris > Iris macrosiphon. Next base: position 108,998,759 of record JAYESA010000008.1, on the reverse strand, counting down.
TTTTAATTTTGAGGACAAAATTATTTTAAGGAGGGTAGGCTAGTCACTACCCAATTCTAGAAAATAGAATTTTTTTTATTTGATAAATTGTGTATTCATCATAAATAATTGTATTTATATTTAATTGTTGATTGTATTATGTTTTCTATTGGTTGTTTTAGAGTTTTGTCTAGTCTGGACCCATGTCAGACCCTTTTGGACCCATGTCAGACCCAACCAACACCCTTGTCTGACCTATTTTTGGGTTTAGAATAGTTATTATATTTTTATTTAGTTAGTTGGGTTGTTTTGGATTAGTTAGAGAGTGTTTAGTGAACCATAAACCTAAACCCTTTGTTAGCATGACTAATTAGGAGGGTATTTTAGTCATTGTGCTAAGGAAACCCTACTTTATATGTATATGGCCGGCCCCCTAACCATAAAACTCCACATGACCGAACCTCCCCCCATCCATTCTTCTCTATTCCATTTTCTTCTTCTTCTTCTCCACACTCCACTCTTTTCTTCTTCTTTCTTCTTCCAATTTCTCATTTCAAGTAAGTATTTCATCCCTTTTCTCTTTCTTCTTCCATTTCTACCATAGATGTGAATCCTAACCCTTTACTTTTCCTTAACCTAGGTGTGTAGAGCCTAGACTTAGTATAGAGGCTTGGCTTGGAGGCTTGAAGGTGGTGATTTCAAGGGTTTTGGAGACTTTGGTCTTGGGATTCCAACTCCCAAGAGGTAAACCCTAACTTTTCCCTTAGTGATTGCTCTTATATAGTGTAATTAGTAGTTTAGAACCTTTCTAGACCTTAAGGCTACCCGAGGGAGGAAGTTAGAACTTGTATGGTTGTGTTTGGAGACTTTGACATTAGGTTTTGTGTCAATTTGGATGAAATCCGAGATTGGCCCAATTTTGGGTGATGCACTAGGTTACACAGACCTAGGTAAACGTACTTGGATGTCTTGAGGGTAAGTACGTGTCTCCGTTCGGACACCTGAGGTTGTGTCACAAAGATTTGGGCATTTCGGGCGATTTAGGAGTTTTTCGTCATCGTAGGTTCCACTTGCGTACGGGTTTTTGTCACGGACCTAGAATCGGTGAGTTATCATTTTTTTCTAGGTTCTAGACCTCGATTAGAACTCGTGGGTAAATTTTAGGCCGATTTTGAGTAGGTTTGGTGTACGTTTCATGAGGTTTTGCGAACCGCACTCCACGTGTTCGTCGAAATGATCGAATGGCCATTAAAACTTGGTTTCTAGATTTTGGGCTTGTGCGTGCGTTGGATTAGCTTCAGAGAGTGTGTGCTAGAGTTCTCGAGTTATATTTTATATATTTATATATATTTATTTGTGTTTGAGTGATTGTGCGTGTGCTGGTGGGGTGTTGTATGTGTTGTGTGTGTTGTGTTTGTGTGAGTATATATATATATGTGTGTGTGTGTGTGTGTGTGTGTGTGTGTGTGTTTGTATATATATGTATGAGTGTCTGTGTGTGTATATATATATGTGTTTGTATATATATATGTATGAGTGTGTGTGTGTGTGTATATATATATATATATATATATATATATATATATATATATATATGTGTGTGTGTGTGTGTGTTTGTATATATATGTATGAGTGTGTGTGTATATATATATGTGTTTGTATATATATATGTATGAGTGTATATATATATATATATATATATATATATATATGTTTGTATATATATGTATGAGTGTGTGTGTGTGTGTATATATATATATATATATATATATATATATATATATATATATATATATATATATATATGTGTGTGTGTGTGTGTGTGTGTGTTTGTATATATATGTATGAGTGTGTGTGTGTATATATATATATATGTGTGTGTGTTTGTATATATATGTATGAGTGTGTGTGTGTGTATATATATATATATATATATATATATATATATAGAGAGAGAGAGAGAGAGAGAGAGAGAGAGAGAGTGCTTAGATATATACATATGGGTGTTTATATATATATATGTATGTGTACCTATATATATATGTGTATAAGTGTGTGTATATATATATATGGTAGTGTGTGTGTGTGTGTATATATATATATATATATGGGTGTGTGTGTATATATATATGTATATATGTTTGTATATATATATATATATATATATCTATAAGTGTGTGTGTGTGTGTGTGTGTGTGTGTGTGTGTGGTGTGTCGAGGGGGAGATGGAGTGGCAGCCGCGATAGGGGAGCAGCAGTGCAGCACCTGCATGTAGTACGGCAGCAGCAGCTAGCAAGGGGGGAGATGAATGTAGTAGAGGCAGCAAGGGGGCAGACCAGCAGGTAGCTTTTGCAGTTAGAAAGCAGCGAGGCAGCAACATGTAGCAGCAGCTGCAGCATTTATAGTGTAGCAGCATGCTGCAGCCAGCACTGCAGCAGCAAGTAGACGCTGCAGTAGCATGCCGCAAGAGCAGCAGCAGCCAGCATAGCAAAGGCAGCAGCAGGCAGCAGCATATGCAGGCGTAGCATCGACAGTAGCCGCAGGTAGTGACAGTTGTTGAGAGATTAGACGAGTATATATGTATAGATATATATATATAGTTAGATAGAGATATATATATTTGTATGGATGGGTATGTATTTATGTATGTGTGATATATATATATATACAGAGAGAGATATGTAGGTATATATATGCATATGTGTTTATATATATATATTAGCCTAGATATATAGCTAGGAATATATATTTATGCTAGATAGTTAGCTAGTTAGTAGTGTTAGTGAGGGTTAGTGTATATCTCAATACCTTGAGATATCAAGGTATCTCAATACCTTGAGATACCCAAGGTATTGAGTATCGGGATAAGGTTTTTGAGCGTTTGCCTAGGAATAGGATTAGAGTTGAGTTTATATGTATTGGTGTATATATTTACGCGTGTTAGCATAGGTGTTAGTGGGTATAGGCGGGGTGTGTAGCTTAGGTTGAGGTATCGGATACCGAGGGTATCCCGGTATCTCAAGGAGGCGAGTTTGAGGGTTTACTAGCTTAATGAGCTAGTTTTGACCTAGAATTTTAGGAACACCCTAGTTTGACCTAGCATTGACCATAATTATCCCCGTTGACTGCAAAAGTCAACGTTTGACCTAGTTTTGACCCAGAATTGACTTTTTGGACCCCGGATTGACTTTTTAACCCAAATTTCACCGGTTTGACCCGTTCGACCTAGAATAACCCTAGAAGCTTGTTTTTAGTTATTTTATATCAGTTTAACTCTTTAGAAGCCCGTTTAACCTTACTTTTCGTAATAGGTTCTTACGACGTCAGTCCGGATCTCGATCCTCACCAGTTGCTCAGGACGTCAGGCGAGTACCTACCTTTGATCGTTTCCATTTCATGATAGCGTTTATATCACCTGTTATAGAACTGTAATACTTGATTCTGACACTTTTTTCACGAGTTGGTACTAGTTGGATCCCGTCATGAGATGTTATCCCCCTTACCGTGTTCAACGGGTACTCTATCACCTGTATTTCATCATGTGCTTCGGATATTGATTCTCATGTGCTATCATGTGCTTCGTGTGCTCTCGCCTTCATGTGCGCGAGTTATTTATTATGTCTGTAGCGTGTCGTAGTTGGATCCAAGAGTATTAGTGGGGGAGGGGAGTAGGAGTTGGTTATGTGATCAAAGCCAAACAGTATTCATGTGTATATCGGTTATGCAACTCACGTATAACGGAGTTATTGTAGATTATTCCTGTACAACCTAAGCCGATCACAAAACGAACTTGTGCTTAAGGCACTTAGCTAGTATTCCTATTTTCTCACATGCAATTACTTCTCTACTACTTGTATTGTTCCCCAGTTTTACATTATAGTTACTTTATTTGTTCTACCATGTATTTACTTTCCTGTGCATCTTGTATAGTTTTATATTGCTAGTCATATACACCTTACCATGCATTTGGAGTTGCTTTCAGAGTTATTTGCTTCGCTCCAGTCCTGACTGGGCATATTTTTTCCAGAGGATCCTGAGGATTTTTGCCCGACCTTCTACGGGCCAGGTGTCGAGGAGTGTTGCGACCCTGTGTTTGAGGAGGAGCCCGTCGAGGAGACGCCGTTAGCACCCTAGTGTACCGAGGTGGGATTTCCTGGGTTATTCCAAGTTGGTTTTTGGATGACTGTATTTATTATTTTGCTGTTGTGAGATATTGTAGACTTTAGACTTGGACTGTATATTTGGTTATTGTACTGCTCTCTTTGGTTCTTGTTTCTTTGTTGATATCTTATCGTGCTTATACTCTTCTCCTAGTTATTGTGATTGAGTATTCATATATATTGGGTGGTTGCCCTCCTTTTGGAGAGGTTATCTTGACAAGTTTGTAAGATATATATATTGTTGTGACCTAGCACGGTCCTAGACAGCGTTCTACCGCCGATTCTACGGCGTAGGCTGGACGTACCCACGACTCATGCCTAATTTTTCGGGTGCGGGTCATGACAAGGACGAATGGTAATTTGGTAAGTCTTGCCGTGTTACTCTTATATCGTACGGTGCACCGCCACACGAGTTAGACCTATATCTTATGCCATAAAACTGATCTTGAGACAAGACTAGAAAAAAAACTTAATAGAAGGTGCACATAACTAATATAACTTGTTTAGATTTGTCGAGCGGGTGAGAAGCCTCCCTATCAGTGTATTCATGTAGTGATAACCCACCAGATTTCTTATAGAGTGCTGGATAACCTTATTTGGTGCAGAGTATTCCCTCGTGTGCGCTAAGGCGTGGAGTTCACTCTGGAGCATTGGAGTGTTGTGTCCGGAGCTGAAGGACATATACAGGACAAAATATTGGAACAACGCCTATGTATCATCCCATGTTGAATGCGACTTGGCACACTTTTATTATTTTGAGAGAGAGAGAGCTTGAGGACTTGTAATCTCAACCTAACGCCGCTTGTAATAATCCTTGATTATGAATAAAGAGCTTATTATTGTTTAATACTTGTGTTCATTCAATGCTTTCGCTATGATAACTCTTTGAACTTGTTACCAATCGGCTATTCGATTTCTTATTTCATTGCTTTCGAACTATCCATGCGACTCTATGACTTAGCTATTTCTCCGTCTCTTCGAATCATGGCCTTGTGCGGGTGTAACTTGTGCTCATGCGGCATCACGTCCTGATGGAAACGATCATCTTTCAGGAGCGCTGATGCCGTGATTCGCGTTCATTGGGGACGGTCAATCCTGTAGAAGATCGGGGTATAACATATTGGTATCAGAGCATGACTTTACGTCCTAGAAATTTGAATCGAATCTCTCAGTTTTTGAAAGTTTGTTCATGGGTTATATATATACTCTCTCTCTCTCAATGTCCCAACGAAATATTGCATACAATAAGTCTACATAATTTCAAAAGTGCATGTTAATTATATGATTGCATAAACAAGATAGTTATGAGAAGACCTTTGTGCCGAACTGTGTTTGACTTCGTGGAAATAGACTCGTGCTTGAAATTTGCAAGTTATGTTCGAACCCGAATACCTATACGTAATTAGCAAGCGGATTAGTGGACGAGACAGAACATCGTTCGGACTGATAGCTATGCACGCAGTCTTTCAGCTAAGTTGTGTTGAGTATGGCAAGCCAAGACCCTTGGTGCTAGTGAGTTGCGAGCGAGATTGGGATATCGTTCGGATAAGATAAGCCAGACTTATAATGGTTATCGATAGAAACGTTATCAGACTATCACTAAGGAGAATCTAGGGAGTCATTCTTAGATTTAGAGGAATAGAGACGGTATTTCGTGTCGGTTGATGCAAATCAAAATATGTTTTATAGTATGACAATAGATAGAGGTATATATAAGATATTAAGATTATCGAGGTGACACAAAAGGATCATGCAGGAGTTCTAAGAAGCGAATTGTATATGTGAGCAATGCGAACGCGATTGAGAATTTAATTAGATGACTCGATTCCTGAGTGGTGTATGCGATATCTCAGGAACGAATAAGAATTTGAAGATTCGTAGAGTATAGCTCAAACCTTGAGTGGTATATTGATCGTCTTAGAAATGTTCGAGCAAATCGAGGATTTTGAAATAACAAACAAGTCTAGCAGCAAATGACATAATTTTGTAAAGTCTTAGTATAAGTAATGCCTAGCAAGTAAGCAAATTCGAAGAAATCATACGAGATTCGATTCAAACAAGTTAGAATGAGTTAACCAAGGGATAAGGCTAATATCGGATAGGGATTCAGAGTATTAGAATTTATATCTTGGTCGAAAAAACTTAGTAACTAGTACGAACAATTTCGTATTAAATCAAATGAATTGAAACTTGAGTTTGAGATGGAATTATCGATGATGCGATCAGAGTTAGCATGTTGGAAGATAGTGCACATTAAAAAAATTGGATTGAGTAGGATATCGCTCAATAGAATTTAGCCTGAGTTTTCTACCAAAATAAGTCAAATCAACGACGAATTTAGCGACTCTGGAAGACGACATCGCTAATTTTATTGTAAATAGCGACGTATCTAAATGATGTCGCAATACGTCGCTAATAGCGACTTTGAACGACGTTTAGCATCTACCTTTAGTATTATGAAATATAATGTCGTCGACTAGTCGGTAAACGTCGCTATATTTTTAATAACGACGACGTTTACCGACTATACACCTTATATTTCGTAGTATATTAAAATTTTGCGACGTTTAGCAACGTTAAATATAGACGTCACTAAATTAATTCATATTGGGTTCAGCTGGTTGGTTCGATATTTCGTTCCTCTCCCCAAAAATTTTATTTCCTACCCCACCCCACTTGTTCCCACCGACCGCCTCTGAGCCCTCAGCGAACCACCCGCCCCAGTGACCCCAATCCTCCACGGAGACCTACCCGCCACAACGACCCCTCGACTTCGGCCTTCTTCTCCCTACGACACCTAGACGCGACTCCTCCCCCCCGGCGTGGCTTCTCCCCTCCTACGTAGTCCTCCTCCGTCGGGCTCTCCCTCAGGGGCTCCTCCTCCCTTCCTCTCCGCTCGGTAAACCCGAACCCAGACCCGGACACCACCAGGACATACACACACACACATACACACACACACACACACACACACACACACACACACACATACAAGACACCACTAGGACACACACAGGGCACATGGACACACTTACACAGGACACAACCCTAACACTGAAACATGGACACGGACATATGGACACACACACATAGGATACAATCTACGATATACAGGATACACACATGGACATGGATATACACGGGCACACATACAGACATACATGGATACACACCCTTGTTAATATTGAAATTTGGTTGCATAATTCTAAAGTTTGGTTGCATAATTAGGAATTTGGGTAGTACATAGCAGCTATTTGTGTTCATGTGTGTCTATTTAGATATATATTCTTTATTTGATTGTCACTATGGTATATAGTAGTTTGTTAGGATTTTTAGGGAGATATGGATATTTGGTTAAAGTATTATTGTGATGTGTTAATATATAGCTAGGTAGTGGGTATTAGGCTAAGATATTATGGGATATTTATTATATATAATCTATATTAACTATATGATACATAATATAGTCTTTATTAAGTAGTATAACTTAGAAATCTACTATAGCGAGGTATTGACCTAGAAATGACTTGATAAACCTATTATTGATTAGTTTAGCTATATTGGCCAATCCAGTTATAAACTTGGAACCAAAAGTACCGGAAGCCGTAAGACGTCCATTTACTGGAGTTTAAAATCTTTGGCTCTACTTTCTGCTCTAGTTCCGGAAGCTATGAGACATAAGTCTTCTCTTCTCTTTCATATTTCAGTCTCATGGCTTTTGTCACCAGAGCGTAAGGTAGAGCCAAAGGTCTTATGGATTTTAAGTTAATTTAACTATTTCTTATTAGGTTTTTAGCTAGGTCAAGATACAAGTGAGTATATTGAGTATGTGAGTGTTCACGTATTTCTTGTCTATATGTCTACTAGGTTTTAAAATCAATATCAAACTTATCTATTTACTTATTTTATGGATACTTATGAGTCATGATATGGATACTTACGCATAATAACTCAAATACTAATGATATGACCTAAATACTCACTTTGATGAACATTTGATAATATACTTGAATATCTATTCATCTTTGCAGAAGTATCTAGAAATGGATATGAATTACTACTTGCATCATCTTTCATGGATGTACAACCGTCATCCTGATGACATGTGTGGTTTGTGGGATGAATAAATAGAGGGAGTCGAGCAGTTCCTGCAGTTCGTCAAAGCTTTCTCTGAGTACATGGATGACAAAAAATTAAGTGTTCGTGTGTGAAATATAGTAACTTGAAATATTATCCAGAAGTGGATGTGACATATTATTTGTACTTGAGGTGTTTTACTTCGAATTACTATCAGTGGACCTCATACGGAGAGCTTGTGCCTTTAGCATCGGAGCAGGAGCCTTACGTGGAGCCATATATGAATGTCTACGAGCATTTTGATTTTGACGCTACGGGGCCTACTTTCAATCCGAACAATTATGAAGAAGCTTAGGAGGCACATAATGCCGATGCTGTAAAGTTTATGGAGTTGTTGGAGAATGAAAGGACTCTATTGTATCCTGTTTATGAGGATCATTCAGCATTAGAGGTAGTCAACAGGTTGTTGAGCATAAAGTCTGATTTCAACATGTTGCAAGAATGCTACAACCGATTGATCGAGTTGATTATAGAGATCTTGCCGGAGGGTGCCAAGTTACCTACAAACTTCTACCGATTTAAGAGAATTGTTAGATCGCTATGGATGAAATATAAGAAAATCGATTCGTGTTGCAATGGGTGCATGTTGTACTATAAAGAAGACAAAGATAAAGCACTGTGCAAATTCTGTGGTGCTGATCGCTACAAGGCAACTGGTACTAGAAAGACTCCCGGTGCAAGAAAGTCGATTGATTCGATGCACTACCTTCCTTTGACGTCGCGGTTGTAGAGGTTATTTATGGTGAAGGAGACTGCCGAAAATATGAGTTGGCACATGCGGGAACATATCAAAAGAGTGTTGGATCATCCATCCGATAGAGAAGCATGAAAGCACTTTGATCGAGAGTATCCCAATTTTACTTTGGATCCGTGTAATATCAGATTGGAGCTCTCCTTCGACAGTTTTACCCTATTTGGAATTTTGGGATCCCAGTATTCGTGTTGGCCTATGATTGTCACCTCGTACAACTTACTGCCTAGGATGTGCATAAAGACTCCATTTATGTTTCTAACCGTTATCATTCTGGGTCCGAACAATCCCAAGAAAAATATTGATGTGTACTTACAGCCGTTGATAGATGAGTTTAATCACCTATGGAAAGTAGGCACCAACACGTATAATATTTTCAGAAAGCAAAATTTTCAGATGAGGGCAACACTTATGTGGACCATCAACGACTTTTTGGCCTATGGAATGTTATAGGGATAGAGCACTCATGGTCGTCTCTCATATCCATATTACATGGACCATACTAAGGCTTTCCATTTAAAACACGGAGAAAAATCGTGCTTCTTTGATTGTCATCGATAGTTCCTGCCGAAACATCATCCATTCAGGAGGAACATGAATGTATTTTGTACCGATGTTGTGGAGAAGGTCGATCCAGCACAATGGTGGTCTGGAGACACGATATGGGAGGAGGTCAGAGATTTTCTAAGTGATATCAAAGATCCTACAAAGGGGTACAAGTGTGATGGATTTGATCGAACTCATTACTGGAGGAAGATGGGCATATTCTGGGACCTGCTATATTGGAGCACCAATATTAACCTTGATTTCATGCATATCGAGAAGAATATGTTTGACAACATAATTAATAATATGATGGACGTAAAAGGAAAAACAAAAGGAATGCAGATGACCTACATTGTATTTGATAGAGGAAGGAAATGGGAAGGTGATGCAGCCAAAGTCAATTTTCTTATTGGACAAGGAGGACAAAAGGAGACTTTTTAGGTGGATCCAGGGCTTAAAATTTCCAGACGAGTACGTGTCAAATCTGAGAAGATACGTCGACCCGAAGGAGAAAAAACTGACGGGTATGAAGAGCCACGATTGTCATATATTTATGGAGAGGTTAATTCCGGTTGTATTTCAGGAATTCTTACTCCAGGTAGTTTGTGATCTATTGACAAAATTTAGCATATTATTTAGAGATCTTTGTTCTACTAAGTTGCTCGTCGATCGTCTAGAAAAGAAGGAGAAGGACATTGCGGTAACACTTTGCAAGCTTGAGAGAGTGTTTTCTCCTGAATTCTTTGACTCTATGGAGCATTTGCCGATTCATCTTTCCTATAAGGTACGCATTGGTGAACCTGTTGGTTATCGGTATATGTACCCGTTCGAGCGATATCTGAACTACCTCAAGTAAAAGGTAAAAAATAAGGCACAGATAGAGGGTTCTATTTGTGAAACCTATGTTCTCGAGGAGATTATAAACTTTTGTTTGATGTATTTTAAGCCTCATATTGCTACTAAAAGAACGGGAGCTCCCAAAAATGATTACGGGTATCAAGAATCTAATGAGGCAATACTCAAAGTATTCAAAACATTCGGAAAGCCCTCGGGTAAAATGAAGAAGAGATATCTGAATGACGACGAGCTTAGGGCCGCTCAGTTGTATGTATTACTCAACTGCGATGAGGATGAGGTAGAGAAACTAGAGAGATAAGTAATTAATACGTCAACGTTTACTTCATCTTAATACAACTATTACAATAATTTGCCTATGCTTCGTTATGTTTCAGCACATATAATGATGTTGTAAGGTCGAGTAGACCATACATAACAGATGAAGAATAGAACAGGAAATAAGACTTTATTTTCCTTCATGATTGACAGCATATGTAAGGATCCCGGTAATTACTTTTTGTGTATGTATACTTGCACAATAATTAACGTTAAACTTAATATCGCTTATTTGATATTTAGGTCGATCGTCCAGAGGCAACACTTGAGAGTGAATATATTAGAACTCTAGCGAAGGGACCAATTTATGTTGTTAAGATCTGGCCAACTTACTGTATGGATGGATTTAGGTTCAAGTCAACAAATGCCCCAATAAGTGACAGCTTCCTGATCTCGATTATACGAAAAATAGTTGTTTGAGTATCAAATCTTCGAACTACAAAGACGTCGATCCAGGAACTGATTTCTTTGACGTCTTACGAGAGATTATGGAGTTGACATATAATTATGCCACAAAGCCTACTAAGATACTGTTGTTTAAGTGTGAGTGGTTCGATCCCATCCAAGATCAAGTTTGGAAAATTGACAAGCATGGTCTTGTAGATATAAACTACCGACGTCGATATCAAGGATATAAATATTTGTTCTATCAAGTCAGGCTCAGCTAGTGTACTTCACAACTTATCCTAAATGAGGAACCAGAGGTCGGATTGGTGGGCAATCTGTAAGACTAAAGCTTGAATTATCTTTGACTTAGACGAAATAGCTTATCCGAATGAAGACCTACCTCTTGTTGCAAATATTATAGATGTGGACTCAAAGGAAGTTAGTCATAACATATTTTATTAAGTAGAAGAGGTAGAAGTATCAGAAGACGATGACGAAGTAGATGAAAGTGAAGATGAAGAGGAAGAGGAAGAGGAGGAGGAGCAGGAAGACCAAAAAAAAAAATTTTAGATGATGATTGAAAATTAAATAAAATTCATTTAGACTTTTTTTGTGGCCTAGTTGTGTGATACTTATGTTTATGATGGTGATACATACATATCTCTGTATATTTGTGGCCTAGTTCTATAATACTTATGTTTTGTGATGGTGATACTTTTATCATTTAAACTTTTATTGTGGCCTAGTTCACAACTTCTGTATATTTCTTTCTTTCATGTAATCTGAATGTCTCTGTATTTTTTTATTATTTTATATTGTTCTCAGATATGTTTGGACGACGCGGATCCTATTCCCACGGTAGATGCTCTAGAGGTCCTCTTCAGGACACATATACTCCTTCACGATCCTCGTCCCCGAGTCCTCCATACTATCGACCAACAGTACCTCAGACTGCGACGATCGTACGTGGCAGTACTCCTGGGACCAGCAGTTCCTGGCCTGAGAGTATCCCGTCTAGTGTTCCTGTTTGGTCCAGTATTTTTGCTGCTGACGGTACCAAAAAGACAGAGGAGGAGATGGTAGTCGAGCCGACTCTGTCTCCATATCAGAGCGATCCTCCGTGCGCTCTGCCGGATGAGACCAAAATAGAGATTTGGGCCGATGGCCCTACAAAGTAAGTTAATTAGTTATTTGTTTCTTATGAATATATATATATATATATTCACTTTTTAATGAGTTTAATTATCAATGTATATATAAATATCGTCCTCCGGTGGTACCGAGAGCACTGGGATATTTACTAAGGCAAAATTATGGTGGGCCATAGATAAACTACTCAGATGCCTTAAAAGTGAGAAAGACGTTCTGGTTTGGGCACTTCAAGGTAAAAGTATATTTAATTTTAACATCAGTAATATTAATATTTTATAACTAACTATTATACTTCTTGTAGAGAATATATTTCAATCCACCATACCGGACTGCACAGATCGAGCAACCATTTTCTTTCATCACTGCCAAGCTCATCCATGATGCTATGGATGACCAGAGGGCTCGTGACTAGGAAGGAAAATCGATCCAAGGTTGTATCATGCCTGAACAGTGGAGTGCGATGAGGGCTAGATTCAACGAGGATGGGTATAGGGAGAAGTCGGAGAAGGCCAAGGCGGCTCGGCAGAGGGCAGAAAAGTGGTGTGGTGGGTTAATTTCGATAACGGGATATTTTCGTCATTTGGTACGTCTTTCATTGTATACGTATAATTTTTAATCATCGTGGCCTAACTTTTTACTTTAATAACAAATAATATATTTCTTAACAAGTACAGAGGGGTGAGGACGCGAACATTGTGACAGTGTTCCTTGCTACTCATAGGAAGGGGGGATAACTTATCGATGATAGGGCAACGCAGAGCTACGTAAGTAGTACTCTTATGTTTTGTTAATTTTGATATAACTTAGAAAAAATATACGTAATTAGTAATAAGTAGCTAAGATATATAATAAGTAGTACATTTTTCGATAGATACATAATTTTCTTGGATGAGTATAGCCGGCTCCGCGAAGAGTTGACCCAATCCACACCTAGAGAGGGGGGTAGTACCTCGGAACCCCTGGCCCATCCAGCTCTGTCAGATGATGAGCTATAGATGAGAGCTGTTGGTGGTCTATATAGGGTTACGTACTATGGTACGGTATCCTACGACCCCTATGTTGCATCACAGTCCTCTAGGACACCCTCTGCTAATGTGCATACCCCACAGCCCTCCCAGGAGTCACAGCGAGCCCATGAAAGATTTGACCATCAGATAGCATCTCTGCTTGACTAGTTGATGCAGAGGGTTATGGTGCAGCCGCAACCGTAGACGGACGATGTGACGCTCATAGCATATTTTAAATCGCTGGAGCGTAGCATCTTGTAGCTGAGGGATCTGGCCACGTCAATAGCGCACAACGTGACATCGCTGCAGGAGTCACAGTTGACTGTGGGCGCCACACTATCGAGGATGTAGGCGTCACATATTAAGATGAGCGAGCGAGTGAAGACCGTGGGCGCTTTACTATCGAGGATGCATGCATCACATCTTCAGATGGGCGAGCGAGTGGAGCATAGTACTAGGAGGTTATTATCTGTCATGAATACTTGCGACGATCGACTGACAGAGTTGGAGGAACGATGTCCTCCTGGTCCGCTTGTATCGTCATCTATATCGACTCATACATCGGGTTCTGTGACGCTTACATATGAGCAGTTTGACGCACTATTATCTCACATTCGACGCGACTCCTCCTCCTGATCAGTAGTAGTTTTTCGACATCTGTGTATTAGCCCATTCATGGGAGTTTGTACATATTATATGTACACTTTTATTGTGTGACTTATTTTTATATTTTTATTGTGTGACTGGATATTGTGTGACTAAATTCGGGTCTTAGAGCTTTTTATTAATTTATTTCATCATTATTGCTGTGTAATTGTATTGGTGTTGAGTGTTCCACCGAAGGGGTCTGCAAACCCAGGGAATTCAATGGAGGGTTGCTCTGGATCTGTATATTTATTTGAAATGTAATCATACTGCATACATGTTATACTGTGATATTATATGCATTCATTTATTTTTTAATATTAGCGGCGTTCAGCAACATTTAGTGACGTCCATAGGAGTCACTAACGACGTCGTTATACTGTCAAATAATTTATTTTACGTTGCTGATCATCACTAAACGTCGCTAGATATTGCTAACATGGCAATTTTGGCCATGTTAGCTTTTCGTCGCTGATTTTGTCACAAGTTGTCGCAAAATTTAACGATAATTACGGACTAAAATAAAATATCACAAGTTTGGCGACCTGCGACGCTATAAGTCACCATTCTTGTGACTGTAACGTCGCGACAACAATATTTTCTGATGTCGTTTTGATCAGCGACTAGTTTTTTGGCGACTAAATCAAAACATCGCTAAATACGTCACTACTTAGTATTAGCAGCATAATTTAGACATTTGGCGACTCTTTCCTCCGTCGCTAATTTGCTTTATTCTGGTAGTGTTTTGATGATTGTAGTTTCGAATGTAAATGACTTGATACAATATCGATAAGTTGTAAGATAGCACGAATTGATACAAATTGAGGAATTGTGTGGTTTAATGATTGAGGTAGGCGATAATGGACTTAATCTTGATTTGGACGAATGATCTTGAATCTAGTTCAAAGGATAACACTCGACAATCAGGCATGAGAACGATTATCCCTCCGGAGCGCTGGCATGGTAATTTTATGTCTAGCGAGGATGATCGAACTCACGGGAACATGTCCGATAATTATTCAGACGAACTCGATAAAATGTAATATAACAAAGGTGGATAGACTTAGGCTTGTGGATTTGAACTTAGTTGTTTAGGGAATGCTAGAAGTAACTACTGTTGATCAAACGGTAACATTATAGTTGGATAATTTGATTAGGCAAAATATGATCATGGCAAGAACGGTTATTAGATGAACATGACTTGGTTGATCAATGTATAACTTGGATGAAACACAATATAATGATATGGTATCTTAATTATTTCGATGATAACTATAATATTGATGTTCTTGTCTTGTGCGAGTGCCACTCCTTGCTCACACATGCGTCACACTCTGATGAGGAAGATTATCCCGTGGGAGCGTTGGCGTCGTGATATCACATTCAGCGGGGATCATGATTGAACTTGCGGGAGACCGCAGCGTTATAATTGAATGATGGTTTTGACTTGTGGTTCGAAACGATAAGACGAGTTTCAGGATATAAGTGAATTAAAGGTATTTGAGGAGATAATTATGTGAATCGCTAGGTTTGACGTGCGACATGATATATCGAGGATTCGATTGAACGAACGTGTCTTAGGAATGAATATGCTAAATGGACTCAAAACCTGTACAACGAATGTCTTGATATCGATAGGATGATCTGTGCTTGTTATATAGAAATCTGAGTGAAATGAGCTTGGATAGAATACCCCATACGAAAGAATAATGGTTTGACCTTAGGAATTTGGCCGAGTATCGTTCAATGAATTATTACGATGAGAATCGTGAATTGTATGTACCTATTACCTTGTGAGCTAACCTAGCGGTTAGACGAACGACCCTATGCCGAGTGAAAGAACTTGTGTGACCGACTTTAGAGTATTGCTAGAGCAAACCATAGAACTAGTGCAGCAAGACTTAGAGTTATACTTGAAATGATAAGTGTGTACTAGAAGTCGATGGTTAAAATGAATGGACTAGATGATGGGACTTGGATGCTAGTATGTCAGTCGGATAGATCATGCTTGACGGTTGTACAATGCTTGAATTGAGGGGGATTTGAAATAACTTGGATTTTGATTGACCCCTTTTGAGGTATCATTGTGATTTGTAAACTAAGAACCCTTAAGATTTTTGCGAGTAGCTTGTCTGACTTAGTTATCGCTAAGTTTGGTTGAATTCATATATTTGACGGATGCCTTGAACGTGTGCACGATCCAAGACTCAGTGATATATTAAACTCGAGTGCAAAGATTTTGCTATCGTTAAGTTGGTTGACATGCATATGTTTGGGGGACGTCTTAAATATGTGCACGATCCAGACTCCTGATATGCTGATCTCGAATGCTAGTGTAAGTGAATATGTTTGATTCGCATAGATGGGTATAATTATTTGGATTAGTCAGCCTCAACCTAAGATCATCGTACACAATAGATCATGCCCCACGTTAAGTGATATTAGTTTCGCGCTAAGGCACAGTAGAGACTGAGCATAGAACACGACGATAAAAGGTATGTAGCCAGCTTGGATTGAGTGATAGAGTCATTCAATAGAACAAACCCAGCACATATGCGACACAAAACGAGAAAAATGAGTAGGAACTTATATTCGAACGGGTCTAGTGATACAGAGTAATATGCTTGAGTTAGATTAGATAGTGGCGATAAAGCGTGTTCTGCTCAGGAAGTCTCGAGGACGAGACATGTTCTGAGTGGTGTATAATGTAACGACCCATTCCATATCAATACGGATAGCCGATTCAAACAACACAAGTGCGATGACTTGACCCACCTTGTTCTGCGAGAAGACTCGCATGAGGCAAATGATTCAGAATTGGCCCTATAGGAGTTTAGACTTAGACTTTCAAAGATGTGCTTAGAGTATCGCTCAGTTGAGGCGAATCAGCGCTAAGGGCGATGTCTACGATGAACCTATCTTTGCTTAGCCTGCAGACTTAAAAATATGGACGATACATGCTAGTCGCTAGGAAAATCACCTCTTGCATGCTAATAAAGAATTCAATGCACCTAGATAAGGGATTAATCCCATCTTGTATTTCTTGTGTTTGAATATAAAAATAAAATATGGCTTATAGTTAGACCCTTGCATGCTACCTTATCTCCGTGCAAGTAGACTGTGCTTTATTGTCTAGAACTGGTCGAGTTAATGTCTTTACGCTATCTATCTTATATGTAATACTTGTCATAGAGATAATTCTACGGTATGAAAGCACAACACAAAACATGGTTTACTTACCTGAGGCAGGAAGACTATCAAAATAGTCGTTCCGAGCCAGGTAACGAAAACATGGAAAGTATTTGAGACCATAAGGTCGCCAAGGAGATTTCTCGTACCGGGAACTGTATAACGAAAGATTAGAAGAAGTGATAAGAAAGTAATAAAATTATCAAGTAAATGAACTAAATTTTACTGATAAGTAAATAAGAACAAGAATCGCTCGGGATGGATTATAGAGGGCTTGTGCCGCGCTACCACCATCGTCGTTCGAGGTGGCTTATAACGGGCTTATGCCACGTTACCACTATCGCCGTAAAAGTTGGCTCATAGCGGACTCATGTAGCACTACCACTATCGCCGTTTAAGAACTAGAAGTGAAAAGATAAGTGAACAAGAATAAATAAAAGAGACTTACATCATCACGGACAACTTATGCACAAGTTTTATGGTTTTTGGTTCCTGCGAACGTCGTGATGGGCATGGGGGACGTGTCAACCTAGGATGGAACTCGGGTAGTCAGCTAGCAACATCACCACGGGGGAGACCGCCGCTCACAGTGGGTCTCCCTACCCGCTCTGCCACGATTGGCTTCCACCTGGACTGTTGTCCATAATATCTTGTATGCTAATGACTTCTGTTCATATATATTAAGTTAAGCTTAATTGCAGCAATCCGTGTGTGAGTCATCGTATTAAAAAAAGTAATCTGAATATAACACACTTGAATGACCTGAGTATCATGTATTTGAACAATTAAAGTAACAAAGTAACTTGAGTATCACATATTTGAGTATATCGTTCACCTGAGTAAGAAATCCGCTCGTGACACTTGAGTTTGCTTATGAGATTCCGTATATTTCATTGTATATATTCGCGCTTGGTTTAACTTGGTTTTATCTTTATATAGGGAAGGATGAATGGCAAGTTGGTAAGCCTCGCTGTATTACTCTTATATCGCACGGTGCACCGCCATACGATAGACTTATATCATATGTCATGAAACTGATCCTAAGGCAAGAATAGAAAGACAACTTAATAGAATGTGCACATAACTAATATGACGTATTTGTATTTGTTGAGAGGACGAGAAGCCTCCCCACCAGTTTATATATGTACTAATAACCCACCAAATTTCTTGCAGGGTGTGGGTGAACCTCATTCTGTGCAGAGTATTCCCTCGTGCGCGCTAAGGCGTGGAGTTCACTCTAGAGCTGAAGCACATATATGGGACATAATATTGGAACGTCGCCTATATATCATCCCATGTTGTAAAACACTTGGCACGCTTTATTGTTTTGAGGGAAAGAGCTTGAGCGACTTATAATCTCGATCTAGCGCCACTTAGAATAATTCTAGTTATTAATAAAGAGCTTGTTGTTGTTGTTTCATACTTGTATTCATTCAATACTTTTGCTATGATGAATATGTGAACTTATTACCAATCGCCTATTTGGTTTCTTATTCTGCTGCATTCAGACTATTCGTGTGACTCTGTGGTTTATCTATTTCTTTGCCCGTTCGGATCATGGCCTTATGTAGGCTCAGCTTCTGCTCGCGTCGTATCACGTTCAGATTGGAACGATCGCCCTCCGGGAGCGCTGACACGGTAATTCATGTTCAACATGGATGTCAATCATGCGGGAGATCGGGCATGACAATAAGTTCCTTACAGGAAAACTCTACTTATGAGCTGGTACAGTTGCCAAAGGGCTAGAAGGATTTGAAGAGTTGATGGTTGTTCAGAGTGGCATAAACAGAAGATGCTACTCGCCCTCGATACAAATTTAGGCTGGTAGTTAAAGGCTATAGTAAGCGAAAAGGCATCTATTTAAATAAAATCTTCTCGCATGTTGTTAAGTATCATTTATTGGAGTGGTAGTAGTGTTGGCATCCAGTTTTGACTTAGAGGTTGAGCAGATGGACATACACACAATATTTTGTTAGGGTTATATACTAAAAGAATCACTTTTTATCAACTATATTTCCTTTTTTTAAATAAGAATCATATGGGTAAATATTTGCATGTTGTATATGTTATAATGTTAATGCAAGTGTCTGATATTCTATATTGTAGATAATAGAGTATATGGTGTCACACAGAAGATCATATTATCAGTTTTCTGTAGAATATATAAATAGTACACAACCTAGGTGGACTTTGACAAACCATTTGAAAGGTTGTAGTGAAATATGGTATTAGTCTATCTTGACTATAGATTTACACTAGTACACTTTGTGTGTATTGAATAGGACGACTTGAGATTATTCTCTTTGTATTAACTACATAAGAGAACAAATACCTCTATTATTATGGATGCTTGTTCTCTTAATCCGATTATAATAACAGACATGTATATACAATATGAATTAATTTGAGTCATAAAAGAGTGAGATTCATTATGGGTCAATAACCTCAATGAATTGGGAAATGACATTGTGTGTATGATGGACTGTTGATTATAAAAGGAATCTATGTCCTAATATATCGGGTTAATGATGTCCCCTTAAGGAACTCTTAAGGATTGTCATATAAACCCTGTACGGGCATTATATCCGACATGACAAATAAAGTTAAGTGGTACTATTTAAGGATAAAGGATGTCGATCAATATAGTTGTCAGTAACTTAATTTGATCGAAGGACATTCGATATCTTAATATGGGGAGACAAACAAGCATATAATAAGAAGGAGCCCATAATAAAAATTCTTTACTAGGAAGGTAGTGCAACAATAGTTCTTTGGTGGACCGAGCTATTGTTAACGGGCTCGGGTTGTGTGTTCGGGCTGAACATGAGATACCCAGATCTGTTTGGAGGCCTAACCCTAATTTCTTCTCCTGGTCTCTGTCATAGCCTATATATATCCTCTATTCTCTGGCTGTCATGGAAATAAAAAATGTAAGCAACTTTCTCTAATTTTGTTTTTCACATAAGGAGAAAGAAATGGTCGGCCAAGGAGAAGAAAATAATGGAAGATCGTCACTCACACGACGTCCAATCTGAGGAATGACTACGTGTAGAAGATCTTGGGGTTTCTAACTGATCAAGGTTGCTGAAAACCTTCATCTTATTCTCGTTACTTCAGGTATAATTCGTGAACCCTATTTTCTGCCTTTAAGGGTTAGATCACGTATTAAACTTGTTAATCTTCTATCAATCGATACGCACACCAATCTGCGGTCCTAGGGATCCCCAGTTCTATCATATTTCTCTATGATAATTTAGATGAGTTATACATGGTGCCACAAGAAAGATTCTGTAAGCATGGAAAGTCATATTTAGTTTGCCGATTGAGGAAGAGTTTGTATGGTCTAAATTAGCTCTGAGGCAGTAGTACAGAAAGTTCGAGTTGTTTATGGGAGAGCATGGTTATGCATGCACAATTTTGGATCATTGTGTATTTGTAAAGTATTTTTTCAGTGATGATTTTATCATATTACTTATTTATGTAGATGATATGATATTAATCGGTCAAAATACCACCAGGATAGCGGAGTTGAAATACCAACTATGTGTATCTTTCTCTATGAAGATATTAGGTGCAACAAAGATAATTCTTGGGACAGAGTTCAGCCGAGAGAAAGAGGGATAGTCTAAGTTGGTTTATTTTTTCCAAAAAAAGTATATTCATCAGGTACTTCATGATTTCAAGATGGACGGGTCGAAGAAAGTGAGCAACTTCCATGAAACTCACTTTAAGTTCACTTCGGAGCAATGTCCATCTATCGAGGATAAAAAGGAAGATATGGAGAAGATTATGTATGCTTCAGCTGTGGGAAGTCTTATATTTTCCATGATGTATACGAGACCAGATATTGCCTACGTAGTTAGTATGGTTAGCAGGTATCTTTCCAATCTAGGGAGGGTGCATATTGGAGTGCGGTCAAGTGGATTCTACGATACCATTAGGGTACTGCTGATTGTAAGCTTTCATTTGGTGGTGATGAACTAAAGCTGGTTTATTATACTAGCACTGAGGGAGATGTAGACACGAGTAGATTGACTTAAGGATCCGTTATGATATTTGTTTGTCGAGCAGTTTCATGGTTGCAAAAGTGTGTTGCCTTATCAATGGCACAACAGAGTTCAATGCTGCAACGAAGGCTTGTAAGGAGTTGCAATGGATACAAAAGTTTTTACCGAAAATAGGGTTAAGCCCAGAGCAGTATGTTTTGATTTGCGATAGCTATAGTACAATCCATCTTGACAAGAACCTGATATTTCATAGTTGGTTGTCACGCCCCAGTCCCAAAATACGTAGGACATAAATACGTAAGCATGCCAGCCGTAGGTATATGGCAACTCTAATATATGGAAACCATAACACATACGTACGTTGTATTATGAACAATAATTCACAAGTCGTATATAGTTGTCACAAGTCACAGGGCATAACTAAATCTCATCCACAGAATCAAATATAAATGAATAACCAATCAACTATATAACTGAATCAAGTATAAGATGCTTGATAAGAACAAGTAGTTGGGTGAAGACAAATCCACTACCAAGTAGAATAAATAAGTAAACAAAATAAGTATATCTAATGAACAATGAGGCTCGAAGAGAAGACCTCCTCAAAAGAGAATAAAGTAGAAAGTCATGATCCGTGCTCCTGCGAATAGTCATGATCGTCTACACCTGTAAAGGGATCAGGTCCTCAGAGGGACGTAACAAGATACATAGAAGCATGCCAATAAAGTACTAAAAATAAATATCCAAGGGTCGCCTAACCATCTATGTGAATGCACTTTGAGAACAACTTTCCAACACGTGGGCTATCTGGGAAAATGGAATTGGCATGATTCTCTCGGAGAATCAGGGGCTTACAAACCATGACGTCTTTTGAATGCAAAAGTCCGCCTTATAATAATAATATAGGGGTCATCATAACCGCGCATCTCCGACGGAGCATACGGGTTACATAAGGAAAGTACAAAGGAGCCCAAATACCTTACTCGTTGTCCGCCCCACCCCATGCTCTAAGCATGTCATATCCATGACACGATGAGACCTCTAATAACTGCCAAGTCTTCTAACATATCTCTATTAGCAGTTATTTCCTATCGCACGTCCCATACATACTGAAGATTTGTTAATACGTAAGTCTGTGATCTATATGAGACTCACAACTCGTGTAAGAAATGTGTCACGGCCAAATAAAATATAATAATGCCTCTAAATCATGTGGTGGTCTCGTAAAACTAGTTCGACATGCATAATATATAATAAAGATAAAATACAACGCCACCGTCGTTGCACCCAAGTTATTCTTGGACGCAGTTTATATAGCAGTTAAAATATATGAACTAAATGACAGAAATAAAATACATGCACCATATGAAATATAAAGCACAATACAATGGCAAGGTATACTTGACTGGCAAAAAAGCTGCATAGTATAAGCATCAAGATGTCAAGCACAATGGATCATAAACTTTAGCCTCCGAATGATCGTCTCTGGATGCTAAAATAAATATCACCAACGTTTCCGGAATAAGCGAGATAGCTAGAAAATACTACCCTTTCGTCCAATTTAGACACGGGAGCAAAACGGTAATTTTGTGTCAAAGCGGGTCCACAAGTGGGCCATCTTGCACCAAAATACGTGCCAGAGGTAAAGGTCTCTAAATGGGACAAATTATAGGTCAAATAAATTCTAAACGATGATACGAACTCAACGGTATGTCCAATTTTGGATTCAGGTGAGCCGATCACAAATTCGCCCTTAATGTCAAACTTTGGGCCCGCAAATAGGCGGCTTGGTCAACTATCTCAGAATCACGTGAAACTTGGGTCACAGGACCAGGGTGATACCACGAATCCAATGGCGCAAGTTTCGTCCCATTCTGACGAGCGTACACAAAATTGGGTGGTATTTTCCAAAAGTTACGATTTGGGAACTTTTTACGGATACGGGTTGATTCCGACGTGCATACACGTCCGAATTAACTTTCGCGAAAGCCCACACGTCAGGATATACCATATGCGCGTTTAGGTACAATTGGTACGCGACGAGACGGTCCCGTTTGGCGGAGCACACTTTATATCACAAAAACTAATTATTAATTAATAAAAACTAAAAGAATAAAAAAAATTCTCGGTTATATTGTGAAGAAAACCCTTCAATTAGATTTTGAAAATAATAAACAGGTTGGTGGAAAATTGGGTGTGAACATGGGATTTTGGGTTAAAGTTTCTGGACTATTTATGGTTAGTTTTTCGGCCATTTTCGATCGATTTTTCGACCAATCCAGGGCACGAAAATTCGTCCCGCTAGAATAAAAATTCTAGAGGGTTAGGTTGTGAACGTACACGGACAAACCGCTTTAGAAAAGGATGAGATAGATATCATACCGCGAAGAGGGGCTCGGAACTGCGCTGTACATGCGCGCGATGCGTGCGCGGGGACGGACGGCGGTGGTCCATACGGTTGTGGCGCCGGCGCGGCTACGACGGCCGAAGGTCGGGCGTGGTCGCCGACGTCGGGGCTAGGGTTAGGGTGTCGGGTGTAGGGTTAGGGTTTAGAGTTTGTGTTAATATTATATGTTTATGTGTGTATATATATAGATAGGGACAAGGGGAGAGAATCCTGAGTCGCGGGTTTCTGTGGTCTGGGGGAGTAGTTATTAGGATGGGTTTTGATAGGGATTAGTTTAGGGGTTTTAGTTTAGGTTTTATATTTTTTTTCCTTTTCTTTTCTTTTCTTTTCTTTTCTTTCTGTTTTCTTTTATTTTCTTTTGTTTTCTTTTTTATTATCATTAACAATTATTATTATTATTATTATTATTATTATTATTATTATTATTATTATTATTATTATTATTATTATTATTATTATTATTATTATTATTACTACTATTATTATTATTATTATTATTATTATTACTATTATTAACCATATATTTATTTATATATATTTATTTACTTATATATATGAGGTAAAAAAATCCAAATATAATATTTGACACCAAATAAATTCTGGAAAATTTTACTTTATGAATCTGTAATAAAATACTATACTAAAAATATTTTATGAAATATTTTGTTATTAATAATTAGATATTTATCTAGTTATATAAATCAAATAACTGTATTATCTAATTAACTAAGTAAATAATTAAATGGATACAAAACAAAATAGGTAATAGTAAATAATATACAATCTTACAAAAAGAGAAATTGCCTAATTTGGCATAAAGAATTATGGGATGCTAATTGTTGGAAGTTGGGATAGAAAAATAACAATAAATAAATTATATATATATATTATCTAAATATTTAACAATTAATTTATGGTCGTTACACTAATATCATACTAACACCAAGGGATCGAATTTTTATGCCACGAAAAGATTCTACAGGTAGTGTCTCCTGTGTAGGCTACTTCCTTTGAAAGACGATACAGGTTTTGCAGCCATCCTATATTATTAATATCCAAACCACGGTAAAGTGTCCTAATAAAATCATTGGATTTTATTTGATTTGAAAAATAACCTAAAACAAATAAAAGAATTATAAAATACACACTAGATACCTATTTTTGGGTGAGGGGGTTTACAATCTACCCAACTTAACAAAATTTCGCCCTCAAAATTAAAAATAAGACATAATTTGCTAAATCCTTCACATTCGTATATAAGGCAAGTCAATCGTAATCTCTTCCAAAAATTTAAATAACAAATCTATTCAAATCCATCGCAATCACTTTAAAATTAAAAATAACCACTATTTAAATCAAAATTCAACCTATCGTAATCTCTTCTGATTTTTAAATCATCAACATCCAATTTAAGTCAAATCTATATGGCATCTTCAAGATTTAAATAACCCATATCAAATTTTACATCACGATCTCCAACTATCATAATCTCCTCTAGAAAATAATTCTAATAAAATATTATTCCTATTTTCAACTTATGAATTTTATACTCTTCAAATTTTAAATTCAAATTCCATCCTCAATATTTCAAATAGGTGATCCAACAATCAAAATTCAACTTTTAATTCAAATCATTAAATTATAAAATTTTAAATCTAATTCACCAATTGTTCAAGTCTAAAATTCTATATTTATCCTCAAAATTTAAATCAATGATCCAACCTTCAATATTCAAAATTTAAATTATGTGCTCAAAGTATAAATATTTGGTCCGCAATATCAAGATTTTAAAATTTATTAAATCCTCATTATCTTAATCATTCTTCTAAAAATTCTCAAAATTAAAATGACTTAAATCTCTCAATCTAATCTTACTTGATCACTTGATCACAATCTAAAAAAAAATTATCTCAAGTTGACAATGCGATTTCTATCCAACTTAGAATTTACCCATCTCATACAATACTATACCTTTAAGAAGGACTTCCTCAAATTATTTAATCGTGTTATTCGATCCTCAAAAGTTTTAACACACAAAATATCTCACATGTGGTGTGTCCTTAATTACGAAAGATAGTCACCAAGGTAATGTGATTGCCTATAGGGTATATCTAGGACTCTCCGTGTATCAAACTTATACCAAGCACGAGCGTTTGTCTTTCCGAAATAGGGGAAGACGAAAAAAAATAAAGAATTCAAGGAGGAGGTGATAGAATACAAGTACGGGGTTCAAGGCGATTAAAGAATTCAAAAGGGAGTTGTCAAGGCAGTTATAGATTAAAATCTTATTTTGGTAAATTCCTATTCACATGCTCATATTAGTATAATTATGTAACTGATAAGATATGCTCGAAGATGTCTAAGGGCAAGTATATTCGTCTACTAGTCAACTATATATCTCAATCCACATAAAGTAGTCATGCGAAGAGCGAACCAAGCGCACTAAGGTTAGCTAGACCATAATATACTAATTCTGATTAGGAAATTATATCATTGTGTGCACCCAATAATACATATGTCATGAACAAGCTCGATAAAAGAATAAGCTTGCAAAACTAGGCTATAATAGCAGCATAAGTCGAGGTAGTCCAAAAAATATAAGTACGCTGGATTATGATGAAGGAAGGTACAAAATAATTCAAGTTCACCAAGAAGATAAGACTCGTCCTGTGTTGTGCCTCTACAGTTGCCATACTAACTCCTTGTCGGAGTCTCTAGTCGACCAAATGGGGTATGGACCTCTAAGTTCTACAGTTTGGATAAACACTATCTTCTTATACTAGCCTATATTTAGTGTCATTCAATTATATTTCATTAATGGGTCAAAATGACTATATGATACTAGGTTGTGAGGCATACTACCCAACTTAAAAGAATTAACTAATACTGTAACTGCCTTAAAGGAATTCTACAAAATAACCTTGTCCTTGTAAATATAGTAGAAACTCTTGTTGGGGTACACGATGAAAAGATCTTGGTACTTATTAGGGTATCCTATTGTATTATAAAACTCCATAGGTAATAGTCATATTAAGTCTTAATTATAGTGCTTATAGAACAAAAGTGTTAATATTAAGAATGGAGAAGTTACTGGCCCTTAAGTGAAAGAGGACATAACCTGTATGGAGATATGTGGAACAAATTACTTGATTTGAAACTAAAGGATAATCATAAAATCATAATATAAATGAGGAACTCAAACTGTCAAATTCTAACTACTAAGCACATAATTTCAAAATTTAAGATTAACAACTATAATCCTAGCAATCTATATATCCTAACATAAAATAAAATCACTTGGCCTACAATCAAAAGGGTTAGGTGCACGAATTGAAAGATGAAGGAAAAGTTTTAGTCATCACGCAAATAGCGAGCATTAAGATTTCGGAGGAACAAGATATGAAAAAAAATGAGAGACTCTTGATAATATCAAGGTTTCCTAAGGAAATGTGATATGCTAATCTCTGTGTTTGAGATATGATCAATAAAAATATTCTATTCATTCCTCTTGGCTTCCTAAGGTACTGTCCTGCTAAAATCAAGACAAGAAGCTAAATTTAAAGTTCTCTAATACTATCTCACTATGAAAGTTAGATTTAGTCATAATATTCAACCTTAGATTTCTATTGGTTCCTCAATGCTAGGGTCAAACGATATGCTCAAATTTCTAACTAACCCTAGTAGTCTCTATACTACTCTCAAGTCATTCCTAAATAAATTAAGGGATAATGGTCAATTAATCTACAGGTAAGGGATGCTAGGGTTCATTAGGCATTCTAAACTTAGTGATGTGTCAATATTCTAGTTGTATTCTTAGTAGAAATGTTACCCTAATTATCATTCTAACAACAAGTATTCCTATATTCTAGCAGAAGACTATACTCAAGGAACTATTAGGGAAGTACATGAATCAAGCAGGATACAATTATTTAAATAGAACGGATTGGAAGAAAGGTGAGTCATAGTCAAATGTGAACAAAATCTTATACTCTAATCCTATTTATAGGCTTGCTCGGTACAGTAATGTAATCGAGACAATATACTCTCGACCTGCATGGGCCACCACCAAAATATGTCATGCCGCAGTCCTAAAATACGTAGGACTAGGAATACGTAAGCATGCCAGCCGTAGGTATATGGCAACTCCAATATATGGAAACCATAACACATATGTACGCTGTATTATGAAAAATAATTCACAAGTGGTATATAGTTATCACAAGTCATAGGGCATAACTAAATATCATCCACAAAATCAAATATAAATGAATAACCAATCAACTATATAACTGAATCAAGTATAAGAAGCTTGATAAGAACAAGTAGTTGGGTGAAGACAAATCCACTACCAACTAGAATAAATAAGTAAACAAAATAAGTACATCAAATGAACAATGAGGTTCGAAGAGAAGACCTCCTCAAAAGTGAATGGAGTAGCAAGTCCTGATCTATGCTCCTACAAATAGTCATGATTGTCTACACTTAAAAAGGGACCAGGTCCTCAGAGGGACGTAACAAGATACATAGAAGCATGCTAATAAAGTAATAAAAATAAATATCCAAGGGTCGCCTAACCATCTATGTGAATGCACTTTAAGAGCAACTTTTCAACACGTGGGTTATCTGACCAAAATAGGATTGGCATAATTCTCTCGGAGAATCAGGGGCCTACAAAGCATGACATCGTTTGAACACCAGAGGCCGCCTGATAATAATAATAATATAGGGGTCATCATGACCGCGTATCTCCGACGGAGCGTACTGGTTACACAAGGAAAGTGCAATGGAGCCCAAACGCCTTACTCGTTGTCCTCCCCACCCCATGCTCTAAGCATGTCATATCCATGACACGATGAGACCTATAATAACTGCCAAGTCTTCTAACATATCTCTATTAGCAGTTATTTCCTATCGCACGTTCCATACATACTGATGTCTGTGATCTATATGAGACTCACAACTCGTGTAAGAAATGTGTCACGGCCAAATGAAATATAATGATGCCTCTAAATCATGTGGTGGTCTCGTAAAACTAGGTCGACATGCATAATACATAATAAAGACAAAATACGACGCCACCGTCGTTGCACCCAAGTTATTCTTGGACACGTAATTTATATAGCAATTAAAATATATGAACTAAATGACAGAAATAAAATGCATGCACCATATGTAATATAAATCATAGTACAATGGTAAGGTATACTTGCCTGGCAAGAAAGATTCATAGTATAAGCATCCAGATGTCAAGTACAAGGGATCAGAAACTACGGCCTTCGAATGAACATCTCTGGATGCTGAAATAAATATCACCAACGTTCCCGGAATAAGCGAGATAACTAAAAAATACTATCCTTTCGTCCAATTTGGACACAGGGGCAAAATGGTAATTTTTGGTTAAAGTAGGTCCACTTGTGGGCCACCTTGCACCAATATACGTGCCAGAGGTAAATGTCTCTAAATGGGACAAATTATAGGTCAAACAAATTCTAAACGACGATACGAACTCAACGGTATATCCAATTTTGGATTTTGGTGAGCCGATCACAAATTTGCCCTCAAAGTCAAACCGTGGGGCCCGCAAATAGGCGGCTTGGTCAACTGTCTCAGAATCGCATAAAAATTGGGTCACAGGACCAGAGTGATACAATGAATCCAATGGCGTAAGTTTCATCGTATTCTGACGAGCGTACACAAAATGAGGTGGTATTTTGCAAAAGTTGCGATATTGGGACTTTTTACGGATACTGGTTGATTTTGACGCGCGTACACGTCCGAATTAACTTCCGCGAAAGCCCACATGTCAGGATATACCATACACGCCTTTCGATATAATTGGTATGCAATGAGACTGTCCCATTTGGCTGGATGCACTCCGTATCACAAAATTTTAGTTTTTAAATATCAAATTTTTAGTCGTTTTGGAGGCCAAATATTTTAACATATAAAATTAATTAATAAAAACTAAAAGAATAAAAAAATTATCGGTTATATTGTGAAGAAAATACTTCAATTAGATTTTGAAAATATTAAACAGGTTGGTTGCAAATTTGGTGTGAACATAGGGGTTTGGGTTGAAGTTTTTGTACTGTTTTTGGTCAATTTTTTGGCCATTTTTTGGTCGATTCTTTGACCAATCCAGGATACAAAATTAGTCCCGCTTGAATAAAATCCTAGAAGATTAGGTTGTGAATGTACACGGACAAACCGCTCGAGAAAAGGATGAGAGATGAGAGAGATATCATACCGCGAAGAAGGGCTAAGAACTGCGTTGTACACGCGCGCGGCACGTGCGCAGGGACGGACGACAGCGGTCCGGGCGGTTGCGGCGGTGGCGCCGGCACGGCTGCGGCGCCCGGAGATCGGGCGTGGTAGCCGGCGTCGGGGCTAGGGTTATGGTTTAGGGTTAGGGTTTAGAGTTTGTGTTAATAGTATATATTTTTGTGTATATATATATATATATAGGGAGAAGGGGAGAGAATCCTGAGCCGCGGGTTGCTGTGGTCTGGGGGGTAGTTATTAGGATGGGTTTTGTTAGGGATTAGTTTAGCGGTTTTAGTTTAGGTTTTTATATTTTTTCTTTTCTTTTCTTTTCTTTTTGTTTTCTTTTATTTTCTTTTGTTTTTCTTTTTATTATCATTAACTATTATTATTATTATTATTATTATTATTATTATTATTATTATTATTATTAACCATTTATTTATATATATATATATTTATTTATTTATTTATATAGATAAGGTAAAAAAATCCAAAAATAATTTTTGCACACCAAATAAATTTTGGAAAAATTTACTTTATGGAGTTTTAATAAAATACTACACTCAAAATATTTTATGAAATATTTTATAATTAATAATTAGATATTTATCTAGTTATATAAATCAAATAACTGTATTATCTAATTAACTAAGTAAATAATTAAATGGATATAAAATAAAATAGGTAATAGTAAATAAAGTGCAATCTTACAAAAAGGGAAATTGCCTAATTTGGCATAAAGAATTATGGGATGTTAATTGAAGGAAGTTGTGGTAGAAAAATAACCATAAATAAATTATATATATATTATCTAAATATTTAATAATTAATATATGGTCGTTACACTAATGTCATACTGATACCAAGGGATCGAATTTCTGTGCCACGAAAAGAATCTACAGGTAGTGTCTCCTGTATAGGCTACTTCCTATGAAGGACGATACAGGTTTTGGAGCCATCCTATATTATTAATATCCAAACCACGGTGAAGTGTCCTAACAAAATCATTGGATTTTATTTGATTTGAAAAATAACCTAAAATAAATACAAAAATTATAAAATACACACAAAATACTTATTTTTTTGTGAGGGGGTTTACATTGGTCCAAGCATATTGCAACACAGTGTCATTGGTTATGAGATATGCTTGAGGCAAAGGATGTGACGCTTGAGATGGTTCACACAGAGGATAATAGATCAGATATTCTCACGAAGGTTCTACCAAGAGGAAACATTTGAGTACTACGGGCGGATCGTCAGTATCACGAGATCCTCCATCTAGTTGGGAAGGGGTAGATTTTTGGTAAAAGATGTAGTTCCCAACCTATGTGGAGCACCTCGAAGTGAGATGAGAACACACATGTATCTTAGAAGCTCAGGGAGTGCGACAAGCATCGTCCATGTGTTAGAGAAGCTTGGGGTGTATTGAGAAGAGTTCAGAGCACATCAGTTAGAGATTATTTCCAGGCTAGACTAAGTTCGGTCTGAACTCGATCATTTTCAGACAAAACTTATTTGTAGTAGGACGAACGTACTCAGTTCTAATTTGATCACATTCTAGCAAAACTTATTGGTAGAGACAGATCTAATGTATCAGAAAATAGGTCAGGTCTTTGTAACTTTGTAGAAATTAAGGGGATTAAAGGCTACTTCGAATGGAAGATTATTTTGGGTAATTCTTCTCATCATATTTATTCTTTAGGAGTCTGTAATCAAGTTTTTTTCCTCAAGTAGTTATGATGATTCGGTTTGGATCGTTGAGAAGTCTATATGGAGTAGGTGTATTTTATATTCCATTAGTAGAGGCTTTTCAGGTTTGGACTCTGATCATTTGGTGGTTTTCCCCACTAAGGTTTTTTACATCAAAATTATTTATGCTTTGTATTTTCTATGATATTGGCGATTTGGTTTCTATATTTTCATCAGTTCTTTCATAATCTCGTTGATTTGGGGGAATAGTTTTCTTATTCTGTTCCCAACAAAGTATGCATCATCATCATTATAGGCATACTCATAAATCTAAGTTTGTAAAAATAAATAGCATTCAATCATGATCCTGATTGCCTATAAATGGAATACTGATAGTGGAATATAATGCCTATAACTTGTCATGATTCCAAAATGTGTCATGAGTCTATCCCTGCAACAAGTGTTAGCCTGTAAAATATTTATCATTAGCATGCAACATAACTATATAACGACTACTAATGACACACCAATCTGGAATATTAATGATAAGAAGATTATCCTTCCAGTGCAAGTAGCGAGTCCCACTGAAGGTTCTGATTTACTTGTGCTTGTACATCAGCACCATTTATCCCTATTCCTCCTAAGACGAATCGGTTTTGTTGTCACAGATACCTTTTGAGAAACTAAACCTTGTGTATAAGTTGTTCATGACTATGCATGTATATGCAACATAGATATTAAAATATAACATGCATGATAATATAAACTTGAGATAACTATGCAATACATTCTTTTATATTTCTAAATTCTTTGAGTCTTCGCTTATAATTTCTTACTTCACAATCCTAGGATTACCACAACTGTCTACTTCCCATTCCAGGGATTTCTACAATGTGGTCTTAAAGGTCGCAAACCTTTTTTCTATAATTCTATTTTTGTGTAACAACAATACAATATTCTATATTTCTATATAATAAGTTAACAACAATAAGATTACTCTTTTTTATCTTTGTTCTTTTACTTTAACATTAACAATCTTATGGAATATAGAAACAAAGACTAAGAATAGTTCTATTTATTAAAGTATGAAGGTAAAGAAAAATCAAGATCAAAACCACTCAATATTTGACAAATTATTTCTTTCATCCAGATCACATAGATTTTCGAATGATTCCTTTCCATGAATCCAAGTCCAACTAGGCCTATCGAGGCAATAAACTAGCACAATATATAATATGGAACGGGGCATTACAAGCTCTATATGACACAACTCAACTAGCTTGGAAGGAACTCAAGTCCTCAGAGGGACGTATCAAGATACATAAAAATATGTCATAATATAAAATGAATACTACTAAACAACAATAAGTAAAAATATACGTATATATGCTAGTGTTTAAGTGGATGCAATATGAGGACAATTTTTGTACATTGGGGTTGTATGGTGAATAGGTAATTGGGCATAGCACTCGGCTAGGTGTTATATAATCAAATACTGAAATAAGTCACCAAAATAACCTACGTTCATAGCATTCAGGGAATGCCATAAGCCATCTTCATAAAGTATCATCACTCTCTTAGATCCTATAGAGTCTACGATTCACTAAAAAGTGTATAATAGCCTAAATGCCTAGTAATTATCCTTCCCACCCAATGATATTACCCAATGAGTCCATGTAGAAGCATAAAATAATATATGCCATTAGTACACCCTATGCCACTTGAGCTGCAAAGAGGATATACGCCAATTAACTCTACGCTATTATCCTACATGGATGTAGGGTTAAAATTAATCAATGAATGCTGGCAGAGCATTAAAAGATGTAAACTGACGTCTATTCGTGGTCCATGCTGACTGACATGTGATAGTTGCATAATGAGAAAGTAACAGTATTAATGTCAGCTTAATGATGATTTCCATTAATTAACTGAGAGAAGCGATGACGTGGTTATGCATACAATATACCATCTGCCCCTCTTTGGTATGATTAAGGGTTGAAATGTCGTGCAGGATGCCAACTGTTAAGTGCATATTTGTCAAAAATGTATCAAAATTCGAGTAAAATTTGTTCATTAATGGCGTAGATAACGTTGTATGTTTTAAATATTTAAACGATGACTGACAGCTTTGAAGCACTAATTTTATTCCTGGTAATTCTTAATACATGTCATGCATTCCATAATTAGCGCAGAACATTCAAAATACGGTATTTATGCATAGTAAATGCATTAATATTGAACGGTTAGTGATCTTGTGAATAGATATGCCAAAGTGGCATAGGAAGGCAAAAATAATAGGTTTCAGGGGATCTTGTGCGTAGATATGCAATTACTCTTTCCCAGCGCTCAGGCGCAATATCAGCGAGGTCGGTCACTTCATCACCTATGAGGGAAGCACCAGCAGACGCTGTTCCAGCAACTACATTCCAAGGATCTGCTTCACCGATCCAGGTGGACGTTTCTGCAGCAGCTTTCGGAGGTGATCCACCTCCGGTACAGAGGACAACACAGACAATTTGAGGGGATTTTCCACCCCCATGACCCATAGTCGATCAGACAGATGTTGGAGGCATAGCAGCGCCAATCAGAGGTTATGAGGTAGGGCATTGAGAATGCCCACCAGATTACGCTTACAATAGTCGAGAGAGTCGCCTTAGTCCAGCTATAGACGGTACCACCTCAGGTTACCCCGCAACAGCCGAGGCCGGGGACTATCATAGATTTCAAGGGGATGGGGCCGATGGAATTTAAAGGCACTGAAGGGATTATTTATGCTGAGGATTGGATAGAAGACATTGAGCAGAACCTGCGATAGGCACATATTCCATAGAGGTTGCAGGTAGAGGTCGCAGAAAGCATGATATTTGACATTGCACTAACTTAGTTCAGGACGGACCCCAGGATCTTAGTACTGGGACTTACTTGGAAAGCTTTTAAGGAGCTTTTCAACAAAAAGTTCTTTCCAGATATGACTTTGACATCTTTAGAGGGCCAGTTTCAGTACCTCGTTCAGGGAGGTATGACAGTGGATGAGTATGCAGCAAAGTATTACAGATTAGGCCACTTTGTGGAGGGGCAGAACCCCAGAGGAGTGGCTAGGAAGTTAAGGAAGGGCCTGAACAAGGAGATCAAATCACATACGAAAGGTGATTCGACCGTTACTTTTAAGAAGATTCTGAAGCAGGCACAATGGGCAGAGGATGATCTAAAGCTTGGCTCCTAGAGGCCGAGTGACATAGGAGGATCCAGTACTAACACGGGTCCAATGAAGCGGTCTCACTTTCAGCAGCAACATCACAGGCACTTCCAGCAGCCGAGTCAGCAGTATCATCGACCAGCTAGAGCGCCAGTATATCAGATGCACCAGATCAAGAGGCCAGTTATTCCTTGCCCATTATGTAAGAAGCAGAGACACAGATAGGATTCGTGCTGGATAAGATTAGGCCAGTACTTATTCTGCGAATTAGGAGACCATCAGTTGAGGGTTTCTCCTAGAGCTCTAGCGGGACAACAGGAAGGACCTCCTCTACCACAGCAACAACAGTAGTTCGTTCAGCACCAGCAATAGCAGAGAGGTACCCAAACAGGGGTGAGCTTTAG
Organism: Iris macrosiphon; assembly: GCA_036927795.1. Lineage (NCBI taxonomy): Eukaryota > Viridiplantae > Streptophyta > Magnoliopsida > Asparagales > Iridaceae > Iris > Iris macrosiphon. The sequence continues at coordinate 108,963,667 of JAYESA010000008.1, read as the reverse complement.
CTTTGATCGTCAAGGAGGAGGAGCCAGTCGGTGATGTTATTTCAGGTTCAGTCTATCTTGATTTTTTTTTAGCTCATGCTTTATTTGATTTCGGTGCTTCACATAATTTCGTATCTGTATCTTTTGGTCTAAAATATCACCTTGAGACTGAACCGTTGGCGAGGAATCGCAAGATTACGACCGGGGGTAGAATTATCCTGGTCACTAATATTTGCAAGGATAAGAGAGTTTCTTTGGGAGGCCGAGACTTGAGCGTGTGTCTACTCGTAATACTACTTCGGAACTAAAATAAAGTACTCTGGATGGATTGCTTGAGTTGGCACCATGCTAATATTGATTGTCGTGGAGGTAGAGTATTATTTCAGGCGCCATGAGAGCCAGAGTTTGAGTTCGTCAGAGGAGCAGCCGGGCAGAACAAGGGAGACTTCTGTAGAGCTATGGTGGAAGAACATGAGCTGCGACATCCATTGATTACAGAGTATATAAACATCTTTTCAGAGAAATTATTGGGGTTTCCACCAGACAAAGATGTGGAGTTCTCTATAGACTTGGTGCTAGGCGAAGAGCCAATATCATAGCACGTCCATAGAGTAAATAATAACGAACTGGAAGAATTAAAGAAGAATATGGATGACTTACAAGACAAGGGCTTCATCCGCTCTTGTTCATCACCGTAGGTTGCTCTGGTATTATTTGAACCGAAGAAGGATGGGTCAGTACGCATGTGTATCGACTACAGGGCACTCAGCAACCTCACTATTTAGAACAAATACCCGTTGCCACAGTTTGACAATTTATTTGATCATTAAGCAGAACAAAGGTATTCCAGAAGATAGACTTGAGGTTGGGGTACCACCAGGTAAAAGTGAAGAAGGAAGACATTCCGAAGACAGCTTTCAGGACTCGATATGGACAATCTGAGTTCTTGGTGATACCGTTTGGGTTGCCAATTTCCCGACGGTATTTATCAACCTGATGAATAAGGTGTTTCATCAATACCTAGATCAGTTTTTTATGGTCTTTATTAATGATATTCTGATTTATTCGAAGACCCCAGAGGAGGATGAGAAACATATGAGGATAGTTCTGGAGACCCTCAGGAAGGAGAAGCTTTATGGTAAGCTTTTGAAGTGTGAGTTCTTTCTTGATAAGGTTGAATTACTCGGACATGTGATTACAGGAGACGAGATCTCAGTAGACCCGAAGAATATTTCAGCAGTTTAGTCATGGTCTACCCCGAGTTCAGTGGCGGAGATCAGGAGTTTTCTTGGATTGGCAGGCTATTAGCGAAGATTTGTTCAGGATTTTTTCAGGATTGTGGAGCCGATGACTAGACTAACCAGGAAGGACGAGGAGCTCATCTAGACTGAGGAGTGTCAGGTTGATTTCTAGGAGCCAAAGAAGAGGTTGACTATAGCTCCTGTATTGACATTGCCATCAGGGACAGGAGGATTTTCTATATATTGTGATACATCAGGTTAGGGTTTGGGTTGTGTGTTGCAGCAGAACGGGAAGGTGATTGTCTATGCTTCCAAAAAATTATGCCTGCATGAGAAGAATTACCTGGCCCATGACTTGGAGTTGGCAGCAGTTATTTTTGCTCTTAAACTGTGGAAGCACTACTTGTATGGAAAGCGGGTAGAGATCTTTACAAATCACAAGAGTTTGAAATATGTGTTTACACAAAAGGAGCTCAATATGAGGCAGCGGAGATGGTTGGAGTTGATGAAGGACTTCGATATTTCTTTACATTACCATCTAGGGAAGGCCAACGTAGTCACGGATCCCTTGAGCAGGTATACAGTGGCTATGTACTTGATAAGGGATAGGCACTTATTGGCTGATCTTGATGGCTTGGGTATTGAGGTGATAATTTCTGGAGTTACCACAGAGATGTAGGAACTCTAGGTATAGTCAGAGTTGATGGACCAGATCAGAGCTTCACATTTCGAGGACAAGTCTTTAAGGAGCATCAGAGTGCAAGTCCGGATGAGATTGGTACAGGACTTCAGTATTGCAGAGGATGGATCATTGTGCAATGGTACCAGATTGTGTGTGTCGAATGGAGCATTGTGCGAAGAGGTTCTACAGAAGGTGCATCAATCTCGGTACTCTATGAATCCAGGTGCCAATAAGATGTATAGGGACATGAGAGAGTATATATGGTGGTATGGTATAAAGCGGGAGGTGGCAAGCTTCGTATCCAGATGGTTGGTATGTCAGCAGTTAAAGGCAGAGAGACAGAGGCTAGGTGGATTGCTTCAACCTTTACCCATTCCAGAGTGGAAGTGGGAGCATGTGACGATGGACTTTGTTTCAGGTCTTCCGCCTTCTCTAGGAGGTAAAGATGAGATTTGGTTCATCGTAGACAACTTGCCCAAATCAGCCCACTTTCTGCCATTCAAAGTAGGTACTTCTAGGGAGAAGCTCACGAAGATGTATATACGTCAGATAGTCAGATTGTATGGAGTTCCTGTAAGAATAGTCTCGGATCAGTATAGTCGTTTTATATCCCACTTCTGGAGGAGTTTGCAGGCTAGTTTGGGCACCCAGCTCAAGTTATTACCTTATATCACCTTCAGACAGAAGGGTAGTCGGAGAGGACTATCCAGACCCTCGAGGATATGATACGCACATGTGTTTTATATTTTAGAGGATCTTGGGAGGATCACCTTTCCTTGGTAGAATTATCTTAAAATAACAGCTACTAGGCCAGTATAGAGATGTCACCCTTTGAGGAGTCGTATAGACAAAGATGTCGCACCCCGTTATCATGGGATGAGGTTGGTGAGAGAGCCTTATTGGGACCAGAAATGGTCGTGGATGCAGCTGAAAAGGTGAAGCTCATCAGGGATAGACTTTGGGTGGCACAGGACAAACAGAGGTATTGGGCCGATAGACACCGGAGACCATTGGAGTTTGAGGTATAAATTTTTTTGTATTGCTTATGATTATTTATTTTAGTTAGAGTGCAAAGTCTGTATTTCATGCTAGGTTGGTGATCTAGTATTCTTGAGAATTTCTCAGACAAGGGTCACGATTCACTTTGGTGGAGGCAGAAAGCTTAGTCCACGGTACATCGGACCCTTTGGTATTCTTGAGAGGGTTGGTGTAGTGGCCAATAAACTAGACTTGCTGCCTGAATTCCAAGTGTTGCAGCTGAGATGGTATGTGGCAGATCCTACCCATGTACTAGATCACTCAGAGATTAAGGTTGGTCCGACTCTCAGCTACCTAGAGCAGCCATTGGTGATTTTGGACCGCAGGGAGAAGGTATCGTAGAACCGGACGATTCCTTTGGTGCACGTTGTATGGAGGCATCACTCGCTAGGATAGAGTACCTAGAAATGAGAGGCTGAGATGCGCCAGCGATATCCTTATCTGTTTAAACTGTGAGGTATAATTCCTTCTTGCTTGTATTGATTGCTTTTGGTTGTTAGTTTCTTCTTTAATTTCGAGGATAATTTTTTTTAAAGGTGGGTAGGATTGTCACCCTCACTTTTCCAACTAGGGGTAGTTTGGTAAATTGGCATGGGTAAATAAATTTTAGGAATAAATAATTATATTGGTATAGAAATTATTGAATGATTGTATTATAGATTAAATGTGACTTGTGTTAGTTAATTGGTTAGAGAGACTAGCCCAATAATTAGACTTGATATTTGTTGGCCCAACTAGATTTGCATGACAACATGAGCCAAAATAACCTATTACTATTAATTAATTACTATTCATAATGAAACATTAAAGGGCATATTGGACAATTGATAATGACTTGGAAAGGTGGGAAAGGGGGCCCGACCATAAGAGCCTCTCTTCTCTCTCTCCTCTTATTTGTTCATTAATTTTTTAGATTTCCAATTTCATAGATCCTGTCATGCCCCAGTTCTAAAATACACGGGACCAGGCCACGTGGCAATAGCCAGCTGTCACGTCTCCGAGGATATCCCAATTTAATGGATCCTAACGAAGAGTTCTAAGCTGTCCTAATACTAACATGTCCCATATAAGTCAACAACATGTAATCTAATCTCATCCACAGATAAATAGCAAGAATGTACTAATAATAACTGCTGAAAGATAAACACCAGTCTCAAAATATCATAGTACAACCAAGAATGTCAGGTGGGGACAAACCCACTGCTATGACGAAATAAAATATTAAAATGATAGATAAAGGATAATGACTAGGGCATCGGCTGACTAGATAATGATGCACCCAATCCAAGGCAGAAAGCCTACCAACTGATCACGGGAACTCTGACGGTAGTACCTCCAACTCCTCAGCTGTAGCAAACCTCGTCTCCTGTCCTGGGCCGTACAATGTAGGGTAATATGTCTCGTCCAAATCTGGAAAGATACCAGGTCCTCAGAGGGACATAAAAGATACATAAAAGCATGCCATATATAAATACTGAATAAAATAAATACAATAAGGGTGTGCTAACCATCTACGTGAATTCAATGTGAGGACAATATTGATACGTATGAGTAGGTGTAGGTATAATGTCCATACCACTCCAAAGAACGGGGAAGCTGTATAGTATATATATAACGTCCATAGCGCTCCGAAGAACGTAGAATCTGCATAAAGGGAGTCATTGGATCCGTGGTTCCTCTGGATACTACGGATTCCAATGGATGTATCCCATACGCCTACTAGTTGTCCTCCCTGCCCAATGTAGATACACAAATCGAATACTCGACGTACATACCACGTATCTATATGCCAGTCTCTATGAATAAAAATAACCCTGAGTTACGTACTAACTGTGATGTAAGTCACACGCACCGATAGCTAGTCAAGTACGCGAACCTGCATCCCAATATGAATATGTCTCAGTGAACGTGTAAGAGTGTCAGGTCAAAGAAGATAATAGGGTATTCTCCAACGGGGTGAGTCTGCTAAGGACTAGGTCGAGTATACTAATTATCGACGTATCCGTCGACTGCACCCGAGTCAATCTCGGACGCGCACAGTCATATGAAATAAAGCAATAAGAATCATACAACATATGCATAATTTAATTTAGACAGTAAATATGGCAAGGTATCTTGCCTGAGTTCTCAAGCTGTGAATGCCAATAGCCTGCTCCTGCGGTGTCTCCTGGCTGATCCAATGATCCTAAACATACCAATATAATATAGCAATCCATCATCAGACACTAAGTATATATACACTATATTGCTCTACGGTACTGACGCAAGGATCACGTTGGTCGAATACAGAGGGTGTATGTAGCTAAGATACACACGTGCCCTGTCCGTGTATCCCGTGACAGTAAAAACACTAAGGTCATAAGTCACCAACTAATTATGTTTAGTATAATTAATGGTCCTTATCATCCGTATTAAGCATTCTTGTCGATGTCCAGGTTTAATGATGCATTACAAGTCTTAAATAATAATTTGCTCACAAGGACGTTCACTAAGTTATTGATTACTAACTTATTAGTTATTAAGAAATCTGATTAGGCATACATATATTCATAATTAGGGTTTCCGAATTACTATTTTGTGTCCATACCAAAATACGACACGACGACACGGTGATAAAACTATTCATGATACAAAGGGGAAGGAGGCCAACGAGAGTTACCTATTCGAGGATGAACGTGGGGGGGGGTTCTGCTCGTCGTTGTGCGCACTCGCCGGTGGTCAGTGGAGCTCCGACGTCGGCAGCAAGTCTCGACAGCAGCAGTGGCACTGCTGCAGTTATAGCAGCGGCAGCAGCGACTTTGCAGCGGTGGCAGCAGCGTCGACACGGGCTGAGAACGGCATGGAGCGGCTGACGCATCGCGAGAGTAGGTCGGGGCAGACCTCATGGTGGTGGTGGCCGATGATTGCGGCGGTGGGGCACTCGGGGCGGCGGCTAAGGGGGTCAGGGTGATGGAGTTTTGGTTAGTGGCGGAGGGGATGTTGGAAGTGGTGGTGCTGTCGGCTGACAGTGGCGGTCCGACGGTGTGCAGGGTGATCCGACGTCGAGAGCAGTGCCGGCGGCAAGGTGGCTGGTCGTTGGTAGAGGGAGGGGTAGCTCGGGTGAAAGAGGGGTCGGCTAGGGTTGGGGGTGGAGGATGAATAGTAAATTTTAGGGTTTTTAATGATATATAGTATGTGTATTTATAAGGGGATTTGATGGGCTGGCCTCGGGACTTGGGCCGGTCTGAACCTTGTTGGGGTGGGGCTGGTCCATCTAAAAGAGTGCATGTGGCTTGGTTAATTTCTGTTTAGGGTGAAATTGGTCTCCAAGAATTAATTAGATTAATAAATAAATGCGCAAGGCAAAAATTAACGAACATTGCGTAGCTAAGGTTACACCATGGTCAGAGGGGTACATATAATTTTCTCATATAATTCTAATTAATTCCAAATAAATCCTAGTCTCCGGATTTAATTCAATTAAACCCTAAATTGGTTGAGGGGGTTTACAATCTACCCTCCTTAGAGTATTTTGTCCTCGAAATTAAAACATACGCATGGCAAGAATTACTGACTGGATTTAAAATGCTAAAACGTACATAGTCCTTCGAAGAGATGAGGGTAGCATTGTCGAATATCCTTCTCGTGTTCCCAGGTCGACTCGCCTGGTGCATGATGTCTCCATGCGACACAAACTAGGAGAATAGTCTGACCTCGCAGTACCTTATCGCTTCTGTCAAGGATCTCAACAGGCTCCTCTTGGTAGGATAAACTCGGGCCGACTGTGATCTCGAAATGGTCAAGTACATGACTCGGATCCGGTATGTACCTCCTCAGCTGAGATACATGGAAGACGTCATGGACTCCTTCCAAAGTCTGCGACAAGGCTAATCTGTAAGCAACCTCTCCGACGCATTCTAACACATCGAATGGTCCGATGTACCTCGGACTCAACTTTCCTCTGCCTCCGAATCTGATAGTCCCTCGAGTAGGTGAGATCTTTAGAAATACATATTCTCTAACCTGGAACTCCAAGGGTCGTCGATGTGCATTCGCCCAATGCTTCTGCCTGTCCTGTGCTGCTCGTAGGTGTCCTTGGATTTTCTTCACCTTCTCCACTGTACGAACAATCAACTCTGGCCCAAGGATCTGTCTCTCGCCTATATCACTCCAACATACTGGGGAACGGCATTTCCTTCCATACAATGCTTCATAGGGAGCCATCTGGATGCTCTCTTGATAGCTGTTGTTGTAGGAAAATTTGACCAAATGCAAATGGTCCTTCCATGATCCTCCGAAGTCAAGAATGCACACTCTTAACATGTCTTCCAGTGTCTGAATGGTGCACTCCGACTGGCCATCTGTTTGTGGGTGATACGTTGTGCTAAACTTTAGGCGGATACCAAGACTCTCTTGCATAATCCACTAAAAGTAAGATGTAAACCTCGTATCCCTATCAGACACGATACTAACTGGTACTCCGTGTAGTCACACAATCTCTTTCATATACATGTCTCCTAAGACCTCCGTCGATTGCCCAACTCTGAAGGGTAAAAAGTGTGCGGACTTGGTGAGTCTATCGACGATTACCCATACTGTATTACGACCACTATGACTCTTCGGAAAGCCCGTAACAAAGTCTATAGTGATATGCTCCCATTTCCACTCCGGTATGGAGAGCGGTTAAAGCAATCCTGCAGATCTCTGATGCTCAGCCTTGACTTGCAGACACACCAGGCACTTGGCCATAAAGCGTGCTATCTCTATCTTTATTCCATGCCACCAGTATTACTGTCTCAAGTCTCTGTACATCTTTGTGCCTCCTGGATGAATCGAGTAGGTTGAACTGTGTGCTTCTGTTATCAATTCCTGCCGAAGCTCTCTATTTGGAACATAGAGGCGATCTCCACATCTCAAAGTTTCGTTTTCATGTATACACAGTCCTGTCTGTATACCAGCCTCTGTCATCTGCCTAAGTCTCTGGAATCTGGCATCTGTCGGCAAAGCAGCCTTGATCCTCTCCACTAATATCGGTTGCAACTGAAAACTCGACAACTGTTCGTCTACTCCGGGCATAACGACTTCTATACCCATATAATCTAGATCTCTCAGTAGATGTTGTTGGGTAGTCAAGAAAAATGCCATAGGTCTTCTGCTCAACGTGTCAGCTACTACGTTGGCCTTTCCCGGATGGTACTGTAGCTCAATCTCAAAGTTTGTCATCACCTCGAGCCAACGTCTCTATCTCTGGTTCAGGTCCTTCTGAGTGTAGACGTATTTTAGGCTCTTATGATCAGTAAATATCTCTACCCTTTCTCCATATAAGTAGTGTCTGCAAAGCTTCAAAGCAAAAATTACTGCGACAAGCTCCAAGTCATGGGTGGGATAGTTCTTTTCATGGGTTCTTAACTGTCTAGAAGCATAGGCTACAACCTTTTTGTGCTGCATCAAGACGCATCCTAGTCCTTTCCCGGATGAATCGCTATAGATCACGAATCCTCCGGGTCCAGACGGTATGGTTAAGATAGGTGTTGTAGTCAAACGCTTCTTCAGCTCATCGAATGCTTTCTGACACTCCTCTGTCCAAGTGAACTCCTGCTCCTTACGGGTCAGGCTAGTCATCGACTCTGCAATCTTCGCAAAGTTCTCCACGAACCTCCGATAATATCCGGCAAGTCCTAGGAAACTTCTCACCTCCAAGACATTGGTAGGGGTTGGACATGTCTCTATTGATGAAATCTTTGTCGGATCTACTAAAATTCTATCTCCTGAGATGACATGTCCAAGAAAAGCGACACGATCTAAAAGAAACTCGTACTTGCTCAGCTTGGCATAAAGCCTCTCCCTCCTCAGCGTCTCTAACACTAGTCTTAGATGCTCTTCGTGCTCCTTGTGGCTCTTTGAATACACCAAGATGTCGTCGATGAATACTACCATGAACCGGTCTAAGTATTGGTGGAATACTCTGTTCATCAAGTTCATAAATACAGCAGGCCCATTCGTCAGTCTAAAAGGATTCACTAAGAACTCGTAGTGACCATAACGAGTCCTGAATGCTGTCTTTTGAATGTCTTCTCTTCGTACCTTTACTTGATGATAACCTGATCTCAAGTCAATCTTTGTGAACACTACTGCTCCTATCAGCTGGTCGAACAAATCATCAATCCGTGGCAGGGGATACTAGTTTTTGATGGTCAAAGCGTTAAGGGCTCTGTAATCAATGCACAAACGTACTGTTCTATCCTTCTTAGGCACAAACAACACTGGTGCTCCCCAAGGTGATATACTAGGACGGATAAACCCCTTGCTCTGTAACTCCTCTAATTGTAGCTTCAGCTCATCTAACTCTTTCTTCACCAATCAGTATACATTAGAAGATACCGGTGCTGCTCCAGGCACTAGCTCAATAGTGAACTCCACATCTCTATCTGGCGGTAAGCCTGGCAATTCTTCAGGAAAAGTATCCTCAAATTCTACAACTATTGGTAGGGGTACCATCTTCATAGCCATGTAAGCTCCAGCTATCTGTCCTACTCCTTGTTCGACAATCCCTCGCATGTACTCGAACTCCGGTTGATCTGGCAGTCTAAAAGTGACGCTACCCTTCTGGTAGTTCAGTACAATATTATACTGGATTAACTAGTCCATGCCTAGCACAACATCAAAGTATGGCATGGGCAATACCAAGAATCGCGCTCTCATCTCCCTGCCACATACGACTACCGAGCACGTTCTGATAGTGCTGGTAACTGGCACGATACCTCCTCCGGTAAGAATCTTCCAAGTCTTAGTTAAGGGGGAGGTAGCTACTCTATGCATTGCTACAAATCTACTAGATATAAATGATAATGTAGCTCCAGAATCAAACAATGCAGTTGCAGGTAATGATGCAACTAAAATGGTACCTGTTATAGCTTCCCTTTCTTCTTTTTCCTCAGTAGCTGCTAATGTAAAGGCCTGTCCGTGCCTCTGCCCTCCGGTCTGCTGTCGGGCTCGATCAAACCGAGCCTACAGTGGGGCCAAGGGTGGTCCCCTCTGGAATCCTCCTGGTGCTGGTGGACGCTGGCCTCCTGGTGGGGGTAGTATCCTCTGAGCTGGTGCTGCTGGTCTCTGGCTGGTCTGCGGTGCTATGTCTCTACGCTGTGGGTAGTCTCGGGCGTGGTGCTGGCCTGATCCATAAATTATGCATGTTCCGAGTCTCTTTCGGCAGTCATTCTGGAAGTGTCCTACCTTACCCCAGTAGTGGCAATTCGGAAGCTCCTTCTTCTGGTACGAAGGTACGGTGCTACCCTCTGCTGCGTCTGTATTCCGGGACGACGGATAAGTCCTCCTGCTCCGGGCTGGACTCTGGCTGGTGGGGTCGTGCTGGAACGTCTAGCTCCTCTGATGATGGCCTCCTGAATCCTCGCCTCTGCAAGAACCTTCTCATAAGAGATCCTCGCCTGTGTGGTGGTATACCTCTACAGCTCGAAAGTAAGACCGTGATGGAATCTTTGAGCCTTCTCTAGGTCATTGGGTATCAGGACGGCACCAAATCTGCTAAGACGGCTAAACTCTGCGTCATATGCGTCAACAGTCATATTCCCTTATTCTAGATGTAGTAACTAGGAGTACAGGGCATTTCTGACTGTAGTTGGGAAATACTTCGCATTAAAGTATTCTAGGAACTGCTCCCAAGTCTGGTTCTTGCCTATACTGCACTCAATAGAATCCTACCAGTGATGGGCGTTGCCTTTTAGTTGGGCCCTCACTACGGTCATCCAAAGGTCTGGATGCAGTTATGAAGCCTCTAGTAGCATCTCCGTATTGGCAACCTAATCGGAGATCTGTTCTGCAGTCTCATTGCCCGAGAAAGTATCTGGTCCCATCTGTCTGAACCATCTTACAGTGCCACCTGTCTGGGCTGGTGCAGGTGCTGGCACTGGTATTGTGACAGATGTTCTCTCTAGTACTGCCATCAAACTCTGTCTCAACGTCTTTGTTTAATGCCACTGTGCTTGCATCCTAGTTTGGAAGAACTGAAGCATCTATGGTTGTCTATCTGATTGTGTCATCTGGGGTAGATAAGGTGGAGGTGGTGGTAATGGGACCTTTGGCTGTGCGGTAGGTGTCTCCTCAGATGTTGGCCTCTCGGTCTGTGGCATCGGTGTGGCTCCTGAAGTCTGTCCCTCAAAAGGCTGCATAAGAATCGTCTGGAAAGTTTGTCCCTCGGGCTGTAGTGTAGGATCGCCCTGTGAAGTCTTGTGCCAATATATCAGCAGGGTCTGTAACGGGGGTTGCCCTTGGGGTACCTCCTCTCTTTGGGTGGTGTTGTCTGGCACCGTGACACTGGGTGCTCCTCGTCCACTGCGCAAATTCATCTTGCTGCAAGAGATAGGACTTCATCAAAAGAGTACGAAATTAAGCAAACAGGATAAAGATATTTAGAAGCAATACGAAGGAAGTTCATAGATGAAAACAAAGTGGATGAGACCTAAAAATTTTTGTCCTATTGTAGACTCGCTGGGCATGTTACCATACCACAAGCGGAATGTCGACCTGCATGGGCCACCACTAAAACCATGTCACGCCCCAGTCCCAAAATACACGGGACCAGGCCACATGGCAATAGCCAACTGTCATGTCTCCGAGGATATTCCAATTTAATGGATCCTAACAAAGAGTACTACGTTGTCATAATACTAACATATCCTATATAAGTCAACAACAGGTAATCTAATCTCATCCACAAATAAATAGCAAGAATGTACTAATAATAACTGCTGGAAGAGAAACGCCAGTATAAAAATATCATAGTACAACCAAGAATGTTAAGAGGGGACAAACCTACTGCTATGACGAAATAAAATACTGAAATGATAGATAAAAGATAATGACTAAGACATCGGCTGACTAGATAATGATGCACCAAATCCTAGGCAGAAAGCCTACCAACTGATCACAGGAACTCTGACGGTAGTACCTCCAACTCCTCAGCTGTAGCGAACCTCGTCTCCTGTCCTGGGCCGTACACTGTGGGGTAATATACCTCGTCCAAATCTGAAAAGGTACCAGGTCCTCAGAGGGACATAACAAGATACATAGAAGCATGCCATATATAAATACTGAATAAAATAAATACAATAAGGGTGTGCTAACCATCTACGTGAATGCAATATGAGGACAATATTGGTACGTATGAGTAGGTGTAGGTATAACGTACATACCGCTCCGAAGAACGGGGAAGCTGTATAGTATATATATAACGTCCATAGTGCTCCGAAGAACGTGGAATCTGCATAAAATATAACGTCCATAGCGCTCCTAAGAACGTGGAATCTGCATAAAGGGAGTCATTGGATCTGTGGTTCCTCTGGATACTACGGATTCCAATGGGTGTATCACATACGCCTACTAGTTGTCCTCCCTGCCCAATGTAGATACACAAATCGAATACTCGACGTGCATACCATGTATCATATGCCATTTTCTATGAATAAAAATAACCCTGAGTTACGTACTAACCGTGATGTAAGTCACACGCACCGATAGCTAGTCGAGTACGCAAACCCGCATCCCAATATGAATATGTCTTAGTGAACGTATAAGAGTGTCAGGTCTCAGAAGATAATAGGGTATTCTCCAACAGGGTGAGTCTGCTAAGGACTAGGTCGAGTATACTAATCATCGACGTATCCGTCGACTACACCCGAGTCAATCTCGGACGCGCACAGTCATATGAAATAAAGCAACAAGAATCATACAACATATGCATAATTTAATTTAGACAGTAAATATGGCAAGGTATCTTGCCTGAGTCCTCAAGCTGTGAATGCCAATAGCCAGCTCCTACGGTGTCTCCTGGCTGATCCAATGATCCTAAACACACCAATATAATATAGCAATCCATCATCAGACACTAAGTATATATACACTATGTTGCTCTACGGTACTGACGCAAGGATCACGTCGGTCGAATACAGAGTCGCAGGTGCATGTAGCTAAGATACACACGTGCCCTGTCCGTGTATCCCGTGACAGTAAAAACACTAAGGTCATAAGTCACCAACTAGTTATATTTAGTATAATTAATGGTCCTTATCATTCGTATTTAGCATTCTTGTCGATGTCCAGGTTTAAAGATACATTACAAGTCTTAAATAATAATTTGCTCACAAGGACGTTCACTAAGTTATTGATTACTAACTTATTAGTTATTAAGAAATCTGATTAGGCATAAATATATTCATAATTAGGGTTTCCGAATTAATATTTCGTGTCTATGCCAAAACACGACACGACGACACAGTGATAAAACTATTCATGATACAAAGGGGAAGGAGGCCAACGAGAGTTACCTATTCGAGGATGAACGTTGGGGGGGGGGTTCTGCTCGTCATCGTGTGCACTCGTCGATGGTCAGCGGAGCTCCGGCGTCGACGGCAAGTCTCGGCAGCAGCGGTGGCACTGTTGTAGTTGTAGCAGCGGCTTTGCAGTGGCGGCAGCGGCGTCGGCGCGGGTTGAGAACGGCATGGAGCGGCTGACGCATCGTGGAGGTAGGTCGGGGCAGACCTCACGGTGGTAGTGGCCGGTGATTGCGGCGGTGGGACACTCGGGGCGGCGGCTAAGGGGGTCAGGGTGATGGAGTTTTGGTTAGTGGCGAAGGGGATGTTGAAGGTGGTGGTGGTGTCGGCTGAAATTGGTGGTCCGGCGGTATGCAGGGTGATCCGGCGTCGAGATCAGTGCCGGCGGCAAGGTGGCTGGTCGTTGGTAGAGGAAGGGGTAGCTCGGGTGAAAGAGGGGTCGGCTAGGGTTAGGGGTGGAGGATAAATAGTAAATTTTAGGGTTTTTAATGATAGATAGTATGTGTATTTATAAGAGGATTTGATGGGATGGCCTCGGGACTTGGGCCGGTCTGAACCTTGTTGGAGTGGGGTTGGTCCATGTGAAAGAGTGCATGTGGCTTAGCTAAGGCAAAAATTAACGAACATTGTGTAGCTAAGGTTACACCATGGTCAGAGGGGTACATATAATTGTCTCACATAATTCTAATTAAATTCCAAATAAATCATAGTCTCCGGATTTAATTCAATTAAACCCTAAATTGGTTGAGGGGGTTTACAGATCCCCAATTCCTTCTTCCCTCCATCAATTCACCTCCATTTTCTTCTTAAATTCTTCACTCTAGGAGCCTAGGAACTTGGAGAAGCAAGGAGCATAAGGAGGAGGAGCTTTTGAGCTGGAGATCGTGTCCAGAACGTGTCCAATTGCATATTCATTAGGAATCCTTCTCCAAATTGGTAATTTCTGAATTTTCTTTTCATTGTAGCTTCTTAATCATGCATTTAACCATTAGAAATGACCCCATGGCATAGGACTACCTATAGGAACAAGTTCTAGGCTATTTAGTTAAGTATTGTGAGTTCTATGTGGTGAATTGTGTGTATGTTGGGGGAATTATGAATTTGACACATCAGTTGTGTGTCATGAGACTATTTAGATCTAATCAGAATTAGATTCGGGTTGTGGGACAAGCTGCGTGTCCACAATTAGATACGAGTAGGCTGTGTCATAATACTTTATGATATGGGGTAATTTGGGGATTTTTTTTCTTTGACACGGGTGCCACACACGTCATATTGTGCCATGACACTTGAAATAGCTTGTTAACTCTTAGTTTAGACTCTAATTGTTAATTATAACTTGCTGGTAGGCCTTAGGTTGGTTTTGGATAGGTTTGGGGTGCGTATCATGAGCGTATCCTAGCATATCACTAGTGTGCACCCCAAGTGCTTGTTAAAATGCCAATTTGTACATTTTAGACTTAATTCTCAGTTGCACTTATAGATATACATATGTATATTCATCAAAGATGGATATATAGATAAATATAAGTATGTGTGTACATATATACATATAGATGTTGTAGAATGTGTGTATGTGGTGATTTACATGAGAGTGTGTGAGTTTGCAACTGTGAGTATTTGTGTGAAGTTGTTAGTAGCAGTAGCAGTAAGGCACTCACCTGTATATAAGTGTGCACAGGTGAGGTGAGGAGGCAATCGGGTTGAGCATGTGGTGAGGGCTGTGCCAATATAGATAGGAAGTTTGGTGATGGTGGTAATAAAATGTTAGTTAAGTAGTGAGATCAGTGAGTGTGGAGAATATAACTGCAGTAACAGCAAGGGGTGCTCAGGAGTTTATGAGGGTAATTTATGGTGTGTGTAAGACTTGTACTGGGTGTAAACTACATCAGTGCACTGCACTAATGTAGTGTCATCAATAATATATACCTGCTTACTATCAATTAGAGAAGGATAAACTTGTTGCTGATACACTAGTATCAGTTGGGCTCGTGATCATTGATACAAAGTATCACGTGTTTGTATTAGCAGTGAGGTACCAGGACAGTCGGGGCTTGGATTGAGTATCAAATATATGGGTAAGTAACTGAGTATTTATGTGTATCTGTTATTAATCTGTGCACTAAGACTTTCGGTGTGTGTGGCTCAAGTATTAGGAAGAGATATGAGGGGGGGAACTGTGAATTGTATTCATAGTGGCTGAGTGTATACTGCAATATGTGTGTGTGTGTGTGATCCAAATTGGAGAGATCTGAGTTATGTCAGATGCAACCTTAAGTTGTAGGTAACATATAAATATCTGAGGTTGAAGGGGTTCCTATTTGGCGTGCAATATGTGAAAGTAGTAGTAGCAGCAACAAAATAAGAGGGAAGTTCAGTGAGCGTGTATCAGGGTAAGAGAATTGAGTAGTGCACGAGTGATATTAAGGGGAGGGGTTGGCAGTTGCTACTGCTACTATGTGTGTTAGCATGCCAGATTTGGGAGCTAATGTATCAGTGAGTTGCCAATTAGTGACTTGGTGTTTGAGGCAGTTTATAGGAAGTATATGTGAGGTCTGGGTATGGATAACTATGATACTTAAGGAGTATTAGGACAGTAGCACATGTTTAATTGTGAGCGGTGAGGGGATGGTGTAGGTAGTTTTTCACCCAGTGAGTTTGAGCACAGTTTGTGCAAGTATGCTGGTGTTAGTTGGTGGTGAGTTAATAGTAGTTCAGGTTTGGTTTATGGGGGTTCATGTATCAATAACGTGGAGAATCAATATCACTATATTTGGTTTGAGCTAAGATATGCATATGTCTGTATTAGGGATAGGAGGATTAGACAGCGAGCCACATTAAGCTCGAGTTCTATAAGTGGTCCTTGTGTGTATCAGTTACTGATACATGCGGGTGTGCTTTACAGTAAAGGATAAGGAGGGGAGTGCATGTACCAGGTTATGAATTAAGAACAATGAAGTAAAGTTTGATGTCATATTCAGGATTAGTCTTTGTACTGATGGAGTGTTGGTTTAGATGTTCAACAGAGAGGTATAATAAAGTGTGGCATTAGAACTATAGGTAGCAGTTACTCTTATGAGAATTTAGTTGGTGAAGTCAGACAATATTATTAGTTAGAGTTTGAGTTACACAAGAGTAGCAGCAACATTGGGAATATAAGCGTATCAGGCAAGGTATTAGGCTTTAGAGTTAATGGTAGGATAGCACTAGTGTCAGTATTAACTAAAGTATAAGTTAGATATTAAGGAGAGGTATTAGTTGTTAGTTAGTTAATAATAGAGTTAGTATATTATTGGTAAGTGTTAGTAGTATATGAGGTCAATTTTAGTATATCAGTTACTTGTTAAGTTAGAACTTTAGTTAAGTTAAGGTTTGATGTTGGTAATAGTTACCCCTGGTAGTTAGTATATAAGTTATTTTACACTAGTATAGGGTAGCATTAGATATGTATATATATATAGTATACATATGTAAGTTAGTATTTATAGCTAAGTGTTTATTAGAATTAACTAGTATTAACTTAATAACCTAGTATAACTTAGGTAATGACTAGTAAACCTTAGTGTGAACCTAACTTTGACCTAGAAGCATGCATTGGTGAATTTTCCCCATTCATTATACTGTTTGACTTAATATTTCCTAAATAGGATTGTGTGACACCAATTTGGGCATCGAGAGACACCTTTGCTCAGGACCAGATGTGCGTACATTTCTCTGTTAGTTTTTATTTTATGATAGTGTATATATCACATATTCTAGAACTGTATACTTGATTCCGACACAGTGGTTTTACGGACTGGTACTATATGGATCCTATCAGGAGATGTTATTCCTTACCGTGTTCAGCGGATACTCCTTCACATGTATTTTATCATGTGTATCAGGTATTACTTTCAGTATACTTCGTGTTCACACATTGCATGTATTCAGTGTGCCCATATTCGTATTCGTAACGTGTCATAATTAGATCCATAAGTATTAGTTGGGGATGGGGGAGTAGGAGTTGGTTATGTGATCAAGTCCAAGTGTATTCATGTACATGTCGATTACATATCATACGTGTAATCGAGTTACCATATTGTATTCGTGTTCAACCCAAACCTATCACATAATAAACTTGTATTCTATGGCACATTAGCTAGTTGTATCTATTTTCTTTTTATTACAGTTATTCATATTACCTGTGCTTCATTCCAGTATATTACCTGTTCACTCTAGTTCATTATATTTTGATGTTTAATTATCTTATATCATTTTCTATTATTTGTTATATATGCTTGATTATGTATTTGGAAATGCTTTCAGAGGTATATACTTTGCTCTAATCCTGACTTGATATATTTTTCAGATGATTGGCTTGTGGACCAGTGTCTCACGTACTACGGGCCGCAGGACGACGTACCATTAGAGGATACTCCTTTAGAGTAGAGGACCTAGTACCAGATGATGAGGAGACTTAGACTTATTGTTTAGACTTGTATTAGACTTTTATTGAGGCTTTTAACATGTATATATATTATTTCGGACTTGTGGATGTGTTGTGACTCTTTTTTTCTCTTTTATTCCATATCGTGCGTTCATCCTCCTTTAGTTTTATTTTGTGATTGAGTATTGTTTACCATTATTATATACCATATTGTTCCTCTATTGGGAGTCGAGATAACATTGGCAGGTATTATATATTTATTGTATGAGATATTTAAATAGTATGGATGATCCAGACAGCGTTCTACCGTCGATGCTGCGGCGTAGGCTGGGTGTTGCTCACTACTCGTACCCTTATTCTGGATGGGGGTCGTGACACCAACAATGCAAAAACTCCACCAACTACTCTACAATCGACTATTTCTCCAAAAATAGTCGATAATCAAGAAGCTATTCAGGACTTGCGTACTCTCTTTGATGCGATGAATAATTTAAATAATCTTAAAAAACTAGGGATATCACAGCCTTATCCTCCTGAGTGGGATAAGTTGTATGACCACCAAAGTTTAAGCCACAATCATTGCTCCATTAGCACATGAAGTACTTTGACTCATAAATAGTGTACTTACCGAAGGACGATGCTCTGCTCACTAAGTTATTCATCAGCACCTTGCAGGGGGTAGCTTTTAAATGGTTTTATAGTCTACCCAAAGACTACATCAAAACCTTTAAAGACTTGGAGAGGATGTTCCTTACCATATTCTATGAAAGAGGGATGGAGGTAACAATGTCAACACTCATGTCCACTAGGCAAAAAGAGAGAGAGCTATTATACGACTGTATTGAACTATTCAGACGGATCGCTTTAAAACTTCCTCCTGGTGTCTCAGACTCCGTACTCATGGACACTTGCAAGTATAATCTGCTTCCCCAAGTAAAGTTCTACTTGGGAAAAACTAAATACGATCAATGGTCCACCTTCATTTATAATTTTGATGCATCTGAGAGTTGGCTGACGATCTAAAGCTACTTGGGCTTAGGTTACCCAGATATGATGACAAGGGAAAGGCCCTCAAAACAACAACAACAACAGAAAAGGAAAGGAGTCCCTTACCGTGGACATATAGAAGGGTGGTTCTCGATCAAAATAAAAGGCTTCTAAAGATCCAAAGCCCAAGTAGACGTTCTCCTTCGATGATGATGATGTCATGGACATCTTTAATGTACTGATAAAAAGCAACAAGCTTAAATTGCACGATATCAGAAGATCAGAAGACCAAAAGAAGCAAACCAAACTAGTGACCCTAAGTATTGCCTGTTTCCCCAGTACACCATGCTACTAGGAATTGCTATTTTCTGAGGAGGATGATCTAGTAGTTGGTAGACTCAAAAGCTATTACCCTCTACTCCGACGAGGAGAAAGTGACCGCCAACATGGTGTCTCTGCAGTTTGGTGACTTTCCATCGTTGGAAGTTCAAGACAGCGTCATCTTGATACCTAAGGCGACATTGAAGATTGTTAATCTTCTGCTAGCTCGTTGTAATACCCTACTCAACATAAAGACATTATACTGAAGTTCTAGACAGATCAGACATAAGAGATACAAGTTGTGCTGGAAATTGAGATATTTGGAGTAATGATGTCATCTTGCTTAGCTTGCCCAGATGAAATATTCTTATGGAGCGTGGTTCGAGAGTATGGTTATGCCAAGTTAGAAGATAGTACATCTTGTCAGATCATCTTTTGAGGAATCGTGGGCATAGGCTGGATCGAGGCATACAACTATATTTGTAGATATGTGTGGATCTATCCCTTCTCCTCTACTACTTCGTACCCTAATAAAATGAACTACTGGTGTTATTGTACTGTGGAATCTGCACTAAATGCTACTCTAGTCCACATAAAGATAGTGATGCCTTATATTCAATGGTGTTTTAAACAAAGAGACACATGAATAATGAACTGCTAATACCATTGACATAAGAATGTTGCAAAGTAACTATCACATAGGAAAAGAAGTACCATTGTACAAACTCCTTACATGCCTATCACACTAAAATTAGCATATTAAATGCCTATACATCTATTTAGTGCATCAGTGCATAGGAACTACAAAAGTAGGTATGGACTGATAAGTCTCCATAAAATAAAGTAAGATAAAATTATGTTGGGACCTGTGAGTCACAAACCAATATGAGAAATGAGAATATTGAATTCGCGAGCATGACCGAGAGAAGGTCATTTATTTACATTCTCTGTACCGTACATATATTATGATAACTATTTACGCATCTGCATGGTCACAGACAGCCTATGCATATGGCAAAAATATGGTTCCTCGAACGAGATGCTAACCCGGGTACCAGGATCGTTCGGCCTAGCAGGACAACAAAACCCACCGTATTGCTAGTAGTAGGACACGGGGCATTACTGTACCTATAGTCAGGCTTGCTACCAGGTTTGGAAGAGAACATCGTAAGCCAGGCTGAGATATTAGCCTTCGGTGGGGTTCGAAACCTGCACTCGAAGTATCCACCACTCGCCAGGGATAGTTTATAATGGTGGCATACGTCTCGCTGGTGACCTTCATATAGATAAGTTGTATGCTAACAACTATCTTATGTAGGAAACATAAGTATGATATGTTGTACTGTTTACAGGGATGAACTAGTGGCATATTGGTAAGAATCACTAATAAGTGATATGTAACATATCTACATATTCAGTTTATACCAATGCTTATATATAATGCTTTCATTATGCTCCTGGATATTTTGATCATTGAAATGAACCTAGTCCATAATGGAAAGATCACAAATTAATGTACATGCTTTTCACATGATTACTTAGTGTTGGTTTAAATGAGTGGGCTAGTTCTTCTTGGCAGTACGCGATATGTACTGACCCACGTTTATGGGCATCCCCAGGTAATTAGGTTGGGGAGTGGCTGGAACTGTCCCAAGGCATCAAAGTATTGTTGGTGCACGTAAAAGCTCTTCTTCCATTGGAGGCATCTTCTGTTATAAAGGACATAATGCATGGAATAATGTAATTCAGTTGTATCAGTGAGATTATAAGCCAAGACGACAAGTATCAATGTAAGACAATGGTAATGTATCAGTTATAATTGAGAAGCCTTGTAATCAGTTGAAAACCATGTATTTAAATATCATTATCAATAAAGAGAAGTTTTTGAATCTATTCTTTTTTGACTTAAATTTATTTTTTTATTTCTACTGCTATATCAATGTTTCAGAGAAATATCATGACTTGTCTATCTTCTTGCCTTGTACAAGTGCAATCTAGGCTTGTACGGCTTTACGCACATGGCTACTTTCGATTCTTCGAAATCGGTATGTGACAAATTGGTATTAAAGCATGGTTATGCATCCTTGGACTCGGCAAAATCTAAATTAAAGTTGCTTCCACGATTACTCAAAGATGTTTCCGTGGATACTCAAAGTTGCGTCAGTGACTGTTCAAGGTCTCTTTCGCGATTAGTTACAGTCGCCTCAGTGCGTATCCAAAAGTTTTCTTCTATGAGTATTCAAAGTTGGTTCTGCAATTAGAGAATTTGCATCTGTGATCGTTATGTGTTGCTTATGCTATGGTTCGAAGGTGCTACCATAAATCGAGAGTATTTGATCTCTTGGCTACACTCACTAGGGATAAAATTATTGGTTGCCTACGTTGGGAGTTCTTGAAAATAATTTACAATTAGACCGAGTATTTAGGAAACTGTTTCCTTGGCCGTAGGTGTATAGAATTTAATAAAGGTCTAACTTAAAAAAGTAGTAGTCGTGAAGCGAGGATACTTGAACTTAAGTGTCGGTAGATAATAATCAGTCAGCATATGAACTCGGCAGATTGTGAAGGATTAATCGATGATCCTAATTGCATGGCGATAGATGAAAGTTCTTCAATAGACTTCGATGGAGGGAATGCAAATAAAGCTTAAGGTCTAGCAAGTTGGGATAAATATTATCGATGAAAAGTTTGGTCACGTCGATAACAGTTGGTTGATAGAAAACTTAGTCGCTTGGGTAACAGTTGATTGGCAGATATAATTTATAAAATAATTATTAACGTGGGGTGATACCTAGATTGGTGGTTTGACCAATATAGCGAGCACGTGAATAATTATCGAATGCGGCTTAGTGGATGGAATTTTATTAGACCTTAATGATACGATGCAACAAAGTTGTGATGCAAAATTGAGTTGGCGGTTAATGCGAACAAAAGTTGACCCTATCGAAATAAAGTTGGCAAGAGTAAAATTGAGGGAATAAATTAGAAGAAAGATATTTTCAATGTGTTGATTGGGTAATATTGTCGGCTATAAATCAGTTAGAAAAATTAAACATACATATATGAATATGAATAGAAAATAATTGAGAGCAAGGATCATAATCAATATGCTAGTAAAGGTGATTAATCGCTAATTAATTTTTAGATTAGTTGCCTTATCTCATAGATAAATTAGACGCACAAAAATTCAAGAATAATATATTTGTACCGATGGACTGGGGATCTCCAGGACCGCGGATTGGTGTGCATATCGATCGATAAAAGATTAACAAGTTTAATACGCAATATAACCCTTCAAAGGCGAAAACTAGGGTTCACGAATTATACCTGACGTAACGAGAAGAAGATGAAGGTTTTTAGCAACCATGATAAGTTAGACACCCCAAGATCTTTTGCACGTATTCCTTCCTCGGATTCGACGTCGTGTGGGAGACGATCTTCCAAATTTTTCTTCTCTTTGGCCGACCCTCTTTCTCTCCTTACGTGAAAAAAACAAATTTAGAGAAAGCTGCTTACTTTTTAATATTACCATGACGACCAGAGAATAGAGGATATATATAGGCTACAGAAGGGACCATGAGGAGAAATTAGGGTTAGGTCTCCAAACAGATCTGGGTATCCCATGTTCAGCCCGAACACACAACCCTGGCCCGTTAACAATAGCTTGGTCCACTAAAGAGCTATTTTTGTACTACCTTCCTAATCCTAAATTATGATTATGGGATGCTTCTTTTTATATGCTTGTTTGTCTCTCAATGTTATGATATCGAATGTCAATCAATCAAATTAAGTTACTGACAATTATATTGATCGACATCTTTTATCCTTAAGTAGTACGACTCAACTTTATTTTTCATGTCAGATATAATCCACCTACAGGGTCGACATGACAATCCTTATGAGTTCTTTAAGGGGACATCATCAACTCGATGTATCGGGACAAGAATTCATTTTATAATCAACAGTCCATCATACACACATTGTTATTACCCAATTCATAGATATTATTGACCCATAATGAATCTCACCCTTTTATGAGTCAAAGTTATGCACATTGCATATACATGTCTGTTATTATATCCAGATTAAGAGCATAAGTATCCATAATAACAGAGGTATTTTTTCTCTTATGTAGTTAGTACAAAGAGAATAACCTCAAGTGATCCTGTTCAATATACACAAAGTGTACTAGTGTAAATCTATAGTCAAGATTGACTAATACCAGATTACTCCACAATATTTCCAATAGTTTGTCCAAGTCTATCTATGTTGTGAACTATTTATATATTCTACATGGAACTTGTTACGCCCCAGTCCCAAAATACGTAGGACTAGGAAACGTGAGTATGCCAGCCGTATTAATATGGCACTCCAATATATGGAAACCATATCACACGTATGCTATAATATGAATAACAATTCACCAATGGTATAAACCATCATAAATTACATGGTATAATCTAATCTCATCCACAGAAAATCATATATAAATAAATGACTAGAATCTATGAACTAGATATCAATCCAAAGTATCTAATGATGGTAGTCGGATGGAAACAAATCCACTGCCGAACTAGAATGAAGAATAAACAAGACGAATACAATATAAATACAACCTCTAACAATTACGAGGCTCGAAGAGAAGACCTCTCACAATATAAGTAGCCAGTCCGGATCTGCGCTCCTACAAATACTCATGAACAATACACCTGAAAAGGGACCAGGACTTCAGAGGGATATAACAAGATACATAGAAGCATGCCATAAAGTAAATACTGAATAAATAAAAGGGTACGCTAACCATCTAAGTGAATGCAAGTTGAGGACAACTTTGAGTGTATGGGAATGTGTAGGCTAGACATATGCAGACGTAATTCACCAATCGTGACGACTGTCTAGTATTTGCCACATATGCCCCCATACTAGGGCACTGTAGTATAATAACGTCCATATCGCTCCGAAGAATGGGAAATCTGCATAATATAACGTCCATACCGCTCCGAAGAACGGGGAATCTGAATAAAGGAAGTGGGTGTCCCATACGCCTACTAGTTGACCTCCCCGCCCAATGATCTATGCATGTTGTATCCACAACACGCCTTAGCTACTACGCTGCGGCGTCGTAACTCTAGCTCATAGTCTATCATTAGAACAATAGCCCAACCTTACAACCAAACAAGGACAAGGATTGGCCATCGTACCACGATAATCTATGCTCCTCCTACTAATAACTGCTAAGTCTTCTAACATACATCCCTATTAGCAGTTATATCCTATCCGTTGCACGACCTACACGTACAGGTGGCCAACCACATACGCAAGTCCGAGCCCAACATGAGACTCACAACATGTGTAAAAAATGTGTCAAGGCCTGGCAGTCATGTCGATAACTCCACAACTTTAGGTGGGTCTACTAGCCACTAGGTCAGACACTGTCCTAACGTCAATGCCTCCGTTGACTGCACCCGGGTCTCTCTCGAACGTGCATAATTTATATAATCTACAACAATAAAAATACAACTAAAATAATAACTGAATTTAAACAGTACAACAAGGCAAGGTATACTTGCCGAGCAAGAGAGCTGCAGAGTGAAATATCCAGATGTCAAACACCAAGAGTCAGAAACTGCGGCCTCAGAATGAACGTCTCCGGATGCTGAAATAAACATCACCAACGTTCCCAGAATAAGGAAAATAGCTATAAAGCACTTTCCTTTCGTCCAATTTAGATACAGGGGCAAAACGGTAATTTTGGGTCAAAGCGGGCTCCACATATGGGTCACTTTGCACCGAAAAGCGTGACAAGGGTAAAGGTCTCTAAATGGGACAAATTTTAGGTCAAACAAACTCTAAATGTCACTACGAACTTAACGGTATGTCCAGATGTGGATTCTGGTGAGCCGAACACAATTTCGTCCAAAAAGTCAACCGTGGGGCCCGCCAATTGGCGACTTGGTCAACTATCTCAGAATTGCGTGAAAATTGGGTCACAGGACCAGCGTATTACCACGAGTCCAGTGGCAAAAGTTTCGTCGTAATATGACGAGCGTGCACAAAATACGCACGGCTTTCGCAAAAGTTGCGACACGAGAATTGTCCGCGGATACGGGATGATTTCGACGCGCACACGCGTCCAAATCAGTTTTCGCAAACTCTCACGTGTTCGGGTATACTGCGCGCACCATTTGGTATACTTGGTACACGGCGGGGTGGTCCCGTTTGGCGGGGTGCACTCCGTTTCACAACTTTTGGAAATCTGGAAAAAATGAGTTTTTGGAATTTTCCAACGAATTTAATTCTACAAATAACAGTTAATAATTTAATGTTAATTAACAAAAATTAAACTAGGTCAAGTGATCTCCGTATACCAAAAAGAAAAATCAGATTCAGATCTCTGTGGTGGGAGATACGAACCCGGGAACATAGGTGATC
This sequence comes from Iris macrosiphon, assembly GCA_036927795.1. Classification (NCBI taxonomy): domain Eukaryota; kingdom Viridiplantae; phylum Streptophyta; class Magnoliopsida; order Asparagales; family Iridaceae; genus Iris; species Iris macrosiphon. The sequence continues at coordinate 108,938,239 of JAYESA010000008.1, read as the reverse complement.
ACCGTAGTTTTCTGCGATACCCAAAAAGTGGTCTTTTTCCGTCAACTTGGACGCTACTATCATACAGGTATTGAATAGGGTTAAATGATGAACGTACCGGTGAAGAAGGGGTCGAGTTTGGTTCAGCGAGGTGACGGAAAATGACGATGGAGCACAGGTAAGTTGCTGTTGAATTCTGCAGTTTGCGGTGTTGCGCGGGGTCACGCTCGTCGTGCGATCGGTTTGGGCGGCTGGAGGCGGCTTGGCTGGGCGGTTCTGGTGGCTGAGGGCGACGTCGCTAGGTCTAGATTGGAAGAGGTGGAATTGATCTAGAATTAGGGTTTGGGATGAAGATAAAATATATGAGAGGGGAGCGGGGGTTAGATAACGCGGGGGGGGGGGGGTATTTGCTAGTAGGCTGCTGCTATGGTTTCATTCTAAGGGGTGGTTGCTGTTTGTTCTAAGTCCCAAAGGGCCGGGTAGGATTACTAGCGGGTAGGAGTTATGGGTAGTTTAAGGATCCAATAGTGATAAATAACCCATTTTTCTTTTCTTTTCTTTTCTTTTCTAACCTTTTTCTTTTTCTTTTTCCATTTCTTTTTCTTTCTTTTTCTTTTAAATATATATGTATATATATATATATATACCCATAGAAAAATCTAGAATTATTTTAATGCACACCATTAAGCTAGCAACTGTCCAAAGGATCTCCTACATGAAATAAATTAGAAAAAATTTATACTGGCTCCATAAATTTTCTAAATTCACAAACACCTAAAATAAAAATTAAATAAAATCTATTTCTCCTAATTAGCTCATAATTACTACAATTCAATTAATAATTAATAAAAAAAAGGTAAATACGATTTTTATGATTAGAGGTTTTACATCCTACCCAACTTATAAAAAAATTATCCCCAAAATTAAAACTAAGTCCAATCGTCATGGGGATAAAATTAGGTGGGGCACCAGGGTCATGGGCACAGGGGACTCAGAGTAGAATATTGTCAAAATTTTGGGTTGCACGAAATGGGTCAAGATTGTGTCTCCAATTTCGATTGGTACGCACAAGGATACAAGTTGAAATTAATTTTAGAATTAAGAAATAACGTTCGCGACGAATGTTGTGCGACTAAATATAGCACAAGAGAGCATGATTATAAGTTGCACAAAGGTCAGAGTGGGAGATGGGCACGTCTAGGACATGGATGTGGAATTTGTAGGAAGGCAGTGGCTAGTGTAGTGCTCCAATTATCGAAACAACGGTAAGGTACGCTAAGTGATATAAATCTCGTATAATTAATAAAATGTCATATTCTATTTCTAATTGGATTCAGACTAGCCTTAGTCTCGCTATCTAAGCCAAGTAGGTCTAATTTTGGGTGAGGGAAGGTTTTACAATCCAGCCAACTTAAAACAATTTTATCCTCGAAATTAAATAAGGCATAATTTGTTAATTCCTTCGCGTTCGCCTATAAGGCAAGTCAATCACAATCGCTCCCAAGATTTAAAACATATTCTAATCCATCGCAATCACCTTCCAAACCAAGGTAGCCTCTTGTTTAATAAAAATTTCCATATTGGAATCTCTTCTCGATTTTTAAATCATCAACATCCAAATTTAAATTAATCCATATAACATCTTCAAGATTTAAATAACCCATATCAAATTTACATTACGATCTCCATCTATCATAATCTCCTAAAAAAATGATTCTAATCAAATATTATTCCTATTTTTCACATAAGAATTTTTGTACTCTTCAAATTTTTGTTTCAATTTACATCCTCAATATTCAAATAGGTAATCCAACAATCAAATTTTTAACTCTTAATTCAAATCATCAAATTATTAAAATTATAAATTCAATCTACCAATGTTCAAGTCTAAAATTCTATATTTATCCTCAAAATTCGAATTGATGATTTACCTTTAATATTCAAACTTTAAATCATGCGCTTAAAGTATAGATATTTGGTCCTCACTATCAAGATTTTAAAATTCATTAAATCCTCATTATTTTAGTCATTCTTAAAAATTCTTCGCAAATAAAATGACCTAATCTCATAGTCGAATCTTATTTAGTCACAAAATAAAAAAAATTCTCAAGTTGACAATGCAACTTCTACCCAACTTAGAATTTACCCATCTATCATATAAGGCTATACACTTAAGAAGAATATTTCTTAATTTATTTTCTCATGTCATTCAATCCTTAAAACTTTAACACCAACTATATCCTATATGATATGCCCTTAATTACAAAAGAATAATCCTCAAGTATGTGATCGGCCTATGGGGTATATCTAGTACTCTCTGTGTATCAAACTTATACTAAGCACGAGGTTTTGTCTTTCTGAAATAAGGGAAGACGGAGATCAATAATAAAGAGTTCAAGAGAGAGGTAATAGAATAGAAGTATGGGGATCAAGGTGTTTAAAGAACTCAATGGGAATTGTCAAGGCAGTTATGGATTGAAATCCTATTTTGGTAAATTTCTATTCACATGCCCATATCAGTATAATTATGTGAAGGGCGAACCAAGCGCACTAAGGTTAGCTAGACCTTAATACACTGATTCTGAAACGTATTAGTGTATGCATCCACTAATACATATATTGTGAACAAGCTTGATAAAAGAATAAGCTTGCAAAACTAGGCTATAAAATAGCAGCATAAGTCAAGGTAGTATGTGAAATATAAATGCGCTAGATCATGATGAAAGAAGGTATAATTAATTCAAGTTCACAAACCAAACAAAATAAGACTCTATAGCCTCTACAGTTGTAGTACTAACACCTTGTCTAAGCTGCTAGTCGACAAAATAAGGGTATGGCCTTTAAGTTCTACCATCAGAGTAAACACTACTATATTATGCTAGTACATAGTTAATGTCGTTCAATTATTCTACAATAATATGTCAAGAGGACTATGTGAAAATAGGTTGTGAGACATACTACCCTACTTATAACAATTATCTAATACTGTGATAGTCTTAAAGGAAATCTACAAAATAATATTGTCCTTACAAATAAAGCATAACTCTTATTGGGGTTTACGAGAAAATTATCCTATTGCATTATATCGATAATGGTCACCTTAAGTTTTAATCATAGTGCTCATAGAACAAGTGTCATTAGTAAGAATGGAAGAGCTACTGGTTCTTAAGTGAAAAGAGGATATACCTATATTGGGTTATGGATACGAATTACGCATTTTAAAACTGAGGGTAATCATCAAGTTATAATCTACAAGAACAACTCAAAAACTATCAAATTCTAACTATCAAGCACAACTTTCCAAAGTTTAACATTGACAACTATAATCCTAGCAAACTACATATCCTTAACATAAGAGAATTCATCTGGTCTACAATCAGAAGTATCAGGTGGCACGAGTTGAAAGATGAAGAAAAGAAGAACATAATTAGTCGTCGCACAAATAGAGAGTGCTAAGGTTGTAGAGAACAGGATATAAAATTAAAAATAGAAGGACTCTAGATAAGATCATGGTTTCTGAAGAGGAAGGTAATATGCTAATCTCTGTGCTCAAGGTATGATCGAGGAATTACTATATTCATTCCTCTCGGCTTCCTAGGGTACTGTCTGCTAATATCAAGATAAGAATCTAAATGTATAGTTCTATAATAATATCTCACTATAAAAGTTAGGGTTGGTCCTAATATTCCACCTTGGATTTCTATTGGTTCCTCAGTGCTAGGGTAAAACAATATGGTCAACTTTCTAACTAACTCTAGTAGTGTCTATGCTACTCTCAAGTCATTCGTAATTATAGCAAGGGTCAATGGTAAACCAATCTATAGATAAGGGGATGCTAGGGTTTACTAAATATTCTAAACTTAGTGATGTATCAGTACTCTAGTCGTATTCTTAGTAGGTGTGTTACCCTATTTATCATTCTAACAACAAGGATTCCTATATTCTAGCAGGGCTATACTCGAGACTAATAGGAAAGCACATGAATCAAGCAGGATGCAATTATTCAAAATAGAATAGATTAGAAGAAATACGAGGCATAGTTAATTGTGGATGAGATCCTATACTCTAATCCTATCTGCAGGCTTGCTCGGTACAGTAACGTAACTGAGATAATATGCTCTCGACCTGCATGGGCCACCACTAAAAATATGTCACACCCCAGTCCCAAAATACGTAGGACTAGGATACGTGAGCATGCCAGCCGTATGAATATGGCACTCCAATATATGGAAACCATATCACACGTACGCTGTAATATGAATAACAATTCACCAATGGTATAAACCATCATGAATCACATAATATAATCTAATCTCATCCACAGAAAATTATATATAAATAAATGACTAGTATCTATGAACTAGATATCAATCCAAAGTATCTAATGATGGTAGTCGGATGGAAATAAATCCACTGCCGAACTAGAATAAAGAATAAACAAGACGAATATAATATAAATACAACTTCTAACAATCATGAGGCTCGAAGAGAAGGCCTCTCGCAATATAAGTAGCCAGTCCGGATCTGCGCTCCTGTAAATACTCATGAACAATACACCTGAAAAGGGACCAGGTCCTCAGAGGGACATAACAAGATACATAGAAGCATGTCATAAAGTAAATACTGAATAAATAAAAGGGTGCGCTAACCATCTAAGTGAATGAAAGTTGAGGACAACTTTGAGTGTAGGGAATGTGTAGGCTAGACATATGCTGATGTAATTCACCAATCGTGACGACTGGCTAGTATATGCCACATATGCCCCATAGTAGGGCACTATAGTATAATAACGTCCATACCGCTCCAAAGAACGGAGAATCTGCATAATATAACGTCCATATTGCTCCGAAGAACGGGGAATCTGAATAAAGGAAGTGGGTGTCCCATACACCTACTAGTTGTCCTCCCCGCCCAATGATCTATGCATGTTGTATCCATAACACGTCTTAGCTACTATGCCGCGGCGTCGTAACTCTGGCTCATAGTCTATCGTTAGAATATTAGCCCAACCTTACAACCAAACAAGGACAAGGATTGGCCATCGTACCACGATAATCTATGCTTCTCCTACTAATAACTGCTAAGTCTTCTAACATGCATCCCTATTAGCAGTTATACCCTATCTGTTGCCCGACCTATACGTACAGGTGGCCAACCACATACGCAAGTCCGTGCCCTACATGAGACTCACAACACGTGTAAGAAATGTGTCAAGGCCTGGGAGTCATACCGATAACTCCACAACTTTAGGAGGATCTACTAGCCACTAGGTCAGACACTGTCCTAACGTCAACGCCTCCGTTGACTGCACCCGAGTCTCTCTCGGATGTGCACAGTCTATATAATCTACAACAATAAACATACAACTAAAATAATAACTGAATTTAAACAGTACAACAAGGTAAGGTATACTTGCCTGGCAAGAGAGCTGCAGAGTGAAATGTCCAGATATCAAACACCAAGAGTCAGAAACTACGACCTTAGAATGAACGTCTCCGGATGCTAAAATAAACATCACCAACGTTCCCAGAATAAGCAAAATAGCTAGAAAGCACTTTTCTTTCGTCCAATTTGGATACAGGGGCAAAACGGTAATTTTGGGTCAAAACGGACTCCACATATAGGCCATTTTGCATCGAAAAGCGTGCTAAGGGTAAATGTCTCTAAATGGGACAAATTATAGGTCAAACAAACTCTAAATGTCAGTACGAACTCAACGGTATGTCCAGATGTAGATTCCGGTGAGCCGAACACAATTTTGCCCAAAAATTCAACCGTGGGACTCGCCAATTGGCGACTTGGTCAACTATCTCAGAATTGCGTAAAAATTGGGTTACAGGACCAGCACGTTACCACGAGTCCAGTGGCATAAGTTTCGTCACAATATGACGAGCGTGAACAAAATATGCACGGCTTTCGCAAATGTTGCGACACGAGGATTGTCCGTGGATACGGGCTGATTCCGACGCGCACACGCGTCCAAATCAGTTTCCGCAAACTCTCACGTGTCCGAGTACACTGCGCGTACCATTTGGTATACTTGGTACTCGGCAGGGTGGTCCCGTTTGGCGAGGCGTGCTCCGTTTCACAACTTATGGAAATCTAGAAAAAGTGGATTTTTTGGGTTTTCCAACGAATTTAATTTTACAAACAGCAGTTAATAATTTAATGTTAATTAATAGAAATTAAATTAGGTCAAGTGGTCTCCACATACCAAAAAGAAAAATTAGATTCGGATCTCTATGGAGAGAGATACGAATCCGGGAACATAGGTGGTCACCGTAGTTTTCTGCGATACCCAAAAAGTGATCTTTTTCCGTCAACTTGGATACTATTTTTGCTTAAGGTTACGCGTTGTTCGAAGTCTACTATCATACCGGTATTGAAGAAGATTAAGTGATGAACGTATCGGTGAAGACGGTTTCGAGTTTGGTTCAGCGAGGTGACGAAAAATGACGCTGGAACACAGGTAAGTTGTTGTTGAATTCTGCAGTTTGCGGTGTTGTACGGGGTCGCTGTCGTCGTGCGATCGGTTTGGGCAGCTGGAGGCGGCTTGGCAGGGCAATTCTGGTGGCTGAGGGCGGCGTCGCTAGGTCTAGATGGAAAGATGTGGAATTGATCTAGGGTTAGGGTTAGGGTTTGGGATGAAGATGAAATATATAAGAGGGGGAGCAGGGGTTAGATAACGCGGGGGTGTGTATTGTCCGCGCGGGGGGGCGGGTTATTTGCTAGTAGGCTGCTGTTGTGGTTTCATTCTAAGGGGTGGCTGCTATTTGTTCTAAGTCCCAAAGGGCCGGGTAGGATTACTAGCGGGTAGGAGTTATGGGTAGTTTAAGGATCCAATAGTGATAAATAACCTATTTTTCTTTTCTAACATTTTTCTGTTTCTTTTTCTTTTTCTTTTAAATATATATGTATATATATACATACATATATATATATATATATATATATATATATATATATATATATATATATATATATATATACTCATAGAAAAATCTAGAATTATATTAATGCACACCATTAAGCTAGCAACTGTCCAAAGGATCTCCTACACGAAATAAATTAGGAAAAATTTATACTGGCTCCATAAATTTCCTAAATTCACAAACACCTAAAATCAAAATAAAATAAAATCTATTTCTCCTAATTAGCTCATAATTACTACAATTCAATTAATAATTAATAAAAAAAGGTAAATACGATTTTTAGGATTAGGGGTTTTACAGAACTGATAATATGATCTTCTGTGTGACACCTCATACCATATTATCTACAACATAGAATATAAGATACTAGTATTAACATTTTAATAAATACAATATACAAATATTTGCCCATATGATTCTCATTAAAAATAAGAAAATATATAATAAAAAGTGATGCTTTTAGTATATAACCCTAACAGGTGCAACAAGAGGATGACTATGAAATCATAAGTTTGAAACAATATGTTAGAGCAATTCAGATTTTGAATATTGGTGATTTACTTGATGGACGTGAGATTTGAGCGTGTAGTTCTAGATTGACCTTATCGGTTGGGGTAAGTCTAGACTGAACCTTTATTTGAGGAAGACCCTTAAGAATTGACCATGGGTAGATAAACCTGATCCATATTATTGGATGTTCTTTGTTTGTGGGTAGGTCAGTGGTAGTACATTATGGTTTGAGTTGGCTATAAGAGTTGGGTAGAAGTCTCTTAGACGGTCAGATTATGGTTGGCCTTAAGAATAGAGATGAGTATGGTCCATATCAGTTGTCTAGCATGAGATGAGTTGCCTATGGATACTAGGTTTAGCTGTCGGTATAGTTGACCTTAGAGACGTGGCCAAAGAAGTTAAGTTGGTTATCAGAGACCCATAGGTCGACCATATTGATGTTGTACGGGTAATGTGGCACCATAAGACTTGGATAGAGTATATTATGAGTCGACTTATTTATAGCCTGTGTAGGATAGTTGGTTGTGAGATTTGGGAATGAGTGTTTCAGAATAACATATCATATTGGAATGGTTAAACGGTTGGATGGGCAAGTTTGGGACTTGACGGTTACTAGAGTTGGATTTGACTACGTCGAATGTAATAAAAAAATCAATAGTAGGTTCAGTTGGTTGGATTATCTTAGAATAGTTTCTTCGTGAATCAAGTTGGAATGATAAATAAATAATAATATTTAAAAGATATAAATGTCGCTTGAGAAATTTAATAAAAAATTTATACCTTCGAAAAAAAAGCTTGATACATGATGTGACTAATGTGACTGTGGTACTGTATAGATTATGATTATTAAACTATAATAAATTGTGTGGCATGGACCGTAAAATGAGCAAAGGGAACTCTAGATTTATTAGAATTTTGATACCACTAATGCTGGAAAAAGTTGCTAGAAGTTGAATGAAAGAAATTAAAATATTGAGAAACTATGGAAACGATTATAAATATACTTGGGGTCATAATTAAAAGACGAATGGTGATATTTTTAATAGGATTGATAAAAGTTGGATTGATGGAAAAAAATTGGACGGTTGACCAAAATACTCATAAGAGATGGGAATGACAGAATTGGCATTGGAAGAATTAATATTACATCACAAATTGATGGAAATTTATGTTACGATCGATTTTGTTTGGTGAATTTGAAGTATCATGCTTGGGCTAGTAGCCTAACCTGGGTAGTTCCTAAGGATTTATACTTGGTGAATTTGAAGATAGCGATTATGGCAACCAGTTATATGAAGGAACAATATAAATGAGTTAAAAGATTTATACATATGCTATACCAAAAGGACATTGGTGAATATTGAGAAGTGCTTACATAGAAACTTGATTACAACGTGTTGGAAAGATACTGATAGGATTAAACAAAAAAGTGTCACAATGACTTAGAGTTATGGAAAATCGATGATAAGGAACATCTTGGCCGAAAGTATTAAATGACCAGTATTGTGGAATAAAGTTACATAAGTAGCCGTTTGATTTATCCAACCATTAGCATTGACTGAGTGCACTATATTTCAGGGATGCCTGAAATATATATACAATCTAGGCAAAGTGGTGAACGTAAGTCAAATGGAGCTGCAAAAAAATAATTGGTGAACTGAGGAACATGAACAAATCATTTGGGAGGAAACGAGATTGTGGGATTGAACGCATAAGTATACAGAAATTCATGAATGAGCAATATTGACAATGGATTAAAATGAGATAGTAAAGTATAGTGGGATCAGAACATCTCGTTTGGTGACTTTAGTGACGTTATGGATTGAGTAATTTCTTTGAATTTCGAGGACAAAACTTTTTTTGAGTGGTATATTATGTAATGCCTCGCTCCGCGTAAAGGCATTATGGTAAAGTTCTAGACAGATCAGACAGATGTGATACAAGTTGTGCTGGGAATCGAGATATTTAGAGTAATGATACCGTCTTGCTTAACTTCCTGGATGGGATATTCTTATGGAGTGTGGTTCGATGGTATATTTATGCCATGTTAGAAGACAATGCATCATGTCATATCATCTTTTGAGGAATCATGGGCATAGGCAGGATCGAGGCATGCAATTGTATTTATAGATGTTAGTGGATATGTCCCTTCTCCTCTACTCCTTCGTGTCCTAATAAAATAAACTTCTAGTGTTACTGTATTATATTTCATAACTAAATATTTCTCTATATTCAATGATGCTGTAAATAAAGAGACACATAAATAATGAACTGTTAATACCATTGACACAAGAATGTTGTAATGTTAGTATCACATAAGAAAAGAAGTATCACTGTGCAGACTCCTTACATGCTTATCACACTAAAATTAGAATATTGAATACCTTACATCTATATAGTGCATCAGTGCATAGGAACTTCGAAAGCAGGTATGGAATGAAAAACCTTCATGAAAGAAAGTAAGATGAAATTATGTTGGGACCTGCGGGTCACCAACCCATATGAGAAATAAGAATATTGAATTCACGAGAATGTCCAAGAGAAGGTCATCTAGTTACATTCTCTGTACCGTACACATATTATGATAACTGGTTATGCATCTGTATGGTCACAGATAGCCTGTGCACAAGGGAAAAATATGGTTCGTCGAATGAGATGTTAACCGGGGCACCATGATCGTTCGGCCTAGGAGGACAATGAAATCCACCGTGTTTCTAGTAGAAGGACATGGGGTATTACATGACCTACAGTCGGGCTTGCTACCTGGTATGGAAGGGAGAGTCGTAAGACATGTTAAGATGTTTGCTTTCGGTGTGGCTCATAACCTGCACTCAAAGTGTTCACTACTCACCAGGGATAGTCTTTAACGGTGGCATGCGTGTCATCGGTAACCTTCATATAGATAAGCTGCATGCTAACAACTGTCTTATGTAGGAAGCAAAAGTACGATATGTTATACTGTTTATAGGGATGAACAAGTGGTATGTCGGTACGAATCGCTAATAAGCGATACTTAATATCTCTACATATTCAGTTTATACTGATGCTTATATATAATGCTTTTATTATGCTGCTGGATATTCTGATCATTGAAATGAACCTACTCCCTAATAGAAAGTTTATTAAATTAATATGCATGCTTTTCAGATGATTACTTAGTATTGGTTTAGGTGAGTGGGCTAGTTCTGCTCGGCAGTACGTGATATGTACTGACCCACATTTATGGGCATCCCTAGGTAATCAGGTTAGAGAGTGGCTGAAACTGTCTCGAGGCATCGAAGCATTGTTGGGGCGCACAGAAGCTCCTGTTCCATTGGAGGCATCTTCTGTTATAAAGGGCATAATATATGGAACAATATAATTCAGTTATATTAGTGAGATTGTAAGCCAAGACGACAAGTATCAATGTAAGCTAATGGCCATGTATCAGTTGCAATTGAGAAGCCTTGTAATCTGTTGTAAACCATGTATTCAAATATCATTATCAATAAAGAGAATTTTTTCAATCTTTTTTATTGTTACTTCAATTTATCTGCTTATTTTTGCTGCTTTATCGATATTTTTGAGAAATATCATGACTTTTCTATCTTCTTTCTTTGTATAAGTTCAATATAGGTTTGTTGGATATCACGCCTGTGGTTACTTTCGATTCTTCGAAATCGCGGCGTGACACTCGCAACCAAGTGAATGAGATGGTACCACACACTACCCCGCATGGTGAGATTATACGGGTTCATCTTGACATCCTTTCAGACCTGGAACAAGAGACTGCTTCCCTTGTGCTAAGATAGAGCAGATAAAGAAAAAGAATAATAGGTCATGTAATATGTTTCTTCTAGCATCTACTGATGAAGCCCTATCCGGCAAAACTAGGTCCGAGAAGACTTACTTACGGACCTATGACCCAGTCCATAAGGATGTTATTCCTTCAACTCCAGTACCTACTACTCCGGCTACACCTGAACCCAAGCCAGCAGCTGACAAGTCCAAACAAAAGGAGGTCCACTTTAATAAATCTCTAAAGAAGAACCCTCCTCAGCGCCCCAACAAGCCCTACAATTTTGATATATTGGCACAGCTTGCCAATACTCCTGCAAAGGTTATCAGTTTTTGATTTGCTTCGTCTCTCAAAGGAGACACGTGATGCTCTATGTGAAGCATTATTGCATGCGGACTCTTACTTGGCACAAATTAAAGCTCCTATTGAAGACCCAGCCGAGTATCCCCACTTCCATAACATGATAGAGACGATTCTAATTATAACCTTTTCTAGGAAGGATATGTTACTAAAACTAATCGGCATGATAGGCTATTGTATTATTCCTGATATATTAGGGTTCCTTACTCAACATCATACCTCGGAGTCTGCTTCAAATCCTTGGTATTTTAATGCACAAGTTTTTGGCAACCAACACTACTATTCTCAGCTTCAATGCTGGAAGAAGCCACTATATCGATAAAATTTGTCTCAAATGCAAGATAGGAAATCTGCGTACTGAAGTTACCTACTAAGCCATTGACGTAAACGTATCCTACAACAACTTACTAGGGCATATATAGATACATGAGAACATGATTATCCCTTCAACCCTCCATTAGTGCTTCAAATACGTCGATAGCAAGGGGGTTGTCTAAACTGAGTTTGTTGACGTCGATCCGTTCAAGGGTGTAGAAGCTTACTACTCTTACTCGGTATTGTATAAGCAATAACTTGCAGAAGAAGAAGACAATGATGTTGATGATGAAGATGAAGCTACTCAGCTACAGAGGGTCTGTGATCCATGTCAAAGGGCATGACACTCACAAAGACCTAAAAGAACCTCTTATAGTAAACCTCCAAAAAAAATAGATCGTATCAGTGAAGAGCCATTGGTGATTAACCGCTGTAAAGAAACTTGTGGAAGGCAAGACGATCGCCCATTGGTGGTTAACCCAGAACCTCTGGTGATCAACATGCGTCGCAACAATAATCAGGCCCGGATAACCAACCTATTGTAGTAAGCTTGGCCGATTTGTCATTTAAGATGCAAGATGACGCTACGTTGGAGGAATATATAAATATCGAGCCTAATGTTACCTCCCTTGATGAGGTTATTCCTGAGGAGGAAATATCGTATTTTTTGAATAAAGGGTTTCCATTGAACTACTCTGGTATCTATCTATTTGTGACAGAGTACATGGATATCCTATATACCTTTGAATATGGCCCAGGGTCACACATGTGCATGCCAATAGCAGCAACCTATATAGGGGATATAATTTTTACATACGACAACCACTACTTCAAAGTTCCAACAAGAAAGAAGGGAGACAAACCTATCATTTTTGGTAGGGTAGAATGTCATAAAGACTTTCGTATTAATGATCCCGAACGTGATAATGATAAAATACAGCTTTACCGTTAAAGCCTACAATCCAAGAACCTCATTTAGAATATGGAATACGACTTAAAAAGCAACAAAGGGCTCAATTTCGGTAAAGGGTGTCACTTTGTTCCGAAAGGCAAACCCAAAACATATTACCAGCGAACTCGTCATGGTTTGGGTTATGTAACTCCCCAAACAACACCTAAATGCTCAGGAGTTAAAGTCGAGATGCACTCCCACTTCTCTGAGCCTTCCATTTGGGATTCCGATTCAAGCATCAGATAAATATTCAAGTAAGAATTATACATTAAAATGGTGTTAGTGGACCAATTTGAAGATGATGATCAATCACTTGAGTCTTTCGAAGTTAAACTATGGGCTAAAAAGATGGAGACTCAGTGGGAGTTACATTTTGAACAACGTGAACCTCTTACATAAGACTAAGTTGTTAAGTCTACTTAGAGGATGAGTCATCTTCCAAACCATTCTTCATTAGTAAAGGCCTTTCTGAAGAAGATTTAGATTCTCACATATACGGAATACATTAATATCTTTGTATGGAGGTATGAAGACATGCCAGATCTGGATGCAGAGATTGTAATGCACTGACTAAATATTGTTTCAAATGCTAAGCTAGCGAAGCAACAACAACGACAATTTCGTCCATATATCATGGATACTATTGAAGCGGAAGTAAATAAACCGATAGCAAGTGGCTTCATCCGAGAGGAGTAGCATCCCTGGGTAGCCAATATTATGCCAATGATAAAGAATAATGGAAATTTTTGAGTCTCCATAGATTTTCAAGATCCGAATGCAGCTTGTCGGATAATGAGAAGCTTGTCCGAATGCATCCTTTTATGGATGGATTCTTCGGTTATTATTAAATCAAAACATTTCTGGATAATGAGAAGCACACATTATTACGAACACCGTTGAGGGTATACTTTTACATGGTGACGCCCTTTGGTTTAAAAAAAGTAGGTGCGACATACCAGCGAGCTATGAGCACAATTTTTTGTAATCATTTGCGTAAAACAGTGGAATGCCATATTGACGACATAGCAGTCAAGAGTCGTCTCAAGGGTGTTCACCTTTAAAATTTGAGAATGGTGTTCGAACTAATGCATGCACACCAACTCAAAATAAATCTAACCAAGTCCTTCATGAGAGTATCCAGCGACAAGTTTCTTGGATTCGTTATAACCTCAAAAGGTATTCATCTCGACCCTGAGAAGACCAATGTTATCATTAAAATATGTCCTCCGAAGAATCTTAAGTAGCTTCACGGTCTTCAAGGAAGAATGACATGCATCAGAAGATTTACATCTAATCTCTCTGGATGATGCCAACCGTTTACTTAGTTAATAAAGAAAGGAGTCCCTTTCATTTGGACTAAAGAATGCTAGCAGACGTTTGATGACATTAAAAAGTATCTTACGAACCCTCCGATGTTAGTGGATCCGGTTGTGGGAAAATCTTTTTTTACTTTATGTTCATGCGATAGACCATTCTCTTAGTGCATTGTTCGCTCAGAAGAATAAAGCAAGACATGAACATCGTATATATTACCTCAGCCAGATGATGGTGGGTGCCGAACAATTGTATAATCCTGTAGAGAAAGAGTGCCTTGCTACACCCAGAGAATCTTATACCAGTACTAGCAAAGAATGCCTAGGAAAGACCGAATAGCGGACTGAGCTTCGAAGATTCTTCCTTTAATATGTAAAAGAAATTTGATCTTAATCCGTGGAATCCTCTATTGGAGTAAGTGACAATAGAAGACTCTCGGGTTCACTCGGATCTTTGGCAACCACCGTAGGAGGTTTGATGTACATGCACTCATTTTAAGGGGGTGCAACACTTCTCAGTTTGGGCCTCATATTTCTTCTATATACCATGTTCTTATGATGGCGCATACCCACCTTCATGGACTATAAGAAAGAGAATTAATAGCATGAAATCACGACCGAAGGGGAGTCGTGGCAACTAATATGCTCGATCTAATCCATGAAACCACAGTTTCCTTTAGGAGGTTTCAAAAGTGCAGTCAGTTGGCTCCCTCTTTCTGTCCAGGTTAAAAGATTGAGAGGAAAAGCTGATATTCACTATCCAGAAGATGCGACATTATATGGCTGGACAAGCCATCTAAGTCATTTCTAGAGTAAATCCCCTCAGAGTGATCATGACTAAATCAGGTGCACTTAACTCCCAACTAGCAACATGGGCAATGCTGCTTTCTCCATACAATATATTTTTCATCCTATAGAAGGCAGTCAAAGGCCAAGGAATAGCCAATTTCCTGGCAGCACATCTAATGCAAGAAACATCAAAACTCTACAACGATATTTCGAATGAAGTGTTAGAGTCAAATACAACAACAAAAGAGTTAATTTGAAAAATCTTCTTTGACGGTGCTTCAAGAACATGATCCAAAGTCAATATCGTTATAGGAGTAGGGGTAGTGCTTATTTCCCCTGTAATATTATTATCTATCGTGCATATTTCCTAATGGAATCGTGTTCCAATAATGTGGCAGAATATAATGTCTTAATCATTGGACTCCAGTTAGCTAAACAGCTGAGGCTAGACTATCTAGAAGCCTACAGTAATTTTAAGATAATAGTTAGTCAAGGAAGAGTATGTGGTTCACCACGAAGACCTTATTCCATAGTATAGAACTATAATTGATATAGTATCACGACCTGCACCCAAAAATTAGGCATGAGTCGTGGGTACGTCCAGCCTATACGGTAACATCGACGGTAGAATACTATCTAGGTCTCAAAATAACTAATATAACTCACAAGATAAAACCTGTCAATGATCTTAACTCCAAAAGAAGGACAAGATAAAAATAATGAATATGCATATGTTCATTAATTCATAATGTACTCAATAACAATAACTATAAAGAAGGTAAATGGTACGATAAGATGTGAAAATAGTATAAAAGAAGTTCCGACATAAGTCTAGAATACAACTCAAATAATAAGTCTAAGATTCTAGCTATCTCAATACAGATAAGATCTTAACATAATACAACTCAAGTCTCAAGTTTAGAACAACCCAATACATAAATAAACTAGATTAAGTTATGTCTAAACAACTACGGGTGGTGTCTCCTCTATGTGGAGTGGCTCCTCTGGAATCTCCGGGATGTAATCACCATCTACACTTGGACCATAATGGGTAGGACATAAATTCTCAAGATCCTCTAAAAAATATTATCCAGTCAGGATTGGAGCAAAGCACAAACACTAACAGCAATTTCAATTATATTGATAAAAACTATAAAGCAGTGAGTAAGAAATATAAATAATAGAATAAAATACTAGAATGTAAGGAAGACTAGGGAGACATATAATCATTATATAGAAATAACTAGTATTAAACAAATATATATGAATGCTAAAAATGAATATACTGGAGCAAGAATAGAAATACTGGCTAAGTGTCATAAAATATCAGTTTGTTTTGTGATCAACTTGGGACTAGATCAGGCTTGTTATATATGATTGTCTATGATACATGTGAGGTCAGACTAACCATCTGGTTAGCTATGATACAAGCAAAAGTCAGGCTAATAATATATAATATGCTATGAGGCATGTAAATGGTCAGGCTACACCCTACGTGGTGTGTGGGGTGAGTTAAGATACATGTAAGGTAGGGTATGATGACATAACTTGCTAATTTTTCTTCGTCACCAGCTAGTACGATGGATTCCAATCATGACTCCTCATGAAAGGTATCTATGATACTAGCCCGTGTATCCACAGTGTCGGAAACAAGTATACACTACAACTAGAATTATAGTGATGATCAAAATAATAAAAATTGTCAGAGAATATACTTGCCTGTGGTCCCGAGCAACGAATGAGGATCGATATCCAAGATGGAATCACAATGACCTATATATCAAATATTAATGTTAAAGAGTGATTTAAAGTGATATACATGTGCAACTAGCTAATTGTGATGTTTCTAGGCCATTTCTAGGTCCAAACTAGGCTAATACCTTGTAACTCTAGGTTTGGTGATATATACTAGCTATTACTAGAGTGTTCTAAGTCATACCAATGTCAACTAGTCTATATTAGATAATAACTATATAATACTAGTTAATAATATATATAGCTTATATCCATATAATATCAAATGCCACTTAGTACGACTGATACTCTAACTAACATCAATCTAACTTACACCTACATGTGAACACTCAAGGATATACCAAGGTAACTTACCTACTACTATGTATTAGCGATACTCACCTAGATATACTACTAATACTTTATACTTATAGCTTAGCTACATACTAACCACTGACCTGCACTTACCATAGTCCAATTCACTTCACACTAGGATACCTTATTTGGCACACTGAAATGCCTGATACACCCCTTATCCCTACTCCACCTTACCAGTTATATGCTCCTATCCAATTACCCATACTATCACTAAACCCACAACCTTATCAGCATATTGATACACTAATAACCATTCCCCTCTTCACTTGGATCCACTAAATGCAGTGAAAGGTACCGCATATGCTGCCTACCCCGACCCCTTACAACTGATCACCTGCAGGGCAAGTAGGTGCTGCTACTTCTACATCAGCTGCTATGGGAAACTCTACCCTACCCTTTCATTGATACAATACCTCCACCTACCTTAACACATCTACACACATAAAAATATATAAACAACATTAACACACTACCCCCCCCCCATACACACACACACAGATACTCTATTACAGTGAACACCTGACAACTAATACCACTGCCTCCAATATCAACTTTCACAACACACACATAACAAGTTTCAACACAGTCACAGTATATTCACTGATATGCTTATACCCGATCCCCTAACCCTTGATCACACAACAACACCAACTAACAACAACATCAACTAACAACAACATTGACCTACTTACATTATCATAACACTTATACCTCTGTTGTTGCTGCAGATTCAACAGCAACTTTAGGTTTCTATGGATCTAAGTGATCCCCTCTCCATATATTAATCAATACACACACACACACACACACACACATATGTGCTGCTTCCCCATTGTTGCTATGCTAATGCCCTGTGTCAAGGTGACTACTGCTGTTACTTTTGCTCTAATATTCAGTTTCTAGTTCCTCCCCTTTATTCACTTGATTGACACACAACAAATGCATATAAAACTGTTCCCATATACATATACGTATACATATACATATACATATACATAAAGAATCTCTAATAATTATATATACAAGGAAACGATACATATATAAATAATTCGACTTCTTACAAATACACATTGTTATCAAACACAGTATATCAGCCCACCATCCAAACAAATACCCTAAAAACTGATGCAACCAATTCACTCTCTCTAACACACAAACACTGGTACACTCTAATATATTGATACTCATTAATACTCAAACTCCTCCTTCCTTGTCTCCTGCACACATCGAACCTGACTCTCCTCTCCATCACTACACCTACAGTCTCTATTTACTGTCACATTGCCTCCTACCCTATTGTATGTGCATAACACACAAACACACCAAATATGTGTGTACACTAATACATACATATATACATCACCAATAATTTTAAGTATACATAATATACACTCTAATAGTCATTTCTTCAAATACTATAAGTGCACAATAGGATCCTCCCTATAGTCATTGATACACTATCAATCTACATGCCAACCCCCCCAATACTCTATCAATAATGAATATATATACTAAATATATCTATTATGATTAGTTACAAAGAAGTATAGAGGGAAACACTCCAACAAACATAAAACCCCAAATGGTGCACAACTTCATATAGAAAATGTCACGACCCGCACCCGAAAAATCGGGCATGAATCGTGGGTACGTCCAGCCTACGCCGCAGCATCGACGGAAGAACGTTGTCTAGGTCTACTATCTAGCTAACAATCTCACGCAATCAATATATATACCTGTAAACATCTCAACTCTAAACGGAGGAGCAAAATCATAATGATAACACAAGTACTCAATCACGAATCTAAGCACGATAAGATAACACAGAAGTCTAACTGCTACTAGGTCTAAACAACTGCTACTAAAACAACCACAACATCAATAATAATAATAATACAACAATATCCTGAATTATATATAATACAAGATCTCAATCCAAAACCAGAGACAATTCGGTACAAAAAGCTAATAAAAATAACAACTGAGGTCCTAGTGATCCCGGCTACCAACCCGAAAATCACCCCTAAACTAGGGGGTCCCTGTCTGCACCATCGACAGGCTGAGGTCCATAAAACGTCGGACACCAATCCTCCGGATACTCTGGAAAAAATATGTCCAGTCAGGACTGGAGCAAGTACACCTCTAACAGCAGTTCAAGTTAAATGATAAAAACTATAAAATAGTTGTAGCAAGTAGCAAGGAGAATAAAATAATGTACGAACAAGGAATATATATATATATCACTGGTGCATAAAGGTAAAGATGCATGAATATCAGAAGCAAGATAGTAATGACTGCAAGATACAAGAAATCTAAATTAAGATCAAGTATGTGCACAAGAACGTGTAGTGAGTCCATCAAGAATACATGTAATGAGTCAAGTCCAGAAACTATAAGTGAGACCAGCAAGAAATACAAGTGGGTCCAGACTAGAAAGAATGAACTCGTGTCTTTGAAATACGTGTTTCGACATGTAAACGGCTAGGGGTAAGTACGGCTCACCGCGTACTGGGTGCACGGCTGCTATCATTCCAGATTAGACCAGAGGGGAATGATTCCAGTAATTCCAGATAGGAATGTTTACATGTCTACTCGATTATTTCCCCGCCCCGACTATACAAGTGAATCCAAGACCCGACACGCAAATCAAGTATGAGTCCAGCCAGAAACATGAGTGATGCCTGTAGTGATGCCAGTAAGTGATTCCAGAATAGAGGCCAGAAATATAAAATATACGTATCGCAAGTAAATGAATCCAGAAATACTAGTCCGTGTTGTGCCAAAAAAATTATAGAATACTATACTAGAAGATGAATCATAATAATCATCAGATAATAAAAACTATCAGAGAATGTACTCGCCTGACGTCCTGAGCAACTAGCGATCCGAACTGGTGTCGCAAGGACCAATTGCGAAAAGCAAGGTTAAACAGGGTTCTAAAGAGTTAAACAGATATAAAATAGCTAAAACAAGCTTCTAGGGTTGTTCTAGGTCAATCGGGTCAGACCGATAAAATCTAGGTCAAAAAGTCAACTCTGGGTCCAAAAAGTCAACTCTAGGTCAAAAGTTGACTTTGGCGGTCAACCGGGTCAACTATGGTCAACTCTAGGTCAAACTAGGGTGCCCCTAAAATTCTAGGTCAAAACTAGGTCATTAAGCTAATAAACCCTTAAACTCGCCTCCTTGAGATACCGGGATACCCTCGGTATCCAATACCTCAACCTACTCTATACGCCCCGTCTATACCCTCTATAATAAATACTAGCATGTATGAATATATATAACTATATATATAAAAGCATCTCTAACCTCAATTCTAGGCTAAAACTCAATACCTTGCCCTGACGCTCAATACCTTGAGTATCTCAAGGTATTGAGATACTCAAGCCTTACCCCTCACTAACACTAGCTAACTAACTATCTATCTATATATATACACTACCATATACTAATATATATATATATAACATATATGTAACTATATATGTATATATATATATATATATATATATATAACCTAGTGCGTAGACAAATACCTCATTCCCGATCCCAATCTTACCTCAATACCGTGGTATCTCAAGGTATTGAGATACCTTACCCTCTAACTCTAACTAACTAGCTATCTATCTATATATATACTTATATATATACTACTATATGTAATATCAATCTATATATATATATATATATATATATATATATATATATATATATATATATAATATCTAGTATTAGGCTATACCTAAATACCTTACCTCACCTCACTACCCTCAATACCTTGGTATCTCAAGGTATTGAGATACCTACCTTACGTCCCCTCTAACCTACTAACTAGCTAGCTATCTAGCATATATATATATATTCCTAGCTATATTTCTAGTCTAATATATATATATATATATATATATATATATATATATATATATATATATATATATATATAAACACATATGTATATATATCTACGTATCTATATATATATGTCCACATACTAATATATACATAACATCCATACTCATATATATATATCCCTATATCTATCTATATATCTATACATATATACTATGTATCTATCTATCTATATAAGTATATATATATATACATCTATATATATACATACATATATATAAAAGAAGGGGGGGAGAAACTAGCTCGAGCGAGCGCGCGCGCGGCTGAAACGCGCTCGCGCTGCTGTTGAAACGTTGCGATTGCTGCTGCTGCACTGCAGCGTGCTGCCGCGGCACTGCCACTACTGCCGCGGCGCTGCTGCACCTGCACGCAGCTGCTGCTGCTGCACGTCGCTGCTGCTGCCGCGGCACTGCCGTGGCGCTGCGCGGCGCTGTGCTGCGCTGCTGCTGCACCTGCAGCTGCGTTAGCTGCTGCTGCGGCTCCCCTTTCGCTCACTCTCCCTCTCGCTCGACACACCACACACACACAGACACACAAGCACACACACTCACATATATATATATAAACACACAAACATATATACATATATATATACATACACACAACCATATATATATATATATATATATATATATATATATATATATATATATATATATATATATACACACACACACAAACACATATATATAGGTACACACACACACATATATATATAAACACACATATGTATATATATACACACACACACTCATACATATATATACGAACACATATATATATATATATACACACACTCTCATACATATATATATATATATATATATATATATATATATATATATATATATATATATATATATATATATATATATATATATATATATATATATATATACATAAACACATATCCACACTCACACACACGCTCACAAACACACACTCACACACTCTCACACAAACACTCAGACAACTACACACACATAAACATATATATATATATATATATATATATATATATATATATATACACACACACATATATATAGAAACACATACACATACATATGCATATATATATACACACATACATATATATATATATATAAACTTATATACATATATATAAACATACTCTAATACACAACACACACAACGCACACAACACACAAAACAACATACCCAACACCCCATCAATACGCGCACAACCACCCCGACACACACAAATACATATATATATATATATATAAAATACAACCCGAGAAATCTAGCACACACTCCCCGAAGCTAATCCAACGCACGCACAAGCCCGAAACCAAGAAACTAAGTCGAAATGGACATTCGGTCATTTCGACGAACACGTGGTGTGCGGTTCGCAAAACCTCCTGAACCGCACACCAAACCTACTCGAAATTGGCCCAAAATTTATCCACGGGTTCTAAACGATGTCTAGATCCTAGAAAAAAATACTAACTCGTTGATTCTAGGTCTGTGACAAAAACGCACACGCACATAGAACCTACGACGACGAAAACCCCTAAATCGCCCAAAACGCTCAAATCTCCGCGACACGACCTCACGTGTCCGAACGGGGACACGTACTAACCCCCAAGACACCCAAGCACGTCTACCTAGGTCCGTCTAACCTAGGGCATCACCCAAAATTGAGCCAATCTTGGATTTTATCCAAAATTGACACAAAACCTAATGTCAAAGTCTCCAAACACATCCAAACAAGCTCCAACTTTCTTCCACGGGTAGTCCTAAGATCTAGGAAGGTTCTAAACTACTAATTACATTATATTAGAGTAATCACAAGGGGAAAAATCAGAGTTTATCTCTTGGGAGTTGGAATCCCAATGCCAAAGTCTCCAAAACCCTTGAAATTACCATCCTAAAGCCTCCAAACCAAGCCTCTACACTAAATTTAGGCTCTACACACCTAGGTTAGGGAAAAGCAAAGGGTTAGGGTTAACACAAATGAAAGAAATGGAAGAAGCAAGAGAAGAAAAGGGGAATTACTTACTTGGAATGGAAAATTGGAAGAAGAAGGAAGAAGAAAGAGTGGAGAATGAAGAAGAAGAAGAAGAAGAAGAAGAAGAAGAAGAAGAAGAAGAAGGAATGAAGAAGGGGGGCTGCTGTCCAGATCTGGAATTAAGGTTTGGGGGCCGGCCAAGTGAAGTAAAGTAGGTTTACATGAATGCAAAATGACTAAAACACCCTCTCCTTTAGTCATGCTAATTGGGATTTGGGTTTGGGGTTCCAAAAGCACTCAAATTAACTCCTAATCACTCCAACTAACTAATAAAAATATAATAATAATTCTAAACCCAAAAATAAGCCTCACAAGGGTGTTGGTTGGGTCTGGCATGGGTCCATTAGGGTCTGACATGGGTCCAGGCTAGCCAAAATACTAAAATAACTAATAAAAAATAGTACAACCAACAATTAAATATTAATACAAATATTTATGATAAATACACAATTAACCAAATTAAAATAAAAAATAACCTGCTCTGAAAATGGGGTAGTGACAGAAAACACTATAGAAACCAATAGAAACTCATTCTCTCCCCTTGAGGGTATTCTTAATCCATGGGTGGGCTCCTAATAGCCAAACAAATCATAAAAATATAATTTAAAAGGGAGATTTTAGAATTTCACCCCTTGGGAGATGGATTCCCAATATAAAACCAAGGTTTCTGTCATAACCCGCTCCCGGATATTTGGGCATGATTACGTGGTTACGCCCAGCCTACGCCACAGAATCGGCGGTAGAACGCTGTCTGGGTCATTTCTAACTATCTAACATCTCAACAATATAATATGGTACCTGTCAATAATCTCAACTCCAAATGTAGGAGCAATATGGTATCTCACAAGTATGACAAATCTCAATCATAAAACAAACTAAGAAAGATAAAGCACGAATAGAATAGCGAAGGAAAGAATAAGATACAATCCATAATCTGAAATAATATACAAACTGTGAATTACCACAAATAATAGTCTAGTACATGCCAACACAAATAACTAGACCTCCTCGGGATCTGCAACTAATTTCTCCTGGTCTATAGGAGTATTCTTTAATGGTACATCGTCCTGCGGCCCGTAGAATGTGGGACACTGCTCTATAAGCCAGTCATCTAGAAAAATATATCCAGTCAGGATTGGAGCGAAGTACATACCTCTGAAAGCAGTTTCAATAACATAATCGAGCATATAAAATAGATAATAGAAATAAAATACAAGATCACTAAACATAAGAATAAATTATCAATAGCTATACAAGTAATGTACGAGAATATAGAACAACAATATGAATATATGCAATATGATAAAATAACTATAATCTAGCTAATGTGCCTCAGAATACAAGTTCATTATTTGATCAGTTTGGGTGAACATGATCAGGTAAGATGATTACAAGTGAGGTATGTAACCAGAATATACACTATATAACAATAGGGCTTTGATTATATAATAAACTCCTACTCTCCCATCCCCAACTAATACCGATGGATCCAATCACGACACGCAACGAACACGAATATGACCACTGAACACTAGCAGTAGGTGTACACGAATATAATAACCACTGAACACGAGTACTGGGTGGACACGAATAAGCACACTGAACATGTCATGCCCTAGTCCCAAAATACGTAGGACTAGGAATACGTAAGCATGCCAGCCATATGTATATGGCAACTCCAATATATGGATACCATACTACACACGTATGCTATAATATGAATATTAACTCACATGTGGTATATATCTTGTCATAAGTCACAGGAAATACTAATCCCATCCACAAAACAAGTCATAGTAAAGAAATAACTAAACCAGAATAATGAGTCTGAATAATCCAAAAATAATAGTCGGGTGGAGACAAATCCACTACCAAAGACTATATCCATACTAAAATGAGAGAGGAGGATAAATCTACAATATAAAATAAGATGATGATGGGAGAGTATCATCTAAGAGATCCATCGCTAGAGATAATCAAAGATGCTCAGAAGGTAAGACCTTCTCGGCAGAAAATAATGCGTTAGGTCCTGGCATGTACTCCTGTGGATACTCCTGATCGTCTATACCTAGCAAGGGACCAGGTCCTTAGAGGGACGTAACAAGATACATAGAAGCATGCCAATTGAATACAGTAAAACATGCATAATAGACAGAAAATATATAAGTACGCTGTACTAGACAATCTATATGAAATACATAATAAGGACAACCTTTTCGACGTATGGGCAGGGGTAGGCTACTCTATCTATCTCACAACTCTCACGCACGTCCATGAACATCAAAAGCTATCATACCTCGAGGGTAGCGACCATCGCAACACCAGAAATTGACATACCTCGAGGGTAACGACCAGCGCGACACAACTACCGTAGTACGTGCTAGTTACCATGGTTTACCAGAGTGGATATAGCCCATACGCCTACTGATTGTCCTCCCCTCCCATGATACTATATGTCAAGTGTGTATCAAAATATTTAGTATATAATTATGAATGAAAAAACACATATATGATAAATATATAAAAATATGAGAAGCATGCAAAGTACTGTAAGTAATTTGACATGGTATACTTGCCTGCAAAGATAGCTGCAAAGTGTAAGCGTCGAGACGTCAAGCACAAGGGATCAGAAACTATGGCATCAGAATGAACATTTCCGGATACTGAAATAAACATCACCAACATTCCCAGAATAAGCGAGATAGCTAAAAATTACTACCCTGTCGTCCAATTTGGACACAGAGGCAAAACGGTAATTTTAGGTCAAAACGGGGTCCACATGTGGCCTATTTTGTACCAAAATACGTGACAGAGGTAAACGTCTCTAAATGGGATAAATTATAGGTTAAATAAATTCTAAACTATGATACGAACTCAACGGTATGTCCAATTTTAGATTCTGGTGAGCCGATCATAAATTTGCCCTTCAAGTCAAACCGTGGGGCCCGCAAATAGGCGGCTTGGTCAACTGTCTCAGAATTGTGTGAAACTTGGGTCACAGGACCAACGTTATACCACGAATCCAATGGCACATTTGTCTCATTCCAACTAGCGTACACAAAATGGGATGGTGTTTTGCAAAAGTCACGATAAGGGAACTTTTTGCGGATACGGGTTGATTCCGACGCGCACACACATCCGAATCAATTTACGCGAAAGCCCACACGTCAGTATATATCATACGTGCCTTTCAGTATAATTGGTACACGACGAGGCAGTCCCGTTTGGCGGGGCGCGCTTTGTATCATAATTTCTAGTATTTTGAAAGCAAGTTTTTCTGAGATTTCTACCTAATTTATCTCTGGTACTAACACAAATAAAATAAACTAATTAACAGGGAATGATCTTGGTTATATAGTCTTTATACCACAAAAAGTAGATTTTGATTTGGATGTCTATGTTGGAAGATATCGACCTCGAAATATAGGTCGTTAGGGCAGTTCATAACGGCTTAAAAATATAGTTTTTCCTCAACTTGGCTTTGATTTCTAGCTAGTTTATAACACTGCTCAAATAAAAATAATTAATGGAGTTTAGAGAGGGATAGGTTGTGATAATATCGACAAAGACGGATCAGAAAACGGTCGAGAGGTGAGATAGAAAATGGTGTGTGAAGGAGGGGTCGTCGTTGCCTGTTCCGGCCGCGGTTGTCCGTGCGGTTTGTTGTCGTGGACGGTGATGGCGTTCTCCGGCGGTGGTGCGGGGGTTCAGGCGGTTCTCCGATGGCGCAGGGTTGGGGGTAGGGGCGTCAGGTGATTAAGTTAGGGTTAGGGTTCAAATCATATGTATATATAGGTGGGAGCGAGAGGGGTGAGATGGGCCACGGGGTCGCCTGTCCTCGGGGTTGGGGATTAGCTGCGGGTGTTTAGTTGTGGTTTAGGGGTAGGGCTTAGGTATTAGCTGTGGGTTAGGGGTTTGTTTAAGGATTTAAGATTTTTTTTCTTTACTTAATACTATATATATATATATATATGGTATAAAAATCCAAAAAAAGAATATTTGTACCCAGAAAATAAATTCTAAAAATCTATCACTCTTCTACAAGGATTCCTAAAATAAAATAAAATAAAATAATAGTTTTTTTGCAATAATTCTAAATGAGTATTTATCTAGGTAATTAAATCAATAAATTTTATTTTCTAATTAACTAAGAAATATTATAAATAAATTCAATGATTAATTAAATAATTATAATATTTAAAATTAGGGGATTTTACATTCTACCAAACTTACAAAAATTTTGTCCTCGAAATTAATCCTAACCCATATTCATAATAAATCACTATAGCTATTAATACTTCGTTGCTAGCTAGCAGCGCTTTCTAAAGGGTTATGGTCAGCCACCCTAACACTTTTCTCCCTTATTGTCTACACACTATTTTTTTATCCTCTAACTCGTCTATACTACCCAACTTATAAGAATTCTACTAGTAGTCAAAGTCTTTTGAGGCTATTGTCTAGGTTGTAAGGCAAGTTTATTTATTTGGTCGAGAATTTTGAGATACTTGTCTGGAATCTCATAACCATGATTTTTTCCCATAATCGTCAAGTATCGTAGTCTAATACTGCCATGCCACCTGGCTAGTATGGCTGTAAGTAATTCGACCACTCTACCATAATCGTCTAGCTGCAGCTGTCGCTACCTCGCCAGCGATTTATCATAGTCATTTGTTCGTAACAAGTTCCTTTAACTCTTTCCTAAGCTTAGTCTAAGTCTTAGGGCAAGAATTAAGGTCTTGACTAACTTTATAAAACTATTAGAAGTTTGAACTAATTCGACAATCCAACGAATTCCTATTAGACTAAAGGATGTTACTTATGGTTTAAAAATAATAAGAGAACACAAATATTGCTATAGTACATTTACATAAGGGTTATCATTAAGAACTCATCTTTTAGTTATTAATCATTACTAACCCATTTATCTTTTTAACTAACAAAATAAAGGGTGAGGTTGAAGTAAATCAAACAATTCATGATGGCACGAAAAGATGCAACTACAATAGAAAGAATTAAGCATGAGATAAGGAATGAATATGGAAG
This sequence comes from Iris macrosiphon, assembly GCA_036927795.1. Classification (NCBI taxonomy): domain Eukaryota; kingdom Viridiplantae; phylum Streptophyta; class Magnoliopsida; order Asparagales; family Iridaceae; genus Iris; species Iris macrosiphon. Next base: position 108,910,212 of record JAYESA010000008.1, on the reverse strand, counting down.
AGAAGATGAGCCACCCAAGGGGACGAGATGGTGATAGAAAATAGAATACTACTACTGCTACTCGTGTCATCCATTAGCATCGCGGGTACGCCATCTAGTTAGAATATCAACATATTCTCATAACTGCTAAACCACCATATATATAATTCTATATCTATTTATACACCTAAGATCTCGTGTCACAATGGGGTCATGAGTATGCAATGGAAGTTATAACTACAAGGTCATACCTGTATCTACGTCTTCCTGTGCCTGCACTCCCATATTCGTCATAATGAGTGCTTGGCCTTGTTCTTGGTCGATCAGCTGGGGTCTAGCCTTCTCCATTTGGGCAGACTGTAGAAGCAGTGGTGGGTCCCTTTGGTATCCCATACTTGAGGGTGTATGCGATGTCCCTAATTCAAATGCCATAGACCTCTGGGTCTGCTGAGGACATTCTCGGGTTTGATGGTGACTTGAGCCACATAACATGCACTGCCCCAATCGACGACGATAATATCTATGAATATGACCGGTTATACCACAAAAGTGATAAGTACGGTGCTCCTTGGTTGGATATGGTGCGGCACAATATGGTTGTTGGTGTGTCAAAGGGCGTCTGATGGGCCCTCCTTGTTGTGTCATTGCTGGTCCTTGGTGAATTATCTGTTGATTTCCGTTTTCCTTGCTGATGGCCTCCTGGATCCTGGCCTCTGTCAATAACTCGACATAAGATATACGGGACTGTGAGCTAGTGTAGTGCTGGAGCTCCTGAGTCAGCCCACAGTGAAACCTCTTAGCCTTCTCCAAGTCATTAGGTATTAGGGCAACGCCATATTTACTGAGGCGGCTAAACTCTACATCATACTCGTCGGCTATCTTGTTCCCCTGCTCCAGATGGAGGAACTGATCGTACAACGTATCCCTTACAGTGTCCGGGAAGTACTTTCTCTCAAAGCACTGCAAGAATGGTTCCCAAGTCTGACGTGTACCCAACTGGCGCTCCATCGATTCCCACCAGTGATAAGCGTTACCCTCTAGCTGGGTCCTTATGCATATCATCCATAGATCTGTAGGCTGCTGTGATGCTTCTAACAAATTCTTGGTGTTGGCAATCCAGTTTGTGATCTCCTCTGGACTCTCAATGCCTTTATACGGCTTGGGGTCCATCTGCACAAAGTCCTTGACTGAACCAACCCGAGCTTGTGGTACTGAAACTAGTGCCTGGGCTGGTGTAGGGGCTAGTGTAGCCATTCTCTCAAGTGCTGCTAGAAATTCTAGCCTCTGCTCCGCCGCTTGCTGCCTTTGCTCTACAGCCTGTACGGTGGCCTGCTGACTCTGTTCCTGCATTATCATCTAGAAGAATTGGAACAACTGTGTCTGGCTATCCTGCGGTGCTGGTGGAGTTGGAAAAGTCCTATTAGGCACCGTGGAAGGAGCTGATGGAATTGGATTGTTAGTCAATCCATCCGGTCCCAGAAGAAGAGGAGTCATTGCGGCCTCTCCTGGTGATTGGCCATTGATCCCTGGGGACGTGTTGTCCCCGGTGGCGGCATGTCCGTTACGCAAACTCATCTCTCTGCAAGCCCGCTCGGTACATGCCCGCTCGGTATAGTTACGTAACCGAAATGGCTAACTCGACTTGCATGGGCTACCACAAAAACATGTCACGCCCTAGTCCCAAAATACGTAGGACTAGAAATACGTAAGCATGCCAGCTGTATGTATATTGCAACTCCAATATATGGATACCATACTACATGCGTACGCTGTAATATGAATATTAACTCATATTTAGTATATGTCTTGTCACAAGTCACAGAAAATACTAATCTCATCCACAAAACAAGTCATAGTAAAGAAATAACTAAACCAGAATAATGAGTCTAAATAATCCAAAAATTATAGTCGGGTGGAGACAAATCCACTACCAATGCCTATATCCATACTAAAATGAGAGAGGAGGATAAATCTCCAATATAAAATAAGATGATGATGGGAGAGTATCAGCTAAGAGATCCATCGCTAGAGATAATCAAAGATGCTCAAAAGGTAAGACCTCCTCGGCAAAAAATAATGCGTCAGGTCCTGGCCCGTACTCCTGCGGATACTCCTGATCGTCTATACCTGGCAAGGGACCAGGTCCTCAGAGGGACGTAACAAGATACATAGAAGCATGCCAATTGAATATAGTAAAACATGCATAATAGACAGAAAATATATAATTACGCTGTACTAGACAATCTATATGAAATACATAATAGGACAACATTTTTGACGTATGGGCAGGGGTAGGCTACTATATCTATTTCACAACTCACACACACGTCCATGAATATCAAAAGCCGCCATACCTCGGGTTAGCGACCATCGCGACACCAAAAATAGACATACCTCGAGGGTAGCGACCAGCGTGATACAAATACCGTAGTGCGTGCTAGTTACTACGGTTTACCCGAGTGGATATAGACCATACGCCTACTGATTGTCCTCCCCTTCCATGATACTATGTGTCAAGTGTGTGTCAACATATTTAGTATATAATTATGACTAAAAAATACATATGTGATGAATATATAAAAATATAATAAGCATGCAAAGTATTGTAAGCAATTTGGCAAGGTATACTTGCCTGCAAAGAAAGTTACGAAGTGCAAGCGTACAGACGTCAAGCACAAGGGATCAGAAACTATGGCATCAGAATGAACGTCTCCGGATGCTAAAATAAACACCACTAATGTTCCCAGAATAAGAGAGATAGCTAGAAAATACTACCCTATTGTCCAATTTGGATACAGGGGCAAAACGATAATTTTGGGTCAAAGCGGGGTCCACATATGGCCCACTTTGCACCGAAATATGTGCCAGAGGTAAAGGTCTCTAAATAGGACATATTATAGGTTAATAAAATTCTAGACAATGATATGAACTCAACGGTATATCCAATTTTGGATTCCGGTGAGCCGATCATAAATTTACCCTCCAAGTCAAACCGTGGGGCCCACAAATTTGCGGCTTGGTCAACTGTCTCAGAATCGCGTAAAACTTGGGTCAGTGGACCAGCGTGATACCACGAATTCAATGGCATAAGTTTCGTCGCATTCGGACGAGCGTACACAAAATGGGGTGGTATTTTATAAAAGTCGCGATACGGGAACTTTTTGCAGATACGGGTTGATTCCGACGCGCACACACGTTCGAATCAATTTTTGTGAAAGCCCACATGTCAGGATATACCATACATGCCTTTCGGTATAATTGTTACACGAAGAGGCAGTCCCGTTTGGTGGGACGCGCTCCGTATCACAATTTCTAGTGTTTTGAAAACAAGTTTTTCTGAGAATTCCACCTAATTTATCTCTGGTTCTAACTCAAAATAAAAAAAAACTAATTAGCAGGAAATGATCATGGTTATATAGTCTTTACACAGCAAAAAGTAGGTTTCGATTTGGATGTCTATGTTGAAAGATATCGGCCTCGAAACATAGGTCGTTGGGGCAGTTCATAACAGTTTAAAAATATGGTTTTTTCTCAACTTGGCTTCGATTTCTAACTGGTTTATAAAGCTGCTAAAATGAAACTAATTAATGGAGTTTAGAGAGGGATAGGTTATGATCATATCGATGAATACGGATCAGAAAACGGTCGAGAGGTGAGACAAAAAATGGCGCGTGAAGGAGGGGTCGTCGCTGCTTGTTCCTGCCACGGTTGTCCGCACAGTTTGATGTTGTGGCCGACACTGGCGTTCTCCGGTGGCGGCGTGGGGGTTCAGTCAGTTATCCGATAGCGCAGGGCTGGGGGTGGGGGTGTCGGGTGATTATGTTAGGGTTAGGGTTGAAATCATATGTATATATAGGTGGGAGCGAGAGGGGTGAGATGGGCCGCGGGGTTGGGGATTAGCTGCGGGTGTTTAGCTGTGGTTTAGGGGTTGGGCTTAGGGATTAGCTGTGGGTTAGGGGTTTGGGCTTAGGGATTAGCTGTGGGTTAGGAGTTTGTTGAAGGATTTAAGATTTTCTTTTTCTTTTCTTTTTCTTTTACTTAATAATATATATATATATATATATATATATATATATATGTATATAAGGTATAAAAATCCAAAAAAAAATATTTGTACCCAGAAAATAAATTCTAAAAATCTATCACTCTTCTACAAGGATTCCTAAAATAAAATGATATAAAAATAATAATTTTTGTGCAATAATTCTAAATAAGTATTTATCTAGGTAATTAAATTAATAAATTTTATTTTCTAATTAACTAAAAAATAATATAAATAAATTCAATGATTAATTAAATAAATATAATATTTAAAATTATGGGGTTTTACAGAACACGAGCAGTATGTGATCACGAAATGTAAATCAATACCCAATATACACGATAACATATATGTACATGAGTACCCGCTGAAGTCGGTATGGGATAACATCTCCTGACGGGATCCATGTAGTTCAAGTCCGTGAAATCACTGTGTGGGAATCAAGTATACAATTATAGAACATGCATATATACACTATTATGAAATAAAAACTATCAGAGAAATATACTCGCCTGAAGTCCTGAGCAAGGTGTGTCTCTCGATGCCCAAGCTGGTGTCACACAGACCTATATATGGTATATTGCATCAATACATGGTTCATTAATAAAAATAAGTTAATATGATGCAATTCTAAGTTAATAAGCCATTTCTAGGTCAAACCAATTAAATCTAGGTTGCAAGAGTCTAACACTATGACACTAAGTTAAAGCACTATAAAACTAAACTATACAAGCTAAGCTATGAAACTAAAAGATAGTCAAAAAGCCGTATCCTAAGATAAGCAAGTTTAATTATAGGAAAATAGTACTTTAGTTATATATTCAAGTCAATAATTATAATACTATAATAAAATAATGCAATTATGATACCTTGTCCTTGCACCAATGCGTATCACACCTATCTCGATACCCAAGCCCAATACCTTTGGTATCGACCCAATACCTTGGTATCCCAAGGTAATCCAAAACCTCTACATATAGCTAATACATAAATATAAACCCCCAACCAAAATACTAATATAGGCTAACAATATAATATATACCAATAATATCATAGAACTAACTATAACACCAAACATACCGATTTACAAGATACATATATACATATATCTATAGTTAACTATATATTAGTAAAGTATATCACTACTACCTATTTAAACTTACCAATACCTCAAGTACTAACTATATAATGTATCTAAACTACTAACAATACACTAAAATACTAACTCACTAAACCACTACCAAAACTCCAAGCTAAACCAATACCCAACTAACCAATTATTAGCTAATACCTGAATACTAAACTACCCATTAGCTATCTACCCATTAAACCAAATTCCTCACTAAACGAACTAAATTTGAAACTAAACCACCTATTCACTAAACCATCTGGCTATCCCAAAGCCACTGATACCTAGTTGAAACTGATACTGAAAGATACATAAAACACTAATGCTGAAACTATGCTCAAAGCACAGTGAACTGATACCACTGCCTGATACTGTGCAGCATTGCACAGTTGCTGATGCCTGAGACTGCTCCTCAGTGACCCGAGCTCCTGTTCTCTGACTGAGCAGTGCACTTGCTTTGCATTGGCTTGCTGGTGTCGGGTACTATTGCTCACAAAGTCTGGTTGCTGTAGTAGGATTGAACTGCACTGCAGTTTTTCCTGTGTACACTGTTGTGCACGAATGCATTGTGCTACTCACTCCCCCTCCCCTGCTGAAACTGTAGCTGAATGTTCCTTCTGCAGGTACGCTGAACTGATAAGGGATGCACCGCAGTGCCCCTTATCCCGAGTCCCCTCTGTTGAGCAGTGAATGCTCAGTTGCTGAACTTGATACCTCATGCATACTGCCTTCAGTAGATGACTGATCTGTGATGAGATACACATCGTTGTGCCCTCATTTCCTATTGGATGCACTGGGATATTGCAAACTGATGCACCTCTATGCAGTGATACATGGATGCTACTTGCTGAACTCTCTTGCCCTCACACATACACAAACACAACATATAATACACATGCCACACATACACATATACCTATACAACCACTCCTCTATGTATATCACTATCTATATATCTATATACATATAATCTATCTATAATAATTACATTTACACACCTATAGATAGATATATCAAGGTCCCTCACTCTATATATTTATAGATATATATAAACTCACACACATATAAATACACAAAAATACACTTAACCAAATACACACTCATATACATGGATATATATTACATAAATATCATATATATATACATATACATATGCACAAATATGAATGAGGACAATAAACCAAACACGTGGAGTGCACCGCTCCCGTATCACACTAACTCTATGATACGCTTACGATATGGCTCCAACACCCAACCAAACGCATATCGGAGGACATGAGCAAGTCTAATACACTAAATATGAATAATACGTATAGTAATTAGATCAACTACGTGTCAGTGTCATAATATGATATGCACAAGTCCCCGTGTCGGAGAAAAATTCTCCAAATGAACCTGTTTCATCAAATTGACGAGATACGGCCTACACGTACCCAATTATGGACACGACACTAGTCACAAACAATAAATCATATGTCATATTGATCTATTAGACCAATTGACAAACACCATATGTGCCAATCTCAGAATTTTCCCAAAATTGATACCAAAATGCACACAACTTTCACCATAGGTCTCCTATGAACATAAAATCAATTCGTATGGGTAGCCTATGCATGTGGGTTGGTTTCTCATGGTTACATCTCAGATTTAGAGTCGACTAGAAGGAAAAAAACTAAAATATACCTATTGGGAGATGGATTCCCAATGAAAAGTCCTCAAATATAATGTAGCTCCTCTCCTTGTAGATCTTGGCCTCCTCCTTATTGCTCCTTGCTTCCTTCTTGTATATCCATATATAGAAGTCTCTAATGAATAATAGGAAAAGAATTTGTGAAGAAATTGGTGGAGAATTAATGAGGGAATGAAAGAAATAGGAAAAGGGAAAAACTAGTTCTAATAGAATTGGAAAATAAAATGAGGGAGACACTCTCTCTCCTCCTTTAATGGTGGCCGGCCATAGCCCTCTCCCCAAGCTATTATGTAATTTCCTAATTACCCATTGGGGCCTCTCATGAAGAAATTAATTAGGGAGGGAAGATTCTAGTCTAATGGTTTCACTAATTAATCCAACCTCCTAACAATTGGCCTAATTCATGGGCTCAATCTAAACTCATCTAAAATGTTGGTTCATACCTCTAATTAAATATGTTAGGTCCACTACACAAGTCTAAAATAAATCTACAATAAGCAATCAATCAATAATACAATAAATAATCATGCCTGCACAATATTTAAATACAATCAATCATAAAATTAAAATACCCGTGTCAATTACTAAACTACCTTTGAATGAATGTGAGGGTGATAATCATACCCACCTTAGAAAAAAACAATTCTCGAAATTAGGGAAAAACTAACTACCAAAAGCAAATAATACAATACAAGAAAGAATTATACCTCACGGCTCGAACATATATGGATATTGCTCGCGCATCTCGGCCTCTCGCTCCCAAGTACTCTCTCCTGGCGAGTGATGCCTCCACGGAACGCACACAAAAGGAATCGTCTAGTTTCTCAGCACCTTCTCTCTCCGATCCAGAATCTTAACTGGCTGTTCTGGATAGCTAAGAGTAGGGCCCATCTCTATCTCCGAGTGATCCAATACATGACTGGGATCTGCCACGTACTGTCTTAGCTACGACACGTAAAACATGTTGTGCACTCCCTCCAATGCAGGTGGTAAGTCTAGTATGTATTTAATTGCACCGACCTTCTCAAGAATACTGAAAGGTCCGATGAATCACAGACTAAGCTTTTCGTCTCCACCGAAATAAATTATGCCACGTGTTAGAGAAATCCTCAAGAAAACTAGCCCGCTAATATAGTACGAAACATAACCTTAGCACTCTAATAAAACAACAATCAAACACAATTAATACAAACAAAAATCTATACCTCAAACTCCAAAGGTCTTCGGTGGCTATCGGCCCAATGTCGCTGCCTGTCTTGCACCACTCGAAGTCCATCCTTGATAAGCTTCACCTTCTCGGCTGCATCCACTACCATCTCTGGTCCCAATAAAGCTCTCTCACCAACATCATCCCAGGATAACAGAGTGCGGCACCTCCGTCCATACAACGCCTCGAATGGTGACATCTCAATACTGGCTTGGTAGCTGTTGTTGTATAAAAACTCTACCAAGTGAAGGTGATCTCCCAAGAACCTCCAAGATCCAAAATACAGGTGAATAGCATATCCTCGAGAGTCTGAATAGTCCTCTCCGACTGTCCGTCAGTCTGATGGTGATATGCGGTACTGAACTTAAGCTGAGTGCCCAAGCTAGCCTGCAAACTCCTCCAGAAGTGGGACGTGAAGCGACTATCCCGATCTGAGACTATGCTCACTGAAACACCATACAATCTGATAATCTGGCGCACATACATCTCCGTGAGCTTCTTCGTAGATGTACCTGTCACACCACGATCTCCTGCAGGAATAGACCGTCCTCGCTAGGCGCGAATCACGGCCCTAGCGCTCCCGCAGGACGTACGTTTCCATCGGGACGCGATGTCGTACGAGCCTGGGATTGCATCCGTACAAGGCAAATACTGAAATGGTCATTGATAACTAGTTCACAGAGTCGTCATAGAGGAAATATAAAATGAACACAAGTATTGAATCCAAATCAAGCTCTATATTGATATGAAGTAAAGATTACAAGCGGCGCTAGGCCAAGATTACAAATCGCTCAAGCTCTCTCTCTCTCTTACAATGAATATGCCCTTAGGTTTAGAACCAATACAATCGATCTGGATGATGATATTATGTCTCATATATGCGAGCTCCAGGTCCGTGCACCACGCTCCAAGACGCCAAGTGCAGTTCGGCGCCTCATTGCGTTAAGCGATCTCCGAATCCGTATGAGTTCCCCCTGCACCCTGCATGCAGACTGGTTGGGTATCAATACATTGAATGCACTGGTGTGGAGGCCTCTCGCCTACGCCATAAAACAAGCACATTCATTAGTTATGTGCACCAACTGGTTTCGTTGTCTTTCTATTCTTTTGCCTTAGGATCAATTACATGGCAATATAAAAAAATTAATCTCCGTGTCTGCTCAAGAGTGTTATAATAATGAATAATTGAGTTTACCTTACCATATCTTACTATTCAGCCTTCCTTGTCATATGCAGCAATATAAAACCATGATCTACTGAATAACAAGGAATATTTGTGAAGTCCAAGTGTTATGTCGTCTCTGCCTCAAAGCCCATTTTACTAGAACTATACGTGATACCGTGCATCCATTCTAATTATGCAAATTGTCGTACAAATGCACTCCTTCCCGTTACTCCTTTTCTCAATGCGGATAGCCGCTATGAAAATATGACTTATCTATATGAAGGTCACTGTCTCTATTAGCCATATTGGACATAATCTGTGATGGACGGTTGTCTTTCCAGCTTGGTTGCTAGCCTTGCTGGGCCTCCCAATCGTCTAACGAGTCGACGCCCATCCAGGCGGTAGCAAGCCTTGTTGGATGCCCCGCTCTCGCCCGCTAGTCATCAGCTAGCGTATCGCCAGGACTACACTGGCACTGTCCTCCCAGGCCAATACGATTCGGATGCCTCAGTAATCGTGTCGAGGACTCTCTCTACCTGGTGCGCAACCAGTTGTCCATGACCATGTAACTACTCCCCCACTTCCAATCCTAGCCGAGGAAAACTCTCGGAGCAATCTTTGCCGAGGACTACACTCGGATCTATCTTTGCCGAGGACTACACTCGGATCTTTTCTTCTTTATGCAGCTCCCTGATTAGAGACTGCCTCGGTGATCTGCATATCCCTAGTACCTTCCTTTCTTTCCATCTTCTGACTCGGAAAGACTACTTGATAGCCTTCCTCGTCTATGCATGCAATATGATTTTACTCCATCTCGCGTCATATTCCGTGCGGTGCAACGCCTCAGTATAAACTCACACTACTTTATGACATATATGAAAAAAGTTACTATATTCCAACTCAATAATCCCGACTACGCAAATAGCAAGTAAGATCTCCATGTTCTATACAATGATAAGGCAGGGTTATCCCCTTAGCTATGTGCGTTCATCTTTTTTATTAGCATGCAAAGGTTATCGTCTAAAAACTAGCATGTAATATTCATTTTCTTAGTGTGCAGCTAAGTAGAGACAAGTTCACCGGGGCCACCCACCTTAGCAATGTATCACATCGGTCGAGCGAAACTCCGGCGCGCCTTTGATAGCCTAAGTCTGACTCCATTGAAGATCCCAGCATAAATGCCTTTGCATCAAATGAGCCATCTCGCTGAGCAAGGCGGGTTGAATAGCTACACTTGTGCCATTTGAATCGGCCCTCCGGTTTTTGCGGAGCGGGTCGTTACAGTACCCACTTTAAATAGCAGAAAGTGGGCTAATTTGGCCAACTTGTCCATGATGACCCAAATTACATCTTTACCTCCTAGAGAACGCAGAAGTCCTGATACAAAATCCATGGTCATATGCCCCCATTTCCACTCCAGAATGGGTAAAGGCTGAAGCAATCCACCTGGCCTATGTCTCTCCGTCTTTACCTGCTGGCAAACTAAGTATCTGGATACGAAGCTGGCTACCTCTCGCTTCCTACCATACCACCATACATGCTCTCTCATATCTCTATACATCTTGTTGGCACCTGGATGCATAGAGTACTGAGAATAATACGCCTCCTACAGAATCTCCTCGCACAATGCTCCTCTCGGTATGTACAATCTAGTACCATACCATAATGATCCATCATCTGCGACGATGAAGTCCTCTGCCAGCCCCATCTGAACCTATGCTCTGATACTCCAGTGAGACCCATCCCTATACTGTCCGGCTCTGACTCTGTCCATCAGCGCTGACTGTACCTGAAGTCTCCACATCTGGGATGCGACTCCAGGAACTAATACCTCAATGCCCAAACTGTCAAGATCGGCCAATAAATATCTGTCTCTCGTCAGGAACATAGCTATGTGTTACCTGCTCAAAGCATCCGCGACTACGTTGGCCTTCCCTGGATGGTATTGCAAAGAAATATCGAAGTCTTTCATCAGCTCCAACAATCGCCGCTGCCTCATATTGAGCTCTTTTTGTGTAAACACATACTCCAAGCTCTTGTAGTCTGTGAAGATCTCCACTCTCTCTCCATACAAGTAGTGTTTTCATATTTTGAGAGCAAAGATAATTGCTGCCAACTTCAAGTCATGGGTAGGATAGTTCTTCTCATACGGACGTAATTGCCTGAAAGCATAGACAATCACCTTCCCGTTCTGCTGCAACAAACAATACAAACCCTTTCCTGATGCATCACTGTAAATAGAAAATTCTCCTGCTCCTGATGATAATATCAAGATTGGAGCTGTAGTCAACCTCCTCTTCAGCTCCTCAAATGTTGACTGACAATCCTTAGTCTAGATGAATTCCACGTACTTCCTGGTTAGTCTAGTCATCGGCTTTGTAATGTCTGGAAAAGTCCTGAACAAACCTCCGATGGAAGCCAACCAATCCAAGGAAACTCCTGATCTCTGCTACTAAAATCGAGGTAAACCACGATTCAACTGCTGAAATCTTCTTCAGGTCCACTGAGATTCCATCTCCTGTAGTAACATGCCCGAGGAATTCAACCTTATCAAGGAAGAACTCACACTTTGATAACTTGTCATACAGCTTCTCCTTCCTGAGGGTCTCCAGAACTATCCTCAAGTGCTACTCATGTTCCTTTGGGGTCTTCGAATATATCAGAATATCATCAATGAACACTACAATAAACTGGTCCAGGTACTGATGAAACACCTTGTTCATCAGGTTCATGAACACTGCCAAGGCATTGGTCAACCCAAACGGCATCACCAAGAACTCGAACTGCCCATAAAAAGTTTTAAAAGCTGTCTTCGGGATGTCTGCCCTCTTCACTTTTACCTGGTGGTACCCTAACCTCAAGTCTATCTTTGACAATACCTTTGCTCTGCTCAACTGGTCAAACAAGTCATGAATCCGCGATAATGGATATTTGTTCTTGATAGTGAGATTGTTAAGTGCCCTGTAGTCGATACACATACGTACCGACCGATCCTTCTTTGGTACAAAAAGTACTAGAGAACCCCATGGTGATGAACTAGAACGGATAAATCCCTTGTCTTGCAACTCATCCACCTGCTTCTTCAACTCTGCCAGTTCGTTGTTGTTTACTCTATAGATGTGCTGAGATATCGGCTATATTCCAGTTACTAAATCTATAAAGAATTCCATATCTTTGTCTGGTGGCAACCCTGGCAACTTCTCTGGAAAGACATCCATGAACTCTACAATCAACGGATGTGGCGGCTCCTACTCTTCTACCAAAGCTCCACAGAAATTGCCTTTGCTCTGCTCTGCTCTGCTCCTCGGACGAACTCAAACTCTGGCTCTCCTGGCGTCTAAAATAAAACTCTACCTCCACGATAATCGATACTAGCATGATGTCTACTCAACCAATCCATCCAAGGTACTATATCGTAACTCGGAAGTGGCATTATGAGTAAATATACGCTCAACTCTCGGTCTCCTAAATAAACTCTCTGGTTCTTGCAAACATTACTGACCAGGATAATGACACCCCCGGTCGTGATCTTACAATTTTTTGCCAACGGTTCAGACTCAAGACGATGACTCAAAGCGAAAGATACAGATACAAAGCTATGAGGAGCACCAGAATCGAATAAAATATGAGCTGGAAAGGAATCAAGATAAACTTAACCTGAGATGACATCGCCAACCGGCTCCTCCTCCTCGACAGTCAAGGAAAAAGCTCATACCTGTCGTTGCGCTCTTCTCTGCTGCTGATACTAAGCAAATTGCTGCTGCTAAGGTGGTAGAGGTCCTCTCTGCTGCTATCCCGCTGGTGGTCTAGCGGGTGCTCTTTGTGCCTGTCCTCCGCCCTGAGTTGGACGAGTTGGGACGTTAGGACAAGGCCTCAACTAATGATCTCCTGATCCACAGAATAAGCATTGGCCTAGCCTTATCCTGCATGTGTCCCATCTGTTTCCTTGCTTCTTATAGAAAGTGCAAGGAACTGCTACCCTCTGGATCTGATGCATCAGTTGTACCAGCGCTCTAGCTGGCCCATGATACTGCTGCCTCTAATACTGATATTGCCTTGGGTGCTGCTGCTTAAAATAAGGCCTCTTCACTGGACCCTTGTTGGTGCTGGATCCTCATGTGTCCCTCGGCCTCTTAGAGCCAAGCTCTAAGTCATCCTCGGCTCTTTGCGCCTGTCTGAGAATCTCCTCGAAGGTGGCGATAGGATCTCTGTTGGTGTGGGATTTGACCTCCCGGTTCAGGCCCTTCCTGAACATCCTGGCTCTATCTCTAGGGTTTTGCCCCTCCACAAAGCGACCTAGTCGGCAATACTCCGCTGCATACTTGTCACGACCCAATTCCGTAGAATCAAATGAGGCGTCCCCCGAATCATGACCGCCGTACGGGCCTGGAGTTGCGCCCGCACAAGGCTTTAATTATTTGCATAGCAAGCACATATTCAAAGTACGCAGATAAATTGAAACACAGATTTGAAACATAGAAAAGTTCTCTTTATTGATAATGAACATCTATTACAAACTCTTGAACGAGTCAGCTAATATGCCGAACGGCTTACAAAAGAGATGACTCAAAATGAGATAGCAGTCCTGTACATTACATCCCTTTATAAACTCAAAATGATAAAGACCTCCAGGCTGGAGGATCGCTTTGCCACGGAGCTGCATTTGTGTATGAAGAGTTGCAGCTTCGGACTTCAAAAGGCTTCAAGGGGCACGGTGAAGGTGCGCCAACAGTTGGACTGGATCGGGTAGACGACTTCGGCTCCTCGCTCGGTTCGCCTTGGTGCGGAGAACCTGTTTCAACGAGGGTCAGCATATCAAAACATGCTGGTGAAGGCGAGCTAGCCTGACTATACCAATCAACACGTTGTTTAGTGAAGCATGCATATTTTGTGGGTTTCTATCTTGCCTTAGTTCATTTACAAGTAAGCAGCATATTGAATTTACTAAAATGAACGTGCCACCATTCGGTGGATTTTACCTGACCGTCTGAATTACCTGCACAATACTTACCTTGCCTTCCCTGCCACGAAGACACAAGTTAGTATGCAACAGGTTTAAATATACAAGATGATCACTGGCTTGGTTACCATAATGGACGATAGTCTTTGACAATAATGGCATGCAACGAAAGTACAAGGGGCATTGCAAGCCATTCCGCCAAGAACAAGAGACTAAACAATAGGTCTCGCCCGGACCGGATCGATGCCAGTGCCCCAGCATCGTCCGCAAGACCGTTACCCTGTGCACTGGTTGTCCATGATTGAACAATATACAAGTAACAATCTGTAGTTGAGGCAACAAGAGTACAAGACAAGCGATTATACAAGACAAGCAATTCATGATTCATTCCCAAACGAACAAGCATGCAGTTAAGTATCCGTTCATGAAATTATTGACAAGCATATAAACCAAGTCTATTTTCTTTCTTTTATCTTGGTTTCTTTTATTATTACTTGGTATCGTTTGATCGGGGCAAAGGAGTGAAGCTTGGAAGCAAGGCTAGCTAATCGGGTTGGTAGCCACTCACTTAGATTTTGGAAGGGAGAAGGAAAGAGGCGCTTCACGACTCCGTTCGCAAGCCGCCTACTGCTCGTTCACCTGCACACGAACAGCTCGATTAATACTTCTTCCTCTCTCTCCATTCTCGGAATAGAAGTGCAGTTCAATGAACGAAAACAATGAAACCATCGAAACCGTTCAAGGAAAACAAGCAAATCCTAAAACCAACTCAAAGCACGAAAGCAACAAGCGACATCGAAAACCGAGGCAATAAAAGATAGCAGCGGAGAGGTCCCTCCTGACTCTGCCGCTAAGTCGATCCTTGGGGCGCAGTCCACTGAATATGGGAATCGATTCCGAAGAAACAAATCCATAACGAGGACGAGTTCTTAATTCAATCTATCCCGATCGAACGATACCGTCTTGTGTTTCTTAGTCGCGATCTCCGCACCGGGAGAACGGGGCGCTACAATACTCGTCCTTTGACATACCTCCCTAGACGAGGTACTGGAACTGGCTCTCTAATAATGTAAGAGCCATGTCTGGGAAAAACTTCTCCTTGAAAAGCTCTTTGAAAGCTTCCTAAGTTAGCCCTGGTACTATAATCCTAGGGTCTGTTCGGAACCATATCAAAGCAATATCGAATATCATACACCTTGTTGCCTCTATCTCTAGCATCTCTGGAATCTGCGCCAGCTGCAGGTTCCGCTCGATGTCCTCAGTCCAATCATCCGCATAAAGGATCCCTTCTGTGCCTCTGAAGTCCTTCAGGCCCATCCTCTTAAAGTATATGATGGTATCCGGCCTCGGCTGCTGAGGAATAAACTGTGGTGGCGCCGTCTGTGGCTGGACTGTAGTAGCTCTCTCAACTTCTGCAAATGCGATCTGGTGAGCATTCTCTACACTCTATCGCAGGACCTCTGACTGACACTGCTGTGCCTCCATCATCTGCTGGAAGAATGCGAACATCTGCGTATGATCGACTGTGGGTTGTGGCGGTGGAAGATCCTCAGAAACTGTCTGGCCTGTCCTCGGTACCGGAGGTGGGGCACCTCCGAAAGCTGCTGCTGATACGCCCACCCAGACCGTTGAAGCTGACCTCCGGAAGTTGGGTGCTGGAACATCGTCTGAGGGTGCTTCCCTCAAGGGTGATAAAGTGACTGATCATGTTATCGCGGCACCTGACCGCTGGTAAGCGTTTTCGGCGTCATCCTGAAGATAGATTAAAATAAGGAATCAATATTGAATATGATACGATATCATCAAAGAAGGACATAATTTTATTCAAAGTAAAGATTTGTAAAACATATTTTAGAATGTTTCCTAGTTGTAATTGAGTAAACTCTCAGCCTAAATCCTATTTCTTAAAGCAGGCTCGTAGTAGTACTCTAGACAAGCACAATTATGAATGAATCTAGACCTGCATAGGCCACCACTAAAAACGTGTCATGATCCGCACCCAGATATTCGGGCACGAGTACGTGGTTACGTCCAGCCTACGCTGTAGAATCGGTTGTAGAATACTGTCTGGGTCATTTTTATCTATCTAACATCTCAATAATATAATACGGTACCTGTCAATCATCTAAACTCCAAACGGAGGAGCAATATGGTATCTTACAAGTATGACTAATCTCAATCATAAAACAAACTAAGGAAGATAAAGTATGAATGCAATAGCGAAGGAAAGAATAAGATACAATCCACAATCTGAAATAATATAAAAACTATGAATCACCACAAAATAATAGTCTAGTACATACCAACACAAATAACTAGACCTCCTCAGGATCTGCATCTAAGTCCTCCAGGTCTATAAGAGTTTCCTCTAAAGGTACGTCATCCTGTGACCCATAGAATGTGGGATATTACTCTATAAGCCAGTCATCTGGAAAAAATATATCCAGTCGGGATTGGAGCGAAGTACATACCTCTAAAAGTAGTTTCAATAACATAATCGATCATATAAAACAGATAATAGAAATAAAATACAAGATCACTAAACATATGAATGAATGATCAATAGCTATACAGGTAATGTACGAGAATATAGAACAACAATATGAATATCTGCAATATGATAAAATAACTACAATCTAGCTAATGTGCCTCAGAATACAAGTTTATTATGTGATCGATTTGGGTGAACATGATCAAGTAAAACAATTACAAGTAAGGAATGTAACCAGAATGTGCACGATATAATAATGAGGCTTTGATCACATAATCAACTCCTACTCTCCCATCCCCAACTTTTACTGATGGATCCAATCACGACATGCTACGAACATGAATATGACCACTGAACACGAGCAGTAGGTGATAACCACTGAATATGAGCAGTGGTTGTACACGAATAAACACACTGAATACGACTAGTGTGTGATCACTAAATGTAAATCAATATCTATACACGATAAAATATATGTACACGAGTACCCGCTGAACACGGTAGGGGATAACATTTCCTGACGGGATCCATGTAGTACAAGTCCGTAAAATCACTGTGTCGGAATAAAGTATACAATTCTAGAACATACATATATACAATATTATGAATTAAAAACTATCAGAGAAATATACTCGCTTGAAGTCCTGAGCAAGGAGTGTCTCTCGATGCCCAAGCTGACGTTACACAGACCTATATATGGTATGTTGTATCAATACAAGGTTTAGGAATAAAAATAAGTTAATATGACGAAATTCTAAGTCAATAATCCATTTCTAGGTCAAACCAATTAAATATAGGTTGCAAGAGTCTAACACTATGACACTAAGTCAATGCACTATGAAACTAAACTATACAAGCTAAGGTATGAAACTAAAAGACACTCAAAAAGTCGTATCCTAAGATACGCAAGTTTAATTATAGGAAAATAGTACTTTAGTTATATATTCAAGTCAATAATTATAATACTATAACAAAATAATGCAATTATGATACCTTGGCCTTGCACCAATGCATATCACACCTATCTCGATGCCCAAGCCCAATACCTTGGGTATCGACCTAATACCTTGGTATTATCTTGGTATCCCAAGGTAATCCAAAATCTCTACATATAGCTAATACATAAATATAAACCCCCAACCAAAATACTAATATAGGCTAACAATATAATATATACCAATACTATTATAGAACTAACTATAATACCAAACATACCTATTTACAAGATACATACATACATATATATATATATATATATATATATATATATATATATATATATATATATATATATATATATATATATATATATATATATATATATATATATATTAGTAAAGTATATCACTACTACTTATTTAAACTTACCAATACCTTAAGTACTAACTATATAATATATCTAAACTACTAACAATACACTAAAATACTAACTCACTAAACCACTACCAAAACTCCAAGATAAACCAATACCCAACTAACCAATTATTAGCTAATACCTAAATACTAAACTACCCATTAGCTATCTACCCATTAAACCAAATACCTCACTAAACTAACTAAATCTGAAACTAAACCTCCTATTCACTAAACCATCTAGCTATCCCAAATCCACTGATACCTAGCTGAAATTGATACTGAAAGATACAAAAAAAACTAATGTTGAAACTGTGCTCAAAGCACAGTGAACTGATATCACTACCTAATACTGTGCAGCATTGCACAGTTGCTGATGCCTGAGACTGTACCTCAGTGACCCGAGCTCCTGTGCTCTCACTGAGCAGTGCATTTGCAGTGCATTGGCTTGCTGGTATTGGCTGTTGTTGCTCACAAAGTCTGGTTGCTGCACTAGGATTGAACTGTACTGCAGTTTGTCCTGTGCACACTAATGTGCACGAATGCACTGTGTTCCTCACTCCCCCTCCCCTGCTGAAACTGTAGCTGAATGTTCCTACTGCAGTACGCTGAGCTGATGAGGGCTGCACCGCAGTGCCCCTCATCCCGAGTCCCCTCTCCTGAGCAGTGAATGCTCAGTTGCTGAACTTGATACCTCATGCACACTGCATTCTTTAGTAGATGAATGATCTGTGATGAGATACACATCCTATGCGCTCATTTTCTGTTGGATGCACTAGGATATTGCATACGGATTCACCTCTGTACAGTGATACATGGATGCTACTTGCTGAACTCTCTTGCCCTCACACGCACAAACACAACACATAACACACAAGCCACACAAACACATATACCTATACAACCACTCCTCTATGTATATCACTATCTATATATCTATATATATACAATCTATCAATAATAATTAAATCTACACACCCATAGATAGATATATCAAGGTCCCTCACTCTATATATGTATATATATATATATTCTCACACACATATAAATACACACAAATACACTTAATTATAAGCACAAATAGGAATGCGGACAATAAACCAAATACGTGGAGTGCACCGCACCCGTATCACACTAATTCTTTGATACGCTTGCGATACGTCTCCAACACATAACCAAACGCATCTCGGAGGACACGAACAAGTCTAATACACTAAATATAAACAATACGTATAGTAATTAGATCAACTACATGTCCGTGTCATATTGTGATATGCATAAGTCCCTGTGTCGGAGGAAAACTCCCAAAATTAACCTGTTTCATCAAATTGACGAGATACGGCCTACACGTACCTAATTGTGGACACGACACTAGTCACAAACAATCAATCATATGTCATATTGATCTATTAGACCAATTGACAAACACCACATGTTTCCATCTCAAAAAATTTCCAAAATTGATACCAAAATGCACACAACTTTCACCATAGGTCTTATATGAACCTAAAACCAATTCCTATGGGTAGCCTATGCATGTGGGTTGGTTTCTCATGGTTAAATATCAAATTTAGAGTCGAGTAGAAGGGGGAAACTAAAATGTTCCTATTGGGAGATGGATTCCCATTAAAAAGTCCTCAATGGAATGTAGCTCCTCTCCTTATAAAATGTTCCTATTGAGCGATGCGCCTCCTATAAAACCTCCTCGCATAGCTCCCATCTTGGCACATATATCTTAGTACCGTGTCGCAATGATCCATCATCAGCAATAGTGAAGTCCTCTGATAATCCTTTTTGAACCTGCGCCTTGATACTCCTCAGATCCTCATCATCACACTGTATATCTCTGATTCTATCCATCAGCTTAGACTATATCTGTAATCCCCACATCCGAATCTTGATACCAGGAACTAGCACCTCAATTCCCAAGCTTTCAAGATCGGCCAACAAGTATTTTTCTATCATCAAGTACATAGCCATCGGATACCTGCTCAAGGCATCGACGACTACGTTGGCCTTTCCTGGGTGGTATTATAATATAATGTCGAAGTCCTTCATCAACTCTAACCATCTCCTTTGCCTCATGTTCAGCTCTTTCTGTGTAAACATGTACTTCAGGCTTTTATGGTCTGTAAAGATCTCCACACGCTCTTCGTACATATAGTATTTCCACAACTTTAGAGGAAAGATGTCCGCTGCCAACTCTAAATCGTGGGTAGGGTAGTTCTTCTTATAAGAACGTAATTGCCTGGATGCATAGGCAATCACCTTCCCGTGCTGCTGAAGAATGCAACCCAAATCCTTCCCTGAAGCATTACTGAAGATAGTGAATCCTCCTATCCCTGATGGCAATGTCAAAACTAGAGTTGTCATCAATCTCCTCTTTATCTCATCAAATACGGCCTGACAATCCTTCATTCAGACGAAATCTCCGTCCTTCTGGGTTAGCCTAGTCATCGGCTCTGCAATTCTGGAGAAGTCTTGTACAAACCTCTTGTAGCAACCTGCTAGTCCAAGAAAACTTCTGATCTCTGCCACTGAACTGGGAGTAGTCCACGATTCTTCTGCCACTATCTTCTTCTGGTTACCTAAGATCCTGTCATCCATCACCACATGCCCAAGAAATGCAACCTTGTCAAGGAAGAACTCGTACTTCTAAAGCTTTCCGTAAAGCTTCTCCTTCCTGAGAGTCTCCAAAACCATCCTCAAGTGCTCCTCATGCTCCTCCAGGGTCTTTGAATACACAATAATGTCATCGATGAACACCACCATGAACTTGTTAATGTAATGGTGGAACACCTTGTTCATCAGGTTCATGAATACAGCCGGTGCATTAGTCAACCCGAATGCCATCACCATGAACTCAAACTGGCCATATCGAGTCCGAAAAGCTATCTTCGAAATGTCTCTTTCTTCACTTTTACCTGGTAGTAGCTTGACCTCAAGTCTATCTTTGAGAATACCTTTACTCTGCTAACCTTATCGAAGAGATTATCTATCCTCAGCAACGGGTATTTATTCTTGATAATGAGGTTGTTCAGAGCTCTATAGTAGATACACATACGTACCGACCAATCCTTCTCCGGGACGAATAATACCGGAGTACCCCACGGTAATGAACTGGATTTGATGAAGCCCTTGTCCTGCAACTTATCAATCGCTTTTTCAGTTCTGCCAGTTTCTTGTTATTGAACCTATAAACGTGCTGTAATATTGGCTCTGCACTTGGCACCAAGTCTATAGAGAACTCGATATCTCTGTCTAGCGGCAAACCATGCAACTCCTTTGGAAAGACATCCAGGAACTCCGCTATTAAAGGATATGGCAACTCCTCTTTCACCCTGGCTCCACAAAATATTCTCCTTCTCTGCTCCGTTACTCTTTTGGCGACCTCGAACGATGTCTCTCCTGGCGATCAAAATATCACTCTCCCTCCACGATAATCTATAGTAGCATGGTGCCTACTCCACCAATCTATCCCGAGTACAATATCGTATCCCAGAAGTGATATTACGAGTAAGCACATATTCAACTCTCACTTCCTAATGAAACTCTTTGGTCCTTGAAAATATTACTGACTAGGATAATGCCTTTGCCAGTCGTGATCTTACAAGTCCTATCTAAGGGTTCTGCCACTAACCGATGCTTAAGAGCATAAGATACATATACTAAACTATAGAAAGTGCCATAACCGAATAATGTAAATACTGGAATAGAATCGAGAAGAACTGAACCTGATATCACATCTCCAGCTAGTCCGGCCTCCTTGGCCATCCTAATATATGCTCGTCCCTGGGGTACACCTCGCTGATATTACTGATGCTGGGCAAACCTCTGCTGCTGTGGCATGAGTGGTGGTCCCCTCTGCTGGCCTCCTGGTGCAATAGGTACTCTGGCTGGTCCCCTTTGAGCAAATGCTCCACCCTGACCTGGACGAGCCTAAATAAGAGGGCAATCTCTCAACTAGTACACTGATAATTCACAAGACAAACATATACCCAGTCTCTTCCTGCAGATGTCTCTCATGTGTCCCACCTTTCTGCAGTACGCACACTGGACAGCGGGCTGGGTCTGCCTCTGCAGCTGTTGCTGGATATGACCTCGAGCTGGTGCCTGGTACTGCTGGTGCTGATACGACCTCTATTTCTACTAAAAAGGGGACGCTTTGATGGTCCCGTACTACCTCCCGCTCCTCCAAAAATGTCATGTCCACTCTTGGGCATGAGGTCCAGATCATCCTCAGCAATCTGGGTATCCATCAAAATACCCTCAAAGGTAGCAGTACGATGTCCAAAAGTACGAGACTTGATCTCTTTCATCAGCCCCTTCTTGAACTTCCAGGCTCGGTCTCCTGGATCCTGAATAATTGACGGTGCAAAACGATCAAATGGAAAAATTCTGCGGCATACTCGTCGATAGACATGTTCCCTTGGACCAAGTAATAGAATTGACTCTCCAAGTCTCCCAGGGCCACATAGGGAAAGAACTTCTTCTTAAAAAGCTACTTGAAATCCTCCTAACTAAGCCCTCTAGCAGTAAGTCTCGGCTCCATACGATACCAAATCAGCACGATATCGAACATCTGGCTGCCGGCAGCCTCGATCTGTACCCTCTGGAATTTGAGCCAAACGCAAGTTCCTCTTTATGTCCTCCAGCCAGTCGTCGGCGTCGAGTGTCCCCTCGATACCCTAGAACTCCCGAGGTATCATCCTCTTAAAGTCTATTTTAGTGCTTGGCCTCTATTGCTGCTGCTGTTGGCCAGGATGCTACTATGCGACTCTCTCCACTACCTGGAGAGCCACCTGATGAGCATTCTCCATGCTCTCCCTTATCAGCTCAGTCTGTGCTTGGTGATCCTCTACCTGCATCCTCTGTGCCTCAGCCTGAACTCGCTGAGCCTCTGCCTATATCCTTTGAGCATCCACCATGCTCTGGATCAATGCAAACATCTATGCCCCATCAACGGACACACCTCCTGGAAATAAAATATGTGGTGGTGGAAGGTCCTCCGTGACAGCCCTCTGGACAGGTGGGGGAGATGTAAACACCCTATTTTTTCATAATATTTTATATAATTTTTCCCCCAATTTTTCGGTGTTCTTATGGATGAAGAACCAAGGTAATTATGAGAAAAGGATTTTTAAATGCAGTTTATCGATGTTAAAATATTATGGAAATAATATTTTATGGTGTAAAATGGAAAACCAGACATAGAGTATTTTTCTGTGTATTTATTGGACTCCGAAAACGCGTTTAAAGCCCTAAAAACTATTGGATTTATAAACCGAACCAAACCCAAACTAAACCTGAACCAAACCCAAACCCAAACCAAACCAACCCGCTGATTGAACCAATCCAACCAGCTTATTGGGTCGGGTCGGGTCGGATCCGAGCCAAACCCGACCTGAAACCCAATTGGGAAAACCCTAGCCGCCTGAGTTACTATAGCGGCTATAAAATCCCTCATAAAGCGTGCCCAGCCGCCGATAACTCACCGCGCCATCACCTCACTCCGACTACTTCATCTGAACCCTAAGCCCTCTGCCTCTCGACGACTCTGCCATCACCCTAGCGACCCGCCGCCACGATCCCGACGCTTCTCAGCCCAGCAGCAGACCCTCAGCCCTAACTCCTCGACCCGGCTCCCCCATCTCCGTCGCCCTCTGCAACAATCTCCTCCACCCTGTTCTCCCCGCTGCCAGAACCCTAGACGAGCCACCGACCTCACGACTCCACGCCGCCGCTCCCCATCACCCCTTGAACTCTCCCTCTTCTCCATCCCTCCGCCGCCCGAGACCCACCGACGCCGACCCAACTCCGGTCATCCCCTCCGCCCAGCCTTCGACGACCCTGCCTCGGCCGGCGAGTCCACCCAGCCCCCGGACACAGCCCTAGCGGCAGACACACGAGCCCTCGACCTGGACGCGAGCAGCAGGATCCAACAGAGGATGCAGGACACGAAGTTGACGCACGGACACGTGAAAAACAGATTCACGGGGCCCTGTTCAGGTAGTATTTTCTCTCACCTCGTATCCCTATTTTCAATTCCGTCAGTTGCAACGCGTAGACTGTATAACCCTCCGGTGCCCGTGCAACCCGCTCGGTGCATCGCGTCCTGTGGTGATCGCAAACTGCGATCCAAAAAAAGGAAAAACAATACCTTGTTTTACCCCGGAACTGAGTGTGCCCCGCTAAACGGGATGACTTAGTTGCACATAGTCTTTACCAAAATGTGCGCGTCATTGATACGGACATGTAAAATTTTGCAGAAGCTGATTTGGATGTGCGTGCACACCAGAATCAACAGGTATCCGCTGACAACGCCCCGTATCCGTCCATTCTGGAACATGCTGTAACTTTGTGTACACACGTCGGATCGAGACAAAACTTGCGCCATCGGACTCATAGCAATACGCTGGTCCTGTGACCCAAGTTTTGTCACGACCCGCACCCGGTTTAGGGCACGAGTGCGTGGGTACGTCCAGCCTACACCGCAGCATCGGCGGTAGAACGCTGTCTAGGTCAAGTACTATCTAAATAATCTCACACTAGTATCCAACTCCATAAGAAGACACGGATAACACTATAAAATGAACAACATACTCAATCACAACTACAGCACGATAAGAATTTGAAAAAACAAAAGAATACAACACAAGTCTACTGACAAAATAATCATACCTGAAATCAGTAACAACCAATCCCCAAGTGTCAGAAACAAGTCCACTAAGGTCACAGTCTGGAAAAATATTTTCCAGTCAGGAAGGAGCAAAGTACATCTCTAAATAGCAGTTCTATATAAATGACATAAACTATGTAGCAGTTCTAGATGGAAATATACCAGATGCATGTATAGGTACGAGAAATGTACAATGAAAGAAATACTGGAAATACTGTAAGTAAATACAGGAAAAGAAACAATATGTCCATGAGCAAGAAACCTATGACTAAGTGTGTGAGTACTAGCTTTAACATGTGATCGGCTTGGGAACTTGATCAGGCTGGTTACATGTGATTAGCTATGATTCACGAAGGTCAGGCTAACCGTTGGTTAGCTATGATGCATGTAGAGGTCAGGCTAATCACACGTAACAGCTATGAGGCACGGAGATGGTCAGGCCGCACCCGACGTGAGATGTGGGGTGAGCTATGAAGCATGTAAAGTTGGGTATGATCACATATCTACACTAAAATACTCCCCACCCCCGACTGGTATAGTAGATCCAATCATGGTACGCTATGGCACGGGACTCCCTAGGAAGGTAGCAAATCTCCCGGGGAATCAGTGTCTGTACATGCACAAGATAACAAGGAAACAAGTCTTGTACAAGCTACACCATGAATAAGGAATAACATCTCATGACGAGATCCGTGTAACCAATGTGTCAAGAACATGGATATTTACACTAGATACAGTGAACATAGGAGATATCATAAATTAGAAACTAATCAGAGAATGTACTCGCCTTTGGTCCTTAGCTGGTGAATACCGAGGTCCTGTTCCAGAATATCGCCTGGAGGAACCAACAGTCCTAAAGACATATAATAAACAATACAATATTTGCATCAGAAGCTATACTAAACACACAAGCAAATACTAACTCAGGGGCTATGTCAGGCATGGAACTCAGTCAACTAGGGTCATCTAGTTAGACAGACATTTATAACACATTATACCTATTTAACTAACATTAACACCTACAATATTACTTGCACCAAAATAAATACATATACAATATATATGTATATACCATTTAATTCATGCATAATATATATATAGGTTGAGCAATATATTTACCATATATATTAATTTTATATATATTAAAATATGCTAAGTATAAATACATAAATATACATATACCAATTTACATATACTAGAATACGTAGTTATATATATATATACCAATTTACATATACAATATACAGGCAAATATACCAAATTACATTCCTATATATATGTTTATACATATACTAAAATACACATTTTTTTTATTAAACATATACCCTTACAATATATATATATATATATATATATATATATATATATATATATATATATATATATATATATACATATATATATATTTATACCAAAAATAAGAATTATACTATATACAAATTTAGAATTTACGTAAAAGCCAATATATTTATATATCTCTAGTAATTTCAGTTACCAGTCCAAAATAACCAATTTCGAACTAATTTAGATTATTGAAACTATATTTTTAATTAATAATATAAACCCCAAAATTATTATATTTTTGCATACTCGAAACCCTTTTTAATTATAATACATAAATAAATTTTTACACAAAAATAACTAATTTCATACATAAAGAACGGTAAAACAAATTTATATTTTATTTACTAATTTAATTATATAAAAATACTAAACTAATTAATTAATAATTACTAACTGATTAATAATTAATTTACTGATTAATAAATAATTAACTGAATAATTATAACTAATATAAATAAACTAATTGATTAATTAACTACTAATTACATAATTAATTAACTAATTAAACTAATATATATAATTAATAAACTAATTATATAACTAATAACTAATTACCTATACTTAACCCTGACTTAACAGAACAGAAAAAGGAAAGAGGGAAAGAAAGAAGGGCTCACGATGGGTTTCCCGTCGACGCGGAGGCGGTCCCGCCGGGGTCGGCCGGCAAGGCACGGGGAAGTCCGGCTCGAGGCGGCGGCGGCGAAGCCCGACGGGTCTGAGGCGGCCACGACTCGACGCGGGATCTGGGAGCTCAGGGCGGCGGTCGACGGCTCGACGGAGGCGGATCTGCTCGAGGCGGCGGGTTCTCGTTCCGAGGAGGCGGTCGGCGGAGTTCGACGATGCGGCGGCTGTCGAACTTGGCGGTGGTCGACTCGAGGAGGATCCGAGGCGGCGGCGTGGACTCGAGAGCTGCGGCGGTATCGTATCGAGGCGGCGGGTGCTCGGTTTGACGCGGCGGCGTCGAACTCGGCGGATCTGGCTGCGTCCGGTCGAAGGTCGGCCACGACGACGAGGAGGACTCGCAGTCACCGGCGCTCGACGGATCTGGGCGGCCACCGGCGCTCGTCGGAGTTAGGTTAGGGTTCTGTGTGTATCAGGGGGTGGGATCGTGTCCGGAGCTGGACACGGGGATGGTTGTTGTGTGGTGGCTGACAGGGACGGACGTGTCCGGGTGTTGGACACGAGGGTGGTGTACTGTGGTGTGGGGGTTGTGTCCGGGTGTGTCGGACACGAAAATCTGGTTGTAATATTGTA
Source organism: Iris macrosiphon (assembly GCA_036927795.1). Lineage (NCBI taxonomy): Eukaryota > Viridiplantae > Streptophyta > Magnoliopsida > Asparagales > Iridaceae > Iris > Iris macrosiphon. The sequence continues at coordinate 108,882,916 of JAYESA010000008.1, read as the reverse complement.
AATCTGGACACAGAAAATGAATGGATACGGTGGGACACCCGGGGTCGGACCCGAGGCCAACACGGCTGACACGGTGATGCTGGACACACGGACACGAGCACACAAAAAATGGTGGTGATGGCTTGTTGGCTTGTGGGGATTTGTGAGGGCTAGCTAGGGTTTCTTGGGAATGGTGATGAGAGACTTAAATAGGGAGAGAGAGTTGTGGGCTAAAGGGTGAGGATTGGCCCAATGATGAATGGCCAGGATTTAATATAAAGGGCTTTTCATGTGGGAAGAATGAGGGTGTGAATGGGAGACGGTAAACTAGAAAATATAATTTAAGAAAATGTTTTAAGAGGCTTCCAAGGCTAACTGATTCTAATTTAGCTACTAATTAATTCCATTTTTCAAAAACCCTAGAAAATATAAAATTCATTTATTTACTATTCCAAAAATGGATATGAAAATTTATTATGAACAACTAGTCCTTCTATAATTTTGTTAAACAAATAATTTTATGATTTCAAGCAAAAATATATTCGAAGCTATAGTATTATATTTACATCATTATTTATCTAGTTATTTTATAATAAATCGACATTTAGAAAAAAGGATTTTCATACAAGATTTTAAATTATCTTCTAAAATCAAACATTGCTCAAAATCTAATACTATAAATTTCAAGGAGAAAATATTTTATAAACTTGGTATTTAAAATAAATAAAAATCTAATTATTTCGGAAATTTGGAAATCGGAGGTTACAAGTCTACCCACCTTAGAAAAATTTTGTCCTCGAAATTTAGAATTCTCAATAATTGCCTTTACTCATCATATTATTTCTATCAAAATTTAAATTTCAAACCAATTAATCATGAAGTAATTCCATATTGCTATTTCACAACCTTTCAAAATTCTATATCATCATTTTCTGGAAAATCTTCAAGTTTTAAAATCAAATTCAAATTTTTATCATATTCTCTTCCAAAATTTAAGTTCGTATCTAATTACTCAAGGATTTTAATATCCAATCCTCCAATTGAATTCCAATCAATGTCTATTTATAACATTTAAAAAAATCTATATCCCAAATTTAAATTTTTAAACACTAATCCATCATTCATCTTACTCCTCTAACCCAAATTCAATTGATGCTTATTCAAATATAAATCCTTCTCCCGAGAATTTAATTTGACACTATTCCATTAACGATTTATTTTCTGATTTTCTTTTTTTTTTCCTCAAATACTCAACGATGCGATACTTTCAGAATCTTCAATGCAACATTCATAATATAAACTATAAAATTTCTATCTTGCAATCAAATAGAAAAAATGATAATCTCTCAAATTTTCTCAAATTTTAACAATCACTTTAATCATATCAAGACCTTCCTAAAATTAATAAATCCTCAATTTTGCCCTGTGAATTTCTTAACTCTCTATTTAAGTTAATGTTTATCCTCGAATTTCAATCATACCTCGATCTTCGTAAAATTAATGATCCATCAATTCTGTTATATTACTCATTAACTGTTTATTTAAATGAATGCTTATCCTTAAATTAATCCTCTTGTCTCTTTTTGTCAGTCATAACCTCGTCACAGATCTTTGCTATGTTCAAAACCCCAAAATTATGGTTTAAAGAAAACTCTACCTACAGCCATGCAATTTAAGAAAATAGGTCATGTGTCTTGTCATGGTATTTCAGTCTCTGTTAAGGTGCACTACTAGTTATATTCTAACAAGAAATCATGCATATGAACTACAATACTAAGGAAATCAATCAATCAAAAGACGGAAAAAGGAACATCAGGAGGGAAGAAAGAACCTGCTAACATATTACTTGTAGTATCTACTAGCTCTAACAAACACTTAACTCTAGCACATTCACTAAATAATTCCTATTCCTGTACACTGATATCCTTATCAACTAACCTTTAGTTCACAACACCCATGATTACATCCTCATTGCATACACCTGTTTATAAATACCAAAATCTGATACCAAGAACCTATAATATAACCATGGTTCAATAATGCATCCAAGTTTGATACCTCTACCTCTTTAGTACCATACTCTCTGTCAGTTCCCGTTCCTACTACAATTGTTCATACTATTCTTATCACTCAAATGCACACCAAGTATAACACCATACTAAGTACTGCTCTTTCCGATACAACTTTAGATGGACACCCTAGTCAGTCTGCGGTGCCATCTCAATCATGCTCAAGTTATCAGATCCTTACACATGTATATCATCTACTCATATATTAATATTCATCTCTTATCTACCCTAACATTAATCCTCCAATAATCGTCAAGGTTTATCTTCTCGATCAACTTAAAAATAAATTGCATATACCTCCTCAAAGTCAGAACTCAACATCGGAATAGAAATTTTAATCACTTCTAAAATCTTTGTAGCCTTAACCATGTTTATTGAATTCATATTTGAGATCCTCAAAAATTTAATGACATAATCTCACTCCTCTATTATTCTAAAAATAACATCTTATTTCTACCTTTTAATTTATAACTCCACAAATGTACATATCAGTGCTTACGGTCTCTGATACTCAAGGTGCACTCAATGCATCTAGTGTCTATAATTTTGTACTAAAATTGTACTGCCTGAATCACTTGTACTATTACCTCCAATGATCAAAGTTATCATCACATATATTTTCTTCCATGATTTTCAATCTATATTAACTGGTATATCATCCGATTATCATCACGCAGAGTGCTTACTGTTTTGAGCGTCATTCTCGACTAACCCTCGAAATAGAACCATTATCACTCTTGGTATTATATCACTAGCCTCATTAATGGATCATTCATCAAGCTCATTATAACTCATGATTACATGTATCTACTATAACACTCATGTTTCTTTACTCTCGTGGGCATGTATATGGTTCTTCATCTCGATGGTTGTATAGGTATTCCTCTTTAACTTTTTTAGCCTGTTAACTGATCGGTGATACGCTTCACCATTTTTATTACCAATTCTGATATGACACCTTATTATAACTCCTCATGCATATAAATTTCTTTACCTTTAACACGCCCGATATCAATCATCCGATTGGACGTCATGCTCCATTAATCCTTAACACAATTCCTTGATACCTAATTGTTTACATAGGTCACTCAATTACATAATCATGATTATCCAGGACGGGTAATTGGCTCTGATACTAACTCTGAGAACTATCACTGATACTCTATACTCTCCTTCTACTTATAGTACTATAATGATACTTATCCTAGAACCATTGTTACAAGGTATTATGCTATGGATAACTCTAGATTAAAGTCTACTGCTCACATGTCCAACTAGAAACACTAACAAACTCACAAGTCACACTCAGTCAAACTAATACAAGACACAACCAAAATTACAAGTCACTAATTATCATACTAACAAGGAATCCTCAAAGAAAATAAGCTCAAAAAAGAACTGGATCAAGGACGGAAGGTATCTTTACTGCTAGTAAAGAAAAGAAGCGATGGAACAAAGTCCTGAAATAACATAAATAGATAAGTCTTGAGATGATACTTTAAGAACCAATTTAAGATACAACCTGATAATCATACACGTCTGTCAGAAATCATGACACACAGAATCCTCGCCACGCCAGTAAGCATAGATGCGATAAACGACAGGTTCCGTAACTAAGGTATGCAACCCTATAATCATGTCATCTAGAATACTCGCCACGCCAACCGGTATGGCTGTGAGAAACTCTAAATCTCATAACTAAAGTATGTGCATCCAAGTTAGGTTCCTACGTTCTCGTCACGACAGCTAATATGGCTGCGATAAACTCTAGGTTCCATAACCAAAGTAGACGTTTTACCTTTCTCACTGTCCTTATCAACATATGTCATCAGATGATACCGTAAATTTTAGCCCGTAAAATTCATCTCGATATGAAATCAATTCAACAACGATACCAAGAATTAAATTTAACAACTGGTCAACAAGAATCAAACTCAACAATGATACCAAGATTCAAATTTTAATAATTAATCAACAATAATCAAATTCAATATCAATGAGTAAGGACGGATGGAAACAAAATGAAAGATTCAAAATTAGAAGTTATAATAAGATTCTCAAGGGGTCATCCCAGGAATCTCTCAAATAATTTTGTGATTGAGTATCCTCTCTCATCCTAGTATCCTATGTCCTATATTCTATAGCAGGTACGTAGTAGTACAACTATGACGTTGTACTACTAGGACATCGTACAACTAGCGAAGTCTGACCTGCATGGGCCACCACTAAAAATGTGTCACGACCCGCACCCGGTTTAGGGCACGAGTGTGTGGGTACGTCCAGCCTACGCCGCAGCATCGGCGGTAGAACGCTGTCTAGGTCAAGTACTATCTAAATAATCTCACACTAGTATCCAACTCCATAAGGAGACACGGATAACACTATAAAATGAACAACATACTCAATCACAACTACAGCACGATAAGAATTTGAAGAAACAAAAGAATACAACACAAGTCTACTGACAAAATAATCATACCTGAAATCAGTAACAACCAATCCCCAAGTGTCAGAAACAAGTCTACTAAGGTCACAGTCTGGAAAAATATTTTCCAGTCAGGAAGGAGCAAAGTACATCTCTAAATAGCAGTTCTATATAAATGACATAAACTATGTAGCAGTTCTAGATGGAAATATACCAGATGCATGTATAGGTACGAGAAATGTACAATGAAAGAAATACTGGAAATACTGTAAGTAAATGCAGGAAAAGAAACAATATGTCTATGAGCAAGAAACCTATGACTAAGTGTGTGAGTACTAGCTTTAACATGTGATCGGCTTGGGAACTTGATCAGGCTGGTTACATATGATTAGCTATGATTCACGAAGGTCAGGCTAACCGTTGGTTAGCTATGATGCATGTAGAGGTCAGGCTAATCACACGTAACAGCTATGAGGCACGGAGATGGTCAGGCCGCACCCGACGTGAGATGTGGGGTGAGCTATGATGCATGTAAAGTTGGGTATGATCACATATCTACACTAAAATACTCTCCACCTCCGACTGGTATAGTAGATCCAATCATGGTACGCTATGGCACGGGACTCCCTAGGAAGGTAGCAAATCTCCCCGGGAATCAGTGTCTGTACATGCACAAGATAACAAGGAAACAAGTCTTGTACAAGCTACACCATGAATAAGGAATAATATCTCATGACGAGATCCGTGTATACCAATCCGTGTAACCAATGTGTCAAGAACATGGATATTTACACTAGATACAGTGAACATAGGAGATATCATAAATTAGAAACTAATCAGAGAATGTACTCGCCTTTGGTCCTTAGCTGGTGAATACCGAGGTCCTGTTCCAGAATATCGCCTGGAGGAACCAACAGTCCTAAAGACATATAATAAATAATACAATATTTGCATCAGAAGCTATACTAAACACACAAGCAAATACTAACTCAGGGGCTATGTCAGGCATGGAACTCAGTCAACTAGGGTCATCTAGTTAGACAGACATCTATAACACATTATACCTATTTAACTAACATTAACACCTACAATATTACTTGCACCAAAATAAATACATATACAATATATATGTATATACCATTTAATTCATGCATAATATATATATAGGTTGAACAATATATTTATCATATATATTAATTTTATATATATTAAAATATGCTAAGTATAAATACATAAATATACATATACCAATTTACATATACTAGAATACGTAGTTATATATATATATACCAATTTACATATACTATATACAGTCAAATATACCAAATTACATTCCTATATATATGTTTATACATATACTAAAATACAAATTTTTTTATTAAATATATACCCTTACAAAATATATATATATATATATATACATATATATATATATTTATACCAAAAATAAGAATTATACTATATACAAATTTAGAATTTACGTAAAAGCCAATATATTTATATATCTCTAGTAATTTCAGTTACCAGTCCAAAATAACTAATTTTGAACTAATTTAGATTATTGAAACTATATTTTTAATTAATAATATAAACCCCAAAATTATTATATTTTTGCATACTCGAAACCCTTTTTAATTATAATACATAAATAAATTTTTACACAAAAATAACTAATTTCATACATAAAGAACGGTAAAACAAATTTATATTTTATTTACTAATTTAATTATATAAAAATACTAAACTAATTAATTAATAATTACTAACTGATTAATAATTAATTTACTGATTAATAAATAATTAACTGAATAATTATAACTAATATAAATAAACTAATTGATTAATTAACTACTAATTACATAATTAATTAACTAATTAAACTAATATATATAATTAATAAACTAATTATATAACTAATAACTAATTACCTATACTTAACCCTGACTTAACAGAACAGAAAAAGGAAAGAGGGAAAGAAAGAAGGGCTCACGATGGGTTTCCCGTCGACACGGAGGCGGTCCCGCCGGGGTCGGCCGGCAAGGCACGGGGAAGTCCGGCTCGAGGCGGCGGCGGCGAAGCCCGACGGGTCTGAGGCGGCCACGACTCGACGCGGGATCTGAGAGCTCAGGGCGGCGGTCGACGGCTCGACGGAGGCGGATCTGCTCGAGGCGGCGGGTTCTCGTTCCGAGGAGGCGGTCGGCGGAGTTCGACGACGCAGCGGCTGTCGAACTTGGCGGTGGTCGACTCGAGGAGGATCCGAGGCGGCGGCGTGGGACTCGAGAGCGGCGGCGGTCTCGTATCGAGGCGGCGGGTGCTCGGTTTGACGCGGCGGCGTCGAACTCGGCGGATCTGGCTGCTTCCGGTCGAAGGTCGGCCACGACGACGAGGAGGACTCGCAGTCACCGGCGCTCGACGGATCTGGGCGGCCACCGGCGCTCGTCGGAGTTAGGTTAGGGTTCTGTGTGTATCAGGGGGTGGGATCGTGTCCGAAGCTGGACACGGGGATGGTTGTTGTGTGGTGGCTGACAGGGACGGACGTGTCCGGGTGTTGGACACGAGGGTGGTGTACTGTGGTGTGGGGGTTGTGTCCGGGTGTGTCAGACACGAAAATCTGGTTGTAATATTATAAATCTGGACACAGAAAATGAATGGATACGGTGGGACACCCGGGGTCGGACCCGAGGCCAACACGGCTGACACGGTGATGCTGGACACACGGACACGAGCACACAAAAAATGGTGGTGATGGCTTGTTGGCTTGTGGAGATTTGTGAGGGCTAGCTAGGGTTTCTTGGGAATGGTGATGAGAGACTTAAATAGGGAGAGAGAGTTGTGGGCTAAAGGGTGAGGATTGGCCCAATGATGAATGGCCAGGATTTAATATAAAGGGCTTTTCATGTGGGAAGAATGAGGGTGTGAATGGAAGACGGTAAACTGGAAAATATAATTTAAAAAAATGTTTTAAGAGGCTTCCAAGGCTAACTGATTCTAATTTAGCTACTAATTAATTCCATTTTTCAAAAACCCTAGAAAATATGAAATTCATTTATTTACTATTCCAAAAATGGATATGAAAATTTATTATGAACAACTAGTCCTTCTATAATTTTGTTAAACAAATAATTTTATGATTTCAAGCAAAAATATATTCGAAGCTATAGTATTATATTTACATCATTATTTATCTAGTTATTTTATAATAAATCGACATTTAGAAAAAAGGATTTTCATACAAGATTTTAAATTATCTTCTAAAATCAAACATTGCTCAAAATCTAATACTATAAATTTCAAGGAAAAAATATTTTATAAACTTGGTATTTAAAATAAATAAAAATCTAATTATTTCGGAAATTTGGAAATCGGAGGTTACAAGTTTGATCCAATTCTGAGAATGTTGACAAAATTGCGTATCGTGGGCCCCACAGGTTCCACTTGACGGGCGATTTTGTGATCGGCTCATCTGAATCTAATTCTGGAAGTTCCGTTAGGTTCGTATCATCGTTCCTGACTTGTAGACACTAAGTTGGAGGAATTTGGAGTCCTTTGACCCTGACACGCTTTTTGGTGCAAAGTGGCCCACATGTAGACCCCGCTTTGGGCCGGAAATGTCATTTTTGCCCCTGTATCCAAATTGGACTTAAGGACAGGCGTTTCTAGCTATTTGATATCTTCTGAGACGGTTGGTGATGTTTATTACAGCTTTTGGAGGAGTACCCACAGGATCCACTGATACAGGGACGACTGTTGGTATTCGGACACCAAGCAAGTGTACCTTGCCAAACTCTGCAGTATTGTTACATATTTTCCTTGCTTCATTATATTGATGTGCATGCTTAATCTAGGATCGTGTGACGTACTTAGCGTCCGATTATTAGTCGGGTGCCAACACCGTACGCGGTGTTGGGTACTGTCATCTAGAGATGAACATTCGTGACACTTTACATTCTCGTACTTATCTTATCAAGTACACTATGACCCAGGACACTTGACACTATTCATGAGACAGGATCTTCCTGAGATATTCATGGTGATTCTGTATAGGATACAGGACTTGACATGGACATTATATTCTTAGATATTGTATGACTTTTTGCATTAGCTATGATCCCGCTTGACATGGACATGAGACGTTATGGTCATGATATGCGTGGTGACATTGGGTGGGGAGAGACACACAGGCTATAGGCTGTTTTATATATATATCTTCTATTATTGCGAGGTTGTAGACTCTCGGAGCAGAGCTAGACCCACTACCGGTTATTACCGCTACCGGCTCCCCGACACAGAGCTTGTAGTGGCTCAGCCTGAGTACTCGTGTTGCTCTCATCTTGCATTTCACATAGATGGTTACATACTTACCCTATTTATCTTATTATTGCTGCACTGCTTATATTTTGGCTTGTATATTTTCTGTACCTTGCTATGTCCCCTGAGGACCTGGATATGGATTATGTCCCCAGGATTTGAGGACGAGATCTATCCCGAGGTATACGGGACCACAGCAGGAGCTGATCCAGGAGCTGTACCGCCATCCGAGGACGAGGTGTTAGCCGAAGACTTTTCCTGAGTATCCATGTTTCATGCTCAGTATTTATTTATTTCAGTCATTTATATTCTGGACCGTTGAACCATTGTATCAGATATTTATCGGGTTGTTCTCCGAAGCACTTTGTTGAGACTAGCTGATGATTTACATTCCTTATTTATTTTATGGATCATATTTTATATCTTGTGTGGATGAGATTAGTTATGCCATATTCTCGTAGACTTGATTTTGCAGCTTAAGTATGCCCTGATGGATCCATTAAATTGGGTTTGTCTATCGGTGTGTACTGCTGGCCATTGCCACGTATCTGTTCCCTCGATATTTTGGGACTGGGACATGACATAGTTTTTGTGGTGGCCCATGCAGGTCTACGACTAAATTGTTCGGTTTCAACTTAGGGACTGAACAAGCCTGCCCTAAGGATAGGATAAGTTCTAGGATCTCAACCATTATTTAAACCATTTTTGAACTCTATATCGAACTCAAATTTGTTACTTGATTTGCATCCTGTGTTGATTCCTCTGAGCGTTCTTATAGTTTATCTTTTGGTTGCATAGTAATGGATCCCAGGAATGGAGATGAGATTCCCTTGGATACGCCATACGACGTTGTGGTTACTTATATAGACGGAGTAATACCAGGGAATGGAGGACAAACATCGCAGAGCGATCAAACCGGCCAGCCTAATCCAAGGTTCCGGAGAGATGACATTCCACCTCCGCCACAGTTCACTCCACAGATGCTAGTTTTCCCGCCAGGGCAAGCCATGGACGGGCAACAGATATTTCAGATGATGTATGACATGATGCAAGCCCAGCAGCAGATTCAGCAAGAGGCCCATCGTCAGTAGGCAGAGTATCTGAGAACCAGTCTGGTATCCGCATTGGAGCAGGCAAATCCACCAGCGAGGCGATCAGCGGTGGGATCTATCACCGATTTTCGTCAGCTCAAGCCTCGTACCTTTTCGGGTAAAGAGGGGCCAGAGGGGCCAACGGAAGTTCATGAATGGCTCACGAACGTTCAGCACCAGTTGGAAGCAGCTGAACTTCCGAAAGAGAAATGGATGACTGCAATCAGAATGCAGTTAACTGAAAATGCACATCACTGGTGGTTAGCAGAAGAGAGGAGGCTCGGACAGGACCGAGTCACATGGGAAGAGTTCTCCAGACTCTTCCAGGAGATATACATTACAGCAGTTGCACGATCAGAGCTCAAAGACAAGTTCAACCGCTTTATCCAAGGCAATATGACAGTGGAATAATACAACACAGAATTTATTCGCCTAAATCGCTTTGCCCCAACCTTGATCTCGACAGAGGAAGAGAAAGCTGAGAAATTCTTTGACGGACTGAAGTTCGAGCTCCAGAGATTGATTGGATCGGTCACACCTACATCATATACCGACGTCCTTGTAGCAGCACGACGCATGGAGCGCGTCACTAGAAGGGAGTCAAATCTGAAGAGGCCCATCACCTCAGCACCATCCAGGACATCACAGGGGGATTCTGCAAAATGGTCCCAGAGGAGTATGCCAGAAAGAGCAGCACATAGGGACAGACCTCTTCCTACTTGTCACCACTACGGCAAGGTAGGACACATTGAGAGAGAATGCAGGCGTAAGTTGGGACTATGTCTGAGCTGCAGATCCAACCAGCATTTTTCCAGGGACTGTTCTGAACGCAGAGACGGAGCACCGAGACTAGCTTTACCTGCACCACGACCAGCTTATCCAGCAGTAGGAGTACCGCAGACAGGAGCTGGAGGAGTTAGACCACCAGCTACAGGAGGCTACCAACAGAGACCACCACTGGCACCACAGGCAGCCCTATTTCAATAGACTCAGCAGCAGCAGAGAGGTCTAGCTCAGGGACCAGGACAGGCATTCACATTAGCTGTTGAGGAGAAAGCTACTGCGGGCGAGGTTATCGCAGGTACTATTTTAGTAGCTTCATTACCAGCTGTAGCTTTATTTGATTCTGGAGTATCGCACTCATTTATAGCAGCTAGCTTTGTAGCCACCCATAGAGTAGCTACCGCACCCCTTCCGAAGATGAAGAGAATTCTTACGGGAGGTAGAATTATTTCGGTTAGTGACGTCTGTAGATCATGTTCTGTAGTAGTTTATGGAAGAGAGATGCGAGCTCAATTTCTGATCTTTTTCATGTCGGATTATGATATTGTACTTGGTATGGACTGGTTAAGTCAGTACCATGCGACTCTTGATTGCCGACTTGGACGGGTTATATTTAGACCGCCTAGACATCCAGAATTTGAGTTTCTTCGAGGAGCAGTAGAGCAAGGAGTTCAGCCTACTCTTAGGGTACTATCTGTAGAAGGGAAGACAGGTTACCCAAGAGTCATATCAAAGTTTGTGGATGTATTTCCTGATGATCTTCCAGGTTTACCGCCTGATCGGGAAATAGAATTCATAATAGACAACTCCAGGAGCAGAGCCTATCACTTCATCAGTATATCGGCTAGCACCTAAGGAGTTAGTGGAGTTGAAGGAACAGGTTGATGATCTTCTGGAAAAGGAATTTATTCGACCCAGTGTTTCACCTTGGGGAGCACCCATATTATTTGTACCGAAGAAGAATGGAACAGTACGGTTGTGCATTGACTATATGGCACTAAATGCTGTGACCATCAAGAACAGGTATCCCTTACCACGTATTGATGATCTATTCGATCAATTGAGTGGTGCTAGGGTATTCTCGAAGATTGACCTTAGATACGGCTATCTTCAGATCAAAGTAAGGAAGGAAGACATACCGAAGACAGCTTTCAGGACCAAGTATGGACATTATGAGTTCTTGGTAATGCCGTTTGGTTTAACCAACGCGCCAGCAGTGTTTATGAGTTTGATGAACAGAGTCTTTCATCAGTTCTTGGATAAATTTGTGGTTGTGTTCATTGATGACATTCTAATATATTCCAAGAGCCATGAAGAGCACGAGGAGCATCTCAGAATCGTGTTAGAGACCTTGAGACAGGAGAAGTTATATGCCAAACTCAGTAAGTGTGAGTTTTGTATGGATAAAGTGCCTTTCTTGGGACATATCATCTCAGGAGAAGGACTTTCAGTTGATCCGGAGAAAGTTGCGGCAGCGGCAATAGAGACTTGGCCTACACCCACATCAGTTGTAGAGGTGAGAAGTTTTCTCGGACTTGCAGGATATTACCGAAGGTTTGTAGAAAATTTCTCAAGGATTGCAGAGCCTATGACGAAGTTGACACGTAAAGACCAGGAGTTTATATGGACAGAAGACTGCTAGAAGGCTTTTGAAGAATTGAAGAGAAGATTAACAACAGCATCTGTCTTGACTCTTCCTTCAGGGTCAGGAGGTTTTGTTGTTTACAGTGATACATCAGGTAGTGGACTAGGATGTGTTTTAATGCAACATGCAAAGTTATTGCTTATGCATCGAGACAGTTGAAGGTCCACGAGAAGAACTACCCAACACACGATCTGGAGCTAGCAGCAGTTATATTTGCACTGAAGATCTGGAGGCACTATCTTTATGGGGAGAAGGTAGAAATCTTTACTAATCACAAGAGTCTGAAGTATGTATATACTCAGAAGGAGCTCAACATGAGGCAGAGACGTTGGCTTGAACTGATGGTAGATTTTGACATAGATCTGCAGTATCATCCGGGAAAGACGAATGTCGTAGCAGACGCTCTCAGCAGGAAGCCTACGGCTTATTTCTTGACAGTGCAGCCCGAGTTATTGAGAGATCTACAGGAGCTTCAGATAGAAGTTATTTTACCAGGACAGAGTGGCTTGCTGGCTAATCTTGAAATTAAGTCATCACTTGTGGAAAGAATTAAAGAGGAATTGCCCACCGATGCTAGATTCCAAAGACTCAAAGAGAGGACAAAAGCAGGCATGCAGACAGGACTTCGCATACACGAAGACGGGACATTGAGGTTTAGGAATCGCCTGTATGTTCCAAATGGAGAATTGAGACAGGAGTTAATGACTGAAGCACATAGCTCTATGTACTTTGTTCACCCAGGAGGAACTAAGATGTACCGAGACTTGAGACAGTATTATTGGTGGCATGGAATGAAAAGGGAGATTGCAAGAATTGTGGCTAAATATTTAGTCTGTCAGCAAGTAAAAGCCGAGCATTAGAGGACTGCAGGTATGTTACAGCCGCTTCATATACCAGAATGGAAGTGGGAGCATATCACGATAGATTTTGTCACAGGATTTCCAAGGAGCCCCAGCGGAAGAGATGCAGTATGGGTTATTGTGGATCAACTCACTAAATCGGCACACTTCTTGCCATTTAGAGTTGGACAGTCCACAGAGGTACTAGCCGACATGTATATGCGACAAATCGTCAGATTACATGGAGTGCCAGTTAGTATTGTATCGGATCGAGATTCGAGATTTACATCTCATTTCTGGCGAAGCATGTAAGAGAGTCTGGGCACCAGACTCAAATTCAGCACAGCTTACCATCCGCAGACAGATGGCCAATCGGAGCGCACCATTCAGATCTTGGAGGATATATTACGGTCGTGTGTGCTAGACTTTGGAGGATCTTGGGAAGATCATTTCCACTTAGTGGAGTTCTCCTACAACAACAGTTATCAGGCCAGCATTCAGATGGCACCATTCGAAGCATTATACGAAAGGAAGTGCAGATCGCCTATATGTTGGAGTGACGTTGGTGAACGTCAAATACTGGGTCCAGAATTGGTAATGCAGATAGTGGAAAAGGTAAAACAGATTCAGAATCATTTTCGAGCAGCTCAGGACAGACAGAAGCATTGGGCTGATACGCACAGGCGTCCTCTAGAGTTCAAAGAAGGAGAGCACGTATTCTTGAGGATTTTGCCCACTCGAGGTACCATTCAATTTGGGAGCAGAGGCAAGTTGAGCCCAAGTTATATTGGGCTATTTAATATTCTAGAACGCATTGGTGAGGTGGCTTATTGTCTTGCATTACCACCATCCTTAGAGGGAGTGCATGACGTATTCCATGTCTCACAGCTGTGAAGGTACGTGACCGACCCAAGTCACGTAGTCGATCATTCAGAGATTGCAGTAGGCCCTAGCTTGAGATATGAAGAACAACCAGTTGGCATCCTCGACGTCAGTGAGAAGACATTGTGAGGACAGACAATCAGACTGGTTCGTGTACCTTGGAAACATCATTCTTCTGGCGAATCGACTTGGGAACGAGAGGATAGTATGCGACAGCGTTATCCTCACTTATTCACGGAGGCAGTTATCACCTAAGCATTCTTGTAATTTCCATAGTTCTTCCTTTGGTAGCTTATTCTTTGATTGCGAGGACGCAATCCTCTTAAGGGGGGTAGATTGTAAACACCCTATTTTTTTCATAATATTTTATATAATTTTTTACCCAATTTTTTGGTGTTCTTATGGATAAAGAACCAAGGTAATTATGAGCAAAGGATTTATAATTCTGTTTATCAATATTAAAATATTATAGAAATAATATTTTATGGTGTAAAACAGAAAACCCGATATAGGGTATTTTTCTGTGTATTTATTGGACTTCGAAAACGCGTTTAAAGCACTAAAAACTATTGGATTTATAAACTGAACCAAACCCAAACTAAACCTGAACCAAACCCAAACCAAACCAACCCACTGATTGAACCAATCCAACCAGCTTATTGGGTCGGGTCGGGTCAGGTCGGATCCGAGCCAAACCCGACCCGAAACCCAATTGGGAAAACCCTAGCCGCCTGAGTTACTGTAGCGGCTATAAAAGCCCTCGTAAAGCGTGCCCAGCCGCCGACAACTTACCACGCCGTCACCTCACTCTGACTACTTTATCTAAACCCTAAGCCCTCCGTCTCTCGATGACTCCGCCATCACCCCAGCGACCCGCCGCCACGACCCCGACGTTGCTCCACCCCAGCAGCCGACCCTCAGCCCTAACTCCTCCACCCGGCTCCCCCATCTCCGCCGCCCTCTGCAACAATTTCCTCCACCCTGTTCTCCCCGCTGCCGGAACCCTAGACGAGCCACCGACCTCACGACTCCACGCCGCCGCTCCCCATCACCCCTCGAACTCTCCCTCTTCTCCATCCCTCCGCCGCCCGAGACCCACCAACGCCGACCCAACTCCGGTCATCCTCTCCGCCCAGCCTTCGACGACCCTGCCTCCGCCGGCGAGTCCACCCAGCCCCCGGACATAGCCCTAGCGGCGGACACACGAGCCCTCGACCTGGAAGCGAGCAGCAGGATCCAACAGAGGACGCAGGACACGAAGTTCACGCACGGATACGTAAAAAATAGATTCACATGGCCCTGTTCAGGTAGCATTTTCCCTCACCTCATATCTCCGTTTTCAATTCCGTCAGTTACAACGCGTAGACTGTATAACCCTCTCGGTGCCCGTGCAACCCGCTCGATGCATCGCGTCCTATGGTGATCGCAAATCACGATCCAAAAACAGAAAAAACAACGCCATGTTTCACCCCGGAACTGAGTGCGCCCCGCCAAACGGGACGACTTGGTCGCACACGGTCTTTACCGAAACATGCGCGTCATTGATACGGACGTGTGAGATTTTGCAGAAGCTGATTTGGATGTGCGTGCACACCGAAATCAACGCGTATCCGCCGACAACGCCCCATATCCGTCCATTCTGGAATACGCTGTAACTTTGTGTACACACGTCGGAACGATACAAAACTTGTGCCATCGAACTCATAGAAATACGCTGGTCCTGTGACACAAGTTGGGTCCGATTCTGAGAACGTTGACAAAATCGCGTATCGTGGGCCCCACAAGTTCCACTTGACGGGCGATTTTGTGATCAGCTCATCGGAATCCAATTCTGGAAGTTCCGTTGGGTTCGTATCATCGTTCCTGACTAGTAGACACTAAGTTGGAGGAATTTGGAGATCTTTGACCCTGATACGCTTTTCGGTGCAAAGTGGCCCACATGTGGACCCCGCTTTGGGCCGGAAATGTCATTTTTGCCCATGTGTCCAAATTGGACTTAAGAACAGGTGTTTCTAGCTATTTGATATCTTCTGAGACGGTTGGTGATGTTTATTACAGCTTTTGGAGGAGTACCCACAGGATCCACTGATACAGGGACGACTGTTGGTATTTGGACACCAGGCAAGTGTACCTTGCCAAACTCTGCAGTATTGTTACATATTTTCTTTGCTTTATTATATTGCTGTGCATGCTTAACCTAGGACCGTGTGACATACTTATCATCCGATTATTAGTCGGGTGCCAACACCGTACGCGGTGTTGGGTACTGTCATCTAGAGATGGACATTCGTGACACTTTACATTCTCGTACTTGTCTTATCAAGTACACTATGACCCAGGACACTTAATACTATTCATGAGACAGGATCTTCCTGAGATATTCATGGTAATTTTGTATAGGATACAGGACTTGACATGGACATTATATTCTTAGATATTGTATGACTTGTTGCATTAGCTATGATCCCGCTTGACATGGACATGAGATGTTATGGTCATGATATGCGTGGTGACATTGGGTGGGGAAAGACACACAGGCTACAGGCTGTTTTATATATATATATCTTCTATTATTGCGAGGTTGTAGACTTTCGGAGCAGAGCTAGACCCACTACCGGTTATTACCGCTACCGGCTCCCCGACACAGAGCTTGTAGTGGCTCAGCCTGAGTACTCGTGTTGCTCTCATCTTGCATTTCACATAGATGATTACATACTTACCCTATTTATCTCATTATTGCTGCACTGCTTATATTTTGGCTTGTATATTTTCTGTACCTTGCTATGTCCCCTGAGGACCTGGATATGGATTATGTCCCCAGGATTTGAGGACGAGATCTATCCCGAGGTATACGGGACCGTAGCAGGAGCTGATCTAGGAGCTGTACCGCCATCCGAGGATAAGGTGTTAGCCGAAGACTTTTCCTGAGCATCCATGTTTCATGCTCAGTATTTATTTATTTCAGTCATTTATATTCTGGACCGTTGAACCATTGTATCAGATATTTATCGGGTTGTTCCCCGAAGCACTTTGTTGAGGCTAGCTGATGAATTACATTCCTTATTTATTCTGTGGATCATATTTTATATCTTGTGTGGATGAGATTAGTTATGCCATATTGTCGTAGACTTGATTTTACAGCTTAAGTATGCCCTGATGGATCCATTAAATTGGGTTTGTCCATCGGTGCGTACTGCTGGCCATTGCCACGTATCTGGTCCCTCGGTATTTTGGGACTGGGGCATGACAGGAGAAGAAACCCCAAAAGCTGTAAAAACTCCTACATGAATAGTTGAAGTAGGAGGAGCAACTCCAGCTGTCTGAGTGGCAGGTCGAGAGGTAGCAAACCTCTCGGAAGCTACGGGTCCCGATCTCAGCGACCTAGTCTTCGGTGGCATCCTGAAGACAGATCGAAACAAGAAGAAATAAATTAAGTCAAAAAATATGGTATCATCAAAGAAGGACAGTAAAATTTAAAGGAAGCAATTATTCAGAATAGCAAAATAAATTTTGAAATTTCCTAGTTGTGATTAAGCATACTCTCACCTATACCCTATCTCATGATCGTAATGGCACTCTATGTCTGAGCACTACTACGATACTGTAGTATTTGCGACCTAATCTTACTCTTTAAGACCTGCATGGGCCACCACTAAAATGTGTCACAACCCACACCCAAAAATTGGGCATGAGTCGTGGGTACGTCCAGCCTACACCGCAGCATCAGTGGTAAAACGCTGTCTAGGTCACAAAATAACTAACATAACTCACAAAATAAAATATGTCAATAATCTCAACTCCATAAGGAGGACAAGGTAAAAATAATGAATATGTATATGATCATCAATTCATAATGTACTCAATCATAATAATTATAAAAAAGGTAAATAGCACGATAAGATGTGAAAATAGTATAAATGAAGTTTCGACATAAGTCTAGAACACAACTCAAATAACAATAAGTCTAAGTGTCTATCTATATCAACACAAATAAGATCTCAACATAATATTACTCAAGTCTCAAGTTTAGAACAACCCAATACATAAATAAACTAGGCTAAGTTATGTCTAAACAACTGCGGGTGGTATCTCCCCTATATGGAGTGGCTCCTCTGGAATCTCTGGGATGTAATCACCATCTACTCTTGGACCATAATGGGTAGGACAGAAATCCTCAAGATCCTCTAAAAAATATTATCTAGTCAGGATTGGAGTGAAGCACAAACACTAACAGTAATTTTAATTATATTGATAAAAACTATAAAGCAGTGAGTAAGAAATATACATGATGGAATAAAATACTGGAATATAAGGAAGACTAGGGAGACATGTAATCATCATATAGAAATTACTAGTACTGAACATATATATGTGAATGCTAGAAATGAATGTACTGGAGAAAGAGTAGAAATACTGGCTAAGTGCCATGAAATATCAGTTTGCTTTGTGATCGGCTTAGGACTAGATCAGGCTTGTTATATATGATTGGCTATGATACATGTAAGGTCAGGCTAACCATATGGTTAGCTATGATGCGAGCAAAAGTTAGGCTAATCATATATAACAGGCTATGAGGCATGTAAATGGTCAGGCTACACCCTATGTGTTGTGTGGTGTGAGCTATGATGCATGTAAGGTGGGGTATGATCACATAACTTGCTAATATTTTCCTGTCCATATCTAGTACGATAGATTCCAATCAGGACCCTTCATGACAGGTATCTACGATACTAGCCCGTGTATCCAATGTGTCGAAAACAAGTATACACTACAACTAGAATCATAGTGATGATAAAAATAATAAAAATTGTTAGAGAATGTACTTTCCTGCAGTCCCGAGCAACAAATGAAGATCGATGTCCAAGATGGAATCACAATGACCTATATATCAAATATTAATGTTAAAGAGTGATTTAAAGTGATATACATGTGCAACTAGCTAATTATGGTATTTCTAGGCCACTTCTAGGTCCAAACTAGGCTAATATCTTGTAATTCTAGGTTTGGTGATCTATACTAGCTGTTACTAGGGTGTTCTAAGTCATACCAATGTCTACTAGTCTATATTAGATAATAACTATATAATACTAGTTAATAATATATATATATATATATATATATATATATATATATATATATATATATATATATATATATATATATATATATATATATATATATATATAATATCAAATGCCACTTAGTACCACTGATACTCTAATTGACATCAATCTAACTTACACCTACATGTGAACACTCAAGGATATACCAAGGTAACTTACCTACTAATATGTATTAGTGATACTCACCTAGATATACCCATAATATCTTACACTTATAGCTTTTGTACATACTAACCACTGACCTGCACCACAATCCAATTCACTTCACACTTGGATACCTTATTTGGCACACTGAAATGCCTGATACACTCCTAATACCTACTCCACCTTACCAGTTACACGCTCCTATCCAATTACTCATACTATCACTAAACCCACAACCTCATAAGCATACTGATACACTAACAACCAATCCCCCCTTCACTTGCAACCACTAAAAGAAGTTTCTTGCAGTAAATGGCACTACATCTACTACCTACACCGACCCCTTATAACTGCTCACCTACAGGGCAAGTAGCTGATGCTACTTCTGCATCAACTGCTATGGGAAACTCCCCCCTTCACTAATACAATACCTCCACCTACCTTAACACATCTACACACATAGAAACATATAAACAACATTAACACACTACCCCATAATCATCAAACACATATACACAGAGACACTCTATATCAGTGAACACCTCATAACTGATACCACTGCCTTCAATATCAACTGTAACAACACACACGTAACAAGTTTCAACATAGTCACAGTATATTCACTGATATGCTTATACCTGATCCCCTAACCCTTGATTACACAACAACACTAACTAACAACAACATCAACTAACAACAACAATAACCTACTTACATTATCATAACACTTATACCTCTGTTGTTGCTGCAGATTGAACAGCAACTTGAGGTTGCTAGGGATCTAAGTGAGCCCCTCTCCATATATTAATCAAGACACACACACACACATATGTTGCTGCCCCATTGCTGCTATGCTAATGCCATGTGTCAAAGTGAATACTGTTGTTACTTTTGCTCTAATATTCAGTTTCTAGTTCCTTCTATTCATTCACTTGATTACCACACAATAAATGCATATAAAATCGTTCCCATATACATACACATATATATAAAGAATCTCTAATATATATATATATATATATATATATATATATATATATATAAGGAAACAATACATATATAAAGAATATGATTTCTTACAAATACACACTGTTATCAAACACAGTGTATCAGTCCACCATCCAAACACACTGTCACTACCACATTCTGAAAACAGGGGTATTTTTGACTTTTACAATATTTAATATTATTGTAGTTACAATTATTTAATTGCATGATAATTATTTTAATTTAAATAAATATATGTGATGTGTAATTAGATATAATATTATATACAGTGTACATTTGTGGTTGAGCTAGTAGACTTGACCTAGAAGCCCAGTAGATGACCACCTGTCCGAATTATAAAATTCGGGATTTTTATTATTTATTTAGAATTTATTTATTGGAGCTTGTAATTAATTACCGTAAATTATTTAATTATTGCGCATTGCCTTTGCTTCGATATTTGGAGCAGTATCCTGACTTTTGTCTTCCAACAAATTTCACAATCTTGCCCTAGGCATGCCCGCCTTCCATTCTGCTATTTTTGTAACTCATAATTATGCTCTTTGTGCATTATTTCTAGCCGCACAAAATTTCGTCGCGGACGTTATTTAATAAATCCCTATTTTGCATCGTTGTGCGTTCCAATCGAAAATTGGAGGCCATCTTGACCTATTTTTCGTGCGGCCCAAATTAGGGTAATATTCTGTTCTGAGTCTTCTTCAATATTGGTATTGATGACCTGACCTGATTTTGGCTCCATGTACTCATAATTAATTATTGAACACAACTTGCATTTATTTCTATTTAAATTGAGGATACTATTTTATCTGATTCTAAAAATTCCAATTTAATTCCAGTGCCCTGCTAATTGAGCCCGTACCGGTCTTACAGTGCCCCCTGACCCTACAAAACACCGGACCCCGAATTGCCCGCCAAATTTTTGTCATTTCATGTGTTTGTGCAATTTTCCGAATTTAAGGGGCTAAGTTGCAATTATTCAATTATAGGTGTCATCACCCCATTGTCCAAGACCAAATGGAAAGGTTATTTATTTGTGGACCAAATTGCATTTTCCCCACTCTACTTTACATGAAAACAATTATTCTCCATGACCAATCTGGACCACACAATTAATGGGCCAATCCCCACCTTTCATTTACACAACTCCCTCCTATTTAATGTACTATCAAGCCCTAATCCCAAAAATTTAACCTAGGAAAACACACCCCAAGCCTCCCCTAACCGTAGCTCTCTCTTCCTCATTTTTTTCTTTCATTTTCTTCTTCCTTTCTTCTTCTTTTTCTTCTTCCTTTCTTCTTCTTTTTCTTCTCCTTCTTCTCTATTATTTTTTTTTCATTTCATTTAAATTCAAATTAGAGAAGAAGGGGGGGAACACTGTTCACCCCCCCGGTTCCTGTTCACCGCCGGCCCACGGTCACAACTTCTCCGGCTGCTCCCTTCACCACCCCCCATCTCCTCCTTCCACCATCGTCGCCCATCACCATCTACTCGGCCAACTTCTCCGGCCTCCCTGCCCGCTGCACACCCGTCCTGTCCCCGACTGCACCCCGGCGGATCCGGTCTGCAGCAGATCCCCGCTGCTCATTTCTCCGGCCGGCGAGCATCCATCCATCCATCACGACCATTGCCGAGTCCCTCTCCCTCTGCGTTCACCACTCCGGCGCAGCCGACGAGTCCTCCTCCCGCTGTGTATTCCGGCAACCAACCGAGGCTCCGACCACCACGGGAATCTCCTCCGGCCCGCTGCTCCCATTCCCCGCTGTGCTCTTCCTCTCCGCCGATCTTTCCGACGAACCCGACTCCATCTGCTCCGGCCCCCTCATTCAGCTCCGGCCATCCCTCGGCTTCGCGGAGTTGCTGTCCCCATTCCTCGACGGCCAGTCCGGCCATCCTCCTCCTCCTGAACCGACTCCCTGGCCACCCCGAAGCTCCTCGCCGTTCTTCCCTCGACGAACACTACATCACCACCACCGATAGCTCCGACTCCAGTCACTGTGAGCTCCTCCCCTTCTTCCTCCTTCACTATGTAATTGTGTATATATTTGTATACATTAATTTATGTGTAGATATATACATAAGTGTATATAAATACGTATATGTATATTTGTGTAATCGTGTATGTGTATACGTCTATGTGTATGTGCGTATTTGTGTGTATATAAGTTCGTATATTTTCTCCCTATATATATATGTATGTTAATGTATAAATACGCATCGGTATACATATATATATATATACATATATATATATATATGTATTGGCATAATTTTGTGTTATTATATAAGTATTCATATACATACATCTGTACATGTATGTGTGTTGGTTATTTTGTACAGTATATTTAATATAGTATAAACTCAATTGGCTTAGTAATTGTGTATTTTGATTATATATATATTATATGTATTAATTTGTATAGCTATTCATATATATTTTCAGTATATGTATGTAAATATTATTGGTATATATGTAAATACGTACCTTGGTAATATGTTTTTATATATGTACGTATTTGGCGTGTATATATATATACACGTAGCTTATATATGTTAATATATTTATACTTGTATATAATATAAGTACCAATTGGATGTGTATATATATATATATATATTGTTTGGTATTTTGATATATATATATATACTTGTATACATATAGGGTATATGTATATTTATTTAGTGTATGTATATATATATACATATTCCTAAATAATGGGTGTCATGTATGTTTTATATACATATATATATATAATATATTTCCATTTAATATATATATACACTAATACATATTTGTATATACTTTGGAATAACCATATATATGTATTATATTTAATTATTGATATATGTATATATAGATACTAGATGACCCTAGTTGACCAGTGCCCTGCGTTCAGTATCTTATGATTATGTTAGTGTAACATCTGATGCAAATATTATTTTTATCATATATCTATAGGACTATTGGTTCGTCCTGCGAGACTTCAAGGGCAGGACATTGGTATTGACAGCTAAGGACCCAAGGCAAGTACATTCTCTGATTAGTTTCTAATTTATGATATCTCCTATGTTCACTGTATCTAGTGTAAATATCCATGTTCTCGACACATTGGTTACACGGATTGGTATACACGGATCTCGTCATGAGATGTTATTCCTTATTCATGGTGTAGCTTGTACAAGACTTGTTTTCCTTGTTATCTTGTGCATGTACAGACACTGATTTCCGGGGAGATTTGCTACCTTCCTAGGGAATCCCGTGCCATAGCGTACCATGATTGGATCTACTATACCAGTCGGGGGTTTGGGGAGTATTTTAGTGTAGATATGTGATCATACCCAACTATCCATGCATCATAGCTCACCCCACATCTCACGTCGGGTGCGGCCTGACCATCTCCATGCCTCATAGCTGTTACGTGTGATTAGCCTGACCCCTCCATGCATCATAGCTAACCAACGGTTAGCCTGACCTTCCATGAATCATAGCTAATCACATGTAACCAGCCTGATCAAGTTCCCAAGCCGATCACATGTTAAAGCTAGTACTCACACACTTAGTCATAGAATTCTTGCTCATGGACATATTATTTCTTTTCCTGCATTTACTTACAGTATTTCCAGTACTTCTCTCATTGTACATTTCTCGTACTTATACATGCATCTGGTATGTTTTCATCTAGAACTGCTACATAGTTTATGTCATTTATATAGAACTGCTATTTAGAGATGTACTTTGCTCCTTCCTGACTGGAAAATATTTTTCCAGACTGTGACATTAGTAGACTGGTTTCTGACACTTGGGATTGGAAGTTAAGGATTGCAGGTATGTTATGTTATCATTAGACTTGTGCTGTATTCTTTTATTTCTTCATTTCCTTTCGTGCTGTAGTTGTGATTGAGTATTTCTAGATTTATTTTAGTGTTATCCGTGTCTCCTTATGGAGTTGGATACTAGTGTGAGATTGTTTAGATAGTACTTGACCTAGACAGCGTTCTACCACCGATGCTGCGGCGTAGGCTGGACGTACCCACGCTCTCGTACCCCTAAACCGGGTGCGGGTCGTGACACATTTTTAGTGGTGGCCCATGCAGGTCAGACTTCGCTAGTTGTGCGATGTCGTAGTAGTGCGACGTCATAGTTGTACTACTGCGTACCTGCTATTAAATATAGGACATAGGATACTAGGATGAGAGAGGATACTCAATCACAAATTCTTGAAAGATTTCCTGGGATGACCCCATGAGAATCTTATTTTCAATTTAAATCTTTCCTTGTTTCCGTCCGCTCTCGCTTGTTGTTACTGAACTTGATTCTTGTTGAGCAGTAATTAAATTAAATTCTTGGTATCATTGTTGAGTTTGATTCTTGTTGACCAGTTGTTAACTTTAATTCTTGGTATCGTTGTTGAGTTGATTTCAATTGAGATGAATTTTACGGACTAAAATTTACGGTATCATCTGATGACATATGTTGATAAGGACAGTGAGAAAGGTAAAACGTCTACTTTGGTTATGGACCCTAGAGTTTATCGCAGCCATATTAGCTGTGGTGACGAGAACGTAGAAACCTGACTTGGATGTACATACTATAGTTATGAAGCTTAGAGTCTTTCGCAGCCATACCGGTTGGCGTGGCGAAGATTCTAGACGACATGATTATAGAGTGCATACCTTAGTTACGAAACCTATCGTTTATCGTATCTATGCTTACTGGCGTGGCGAGGATTCTGAGTGTCATGATTTCAGACAGACGTGTATGATTATCAGGTCGTATCTTAAATTGGTTCTTAAAGTATCATCTCAAGACTTATCTATTTATGTTATTCCAGGACTTTGTTCCATCGCTTCTTTTCTTTACTAGCAGTAAAGATACTTTCCGTCCTTGATCCAGTTCCTTTTTGAGCTTATTTCTTTGAGGATTCCTTGTTAGTATGATAATTAGTGACTTGCAATTTTGGTTTTGTCTTGTATTGGTATTGACTGAGTGTTGCTTGTGAGTTGTAAGTGTTTTCTAGTTGGACATGTGAGCAGTAGACTTTAATCTAGAGTTAACCATAGCATAATACCTTGTAACAATGGTTCTAGGATAAGTGTCATTATAGTACTATAAGTAGAAGGAGAGTATAGAGTATCAGTGATAGTTCTCAGAGTTAGTATCAGAGCCAACATACCCGCCCTGGATAATCATGATTATGCAATTGGATGATCTACGTGAACAATTAAGTATCCAGGAATTGTGTTAAGGGTTTATGGAGCATGATGTTCAATTTGATGATTGATATCGGGTGTGTTAAAGGTAAGGAATTGTATATGCATAAAAGAGTTAATGGGCTGTCATGAGTGGAGAAATATCGGAATTGGTAATGAAGATGGTGAAGCGTACCATGGATTAGTTTAACAGGCTATAAAAAGGTTAAAAGGAAATACATATACAACCATCGAGATGAGGAACCATATACTTGCCCATGAGAATAAGAAATATGAGTGTTATAAAAGGTACAGCTAATCATGAGTTCTAATAAGTTTGAGGAGATGATACAATAATGAAGCTAGTGATATAATACCAAGAGTGCTAATGATTCTATATCGAGGATTAGTCGAGAATAACGTTAATAACAGTGAGCACTCTGTGTGATGATAATTGGATGATATACCAGTTGACATAAATTGAAATCATGAAAGAAAATACAGGTGATGATAACTTTGATCATTGGAGGTAATAGTATAAGTGATTCAGGAAGTACAATTCTAGTACAGTTATAGACACTAGATGCATTGAGTGCACCTTGAGTATCAGAGACCGTGAGCACTGATATGTACATTTGTGGAGTTATAAATTAAAAGGGGAAATAAAATTTTATTTTTAGAATAATTGAGGAGTTGAGATTACGTCATTAAATTTTGAGGATTTCAAATATGAACTCAATAAACATGGTTAAGGCTACAAAGACTTTAGAAGTGAAAATTTTATTTCGATGTGGAGTATCTGACTTTGAGGAGGTATATGCATTTTAAAGTTGTTCGAAAAGTTAAGCCTTGACGATTATTTGAGGATTAATTTTATGGTGGATGAGAGATATGAATATTAATATATGAGTAGATAAAATACATGTGTAAGGATCTGGTGATTGAGCATGATTGAGATGGCACCGCAGACTGACTTGGGTGTCCATCTAAAGTTGTATTGGAAAGAGCAGTATTTAGTATGGTGTTGCACTTGACGTATATTTGAGTGATAAGAACGACTAGTATGAACAATTGTAGTAGGAACGGGAACTGACAGAGGGTATGGTACTAAAGAGATAGAGGTATCAACTTGGATGCATTATTGAATCATGGTTATATTAGAGATTCTTGGCATCAGATTTTGGTATTAATAAATAGGTGTGCAATACGGATGTATTCATGGATTTTGTGGATTAATGAGTAGTTGATATGGGTACCAGTGTACATGAATAGGAATTTGTTAGTGAATGTGCTAGAGTTAAGTGGTTGATAGCAGATACCGCAAGAAATATGTTAGCAGGTTCTTTCTTTTTCTCATGTTGTTTTGTCTTCTGATTGATTGATTCCCTAGTACCGTGGTTTGTATTTGTGATTTTTGATTGATTGTAGCTAGTAGTACACCCTGGCAGAGGCTGCAATACCCTGACGAAAGACACATGACCTATATATTTTCTTAGATTGCATGTCTGTAGGTAGAATCTTCTTAAACCATGATCATTGGGGTTTGGACCATAGCAAAGATCTATGACAAGGTTATGACTTGACAAGAGACATGAGATGCTAAAATTTTGGAAGATAAGCATAAAGAATTAAGGATTATATGGCAGAGTTGATAAATCATTGATTTTATCAAGATTGAGATGTGATTAAATTATCATTAGACTTCGAGGATAAACATTAATTTAAATGAGAGGTTGAGAATTTAATATGGTAGGATTGATGATTATTGATTATGATATATTATCATTAAAATTTTTGAGGAAATTTAGAAGATTATTATTATATTTATTGGACTGGAAGATAAAGATTTAATGGAAATATTAATGGAGGATTTTGCGAGTGTTATATTATTTGAGTATTGTGAAAAAAAAAAAAAAAAAAAAAAAAAAAAGGGAATCAATGATTTAGATCACTAATGAATTAGTGTTGAATTCAAATTTTGGATAAAATTTTAATTTTATAAACGTGCAAGGACTGAATTTTCGATCAAAGGATTGGATGGTAAAAAAAAAAAATTTGTATCTAGTGATTTGCTCAAATTCAAGGAGTAAGATGATAAATGGGTTAGTAATTTAAACACAAACTTTTTGGACGAGTTTTTATTTGGATTCATGGATTAGTGTTTTGATGGAAATTTTAAAATGTGCATTGTTGGATTAAGTTAGAGGAGTAGACATCAATTCGGGTTTTAATTACTAACATCAGATTCGTAGGAGATTATGATACGAATAGAGTTCGATGATAAATTTTAAGGATTTTTTCAGGAATACCATAATTTCAAAATCTTTGAAATTGTGAAATGACAAGGTAGATTATTCAGGATTATGTGGATTGGTGAATTTAACTATTGATGAATAATAAAATAATGAATAAACACTACTATGCGAATTTTAAATTTTGAGAACGAAATTCTTTTAAGATGGGCAGACTTGTCACTACCACATTCTGAAAACAGGGGTATTTTTGACTTTTATAATATTTAATATTATTGTAGTTACAATTATTTAATTGCATGATAATTATTTTAATTTAAATAAATATATGTGATGTGTAATTAGATATAATATTATATACAGTGTACATTTGTGGTTGAGCTAGTAGACTTGACCTAGAAGCCCAGTAGATGACCACCTGTCCGAATTATAAAATTCGGGATTTTTATTATTTATTTAGAATTTATTTATTGGAGCTTGTAATTAATTACCGTAAATTATTTAATTATTGCGCATTGCCTTTGCTTCGATATTTGGAGCAGTATCCTGACTTTTGTCTTCCAACAAATTTCACAATCTTGCCCTAGGCATGCCCGCCTTCCATTCTGCTATTTTTGCAACTCATAATTATGCTCTTTGTGCATTATTTCTAGCCGCACAAAATTTCGTCGCGGACGTTATTTAATAAATCCCTATTTTGCATCGTTGTGCGTTCCAATCGAAAATTGGAGGCTATCTTGACCTATTTTTCGTGCGGCCCAAATTAGGGTAATATTCTGTTCTGAGTCTTCTTCAATATTGGTATTGATGACCTGACCTGATTTTGGCTCCATGTACTCATAATTAATTATTGAACACAACTTGCATTTATTTCTATTTAAATTGAGGATACTATTTTATCTGATTCTAAAAATCCCAATTTAATTCCAGTGCCCTGCTAATTGAGCCCGTACCGGTCTTACAGTGCCCCCTGACCCTACAAAACACCGGACCCCGAATCGCCCGCCAAATTTTCGTCATTTCATGTGTTTGTGCAATTTTCCGAATTTAAGGGGCTAAGTTGCAATTATTCAATTATAGGTGTCATCACCCCATTGTCCAAGACCAAATGGAAAGGTTATTTATTTGTGGACCAAATTGCATTTTCCCTACTCTACTTTACATGAAAACAATTATTCTCCATGACCAATCTGGACCACACAATTAATGGGCCAATCCCCACCTTTCATTTACACACCTCCCTCCTATTTAATGTACTATCAAGCCCTAATCCCAAAAATTTAACCTAGGAAAACACACCCCAAGCCTCCCCTAACCGTAGCTCTCTCTTCCTCATTTTTTTTTTCATTTTCTTCTTCCTTTCTTCTTCTTTTTCTTCTTCCTTTCTTCTTCTTTTTCTTCTCCTTCTTCTCTATTGTTTTTTTTTCATTTCATTTAAATTCAAATTAGAAAAGAAGGGGGGGAACACTGTTCACCCCCCCGGTTCCTGTTCACCGCCGGCCCACGGTCACAACTTCTCCGGCTGCTCCCTTCACCACCCCCCATCTCCTCCTTCCACCATCGTCGCCCATCACCATCTACTCGGCCAACTTCTCCGGCCTCCCTGCCCGCTGCACACCCGTCCTGTCCCCGACTGCACCCCGGCGGATCCGGTCTGCAGCAGATCCCCGCTGCTCATTTCTCCGGCCGGCGAGCATCCATCCATCCATCACGACCATTGCCGAGTCCCTCTTCCTCTGCGTTCACCACTCCGGCGCAGCCGACGAGTCCTCCTCCCGCTGTGTATTCCGGCAACCAACCGAGGCTCCGACCACCACGGGAATCTCCTCCGGCCCGCTGCTCCCATTCCCCGCTGTGCTCTTCCTCTCCGCCGATCTTTCCGACGAACCCGACTCCATCTGCTCCGGCCCCCTCATTCAGCTCCGGCCATCCCTCGGCTTCGCGGAGTTGCTGTCCCCATTCCTCGACGGCCAGTCCGGCCATCCTCCTCCTCCTGAACCGACTCCCTGGCCACCCCGAAGCTCCTCGCCGTTCTTCCCTCGACGAACACTACATCACCACCACCGATAGCTCCGACTCCAGTCACTGTGAGCTCCTCCCCTTCTTCATCCTTCACTATGTAATTGTGTATGTATTTGTATACATTAATTTATGTGTAGATATATACATATGTGTATATAAATACGTATATGTATATTTGTGTAATCGTGTATGTGTATACGTCTATGTGTATGTGCGTATTTGTGTGTATATAAGTTCGTATATTTTCTCCCTATATATATATGTATGTTAATGTATAAATACGCGTCGGTATACATATATATATATATATACATATATATATATATATATGTATTGGCATAATTTTGTGTTATTATATAAGTATTCATATACATACATCTGTACATGTATGTGTGTTGGTTATTTTGTACAGTATATTTAATATAGTATAAACTCAATTGGCTTAGTAATTGTGTATTTTGATTATATATATATTATATGTATTAATTTGTATAGCTATTCATATATATTTTCAGTATATGTATGTAAATATTATTGGTATATATGTAAATACGTACCTTGGTAATATGTTTTTATATATGTACGTATTTGGCGTGTATATATATATACACGTAGCTTATATATGTTAATATATTTATACTTGTATATAATATAAGTACCAATTGGATGTGTATATATATATATATATTGTTTGGTATTTTGATATATATATATATACTTGTATACATATAGGGTATATGTATATTTATTTAGTGTATGTATATATATACATATTCCTAAATAATGGGTGTCATGTATGTTTTATATACATATATATATATATATAATATATTTCCATTTAATATATATATACACTAATACATATTTGTATATACTTTGGAATAACCATATATATGTATTATATTTAATTATTGATATATGTATATATAGATACTAGATGACCCTAGTTGACCAGTGCCCTGCGTTCAGTATCTTATGATTATGTTAGTGTAACATCTGATGCAAATATTATTTTTATCATATATCTATAGGACTATTGGTTCGTCCTGCGAGACTTCAAGGGCAGGACATTGGTATTGACAGCTAAGGACCCAAGGCAAGTACATTCTCTGATTAGTTTCTAATTTATGATATCTCCTATGTTCACTGTATCTAGTGTAAATATCCATGTTCTCGACACATTGGTTACACGGATTGGTATACACGGATCTCGTCATGAGATGTTATTCCTTATTCATGGTGTAGCTTGTACAAGACTTGTTTTCCTTGTTATCTTGTGCATGTACAGACACTGATTTCCGGGGAGATTTGCTACCTTCCTAGGGAATCCCGTGCCATAGCGTACCATGATTGGATCTACTATACCAGTCGGGGGTTTGGGGAGTATTTTAGTGTAGATATGTGATCATACCCAACTATCCATGCATCATAGCTCACCCCACATCTCACGTCGGGTGCGGCCTGACCATCTCCATGCCTCATAGCTGTTACGTGTGATTAGCCTGACCCCTCCATGCATCATAGCTAACCAACGGTTAGCCTGACCTTCCATGAATCATAGCTAATCACATGTAACCAGCCTGATCAAGTTCCCAAGCCGATCACATGTTAAAGCTAGTACTCACACACTTAGTCATAGAATTCTTGCTCATGGACATATTGTTTCTTTTCCTGCATTTACTTACAGTATTTCCAGTACTTCTCTCATTGTACATTTCTCGTACTTATACATGCATCTGGTATGTTTTTATCTAGAACTGCTACATAGTTTATGTCATTTATATAGAACTGCTATTTAGAGATGTACTTTGCTCCTTCCTGACTGGAAAATATTTTTTCAGACTGTGACATTAGTAGACTGGTTTCTGACACTTGGGATTGGAAGTTAAGGATTGCAGGTATGTTATGTTATCATTAGACTTGTGCTGTATTCTTTTATTTCTTCATTTCCTTTCGTGCTGTAGTTGTGATTGAGTATTTCTAGATTTATTTTAGTGTTATCCGTGTCTCCTTATGGAGTTGGATACTAGTGTGAGATTGTTTAGATAGTACTTGACCTAGACAGCGTTCTACCGCCGATGCTGCGGCGTAGGCTGGACGTACCCACGCTCTCGTACCCCTAAACCGGGTGCGGGTCGTGACACACACACCCTAAAAACTGATGCAACCAATTCGCTCTCTCTAACACACAAACACTAGTACACTATAATGCATTGATACTCACTGATACTCAAACTCACCCTTCCTTGTCTCCTGCACACATTGAACCCGACTCTCCTCTCCATCACTACACCTACAGTCCCTGTGTACTGTCACATTGCACTAACACTCCTCCTTCCCTCTTGTATGTGCATAACACACAAACACACCAAATATATGTGTACACTAATACATACATATATACATCACCAATAATTTTAAGTATACATAATATACACTCTAATAGTCATTTCTTCAAACACTATGAGTACACAATAGGATCCTCCCTATAGTCATCGATAGACAATCAATCTACATGCCAACCCCGCCCCCCCCCCCCCCCAATACTCTATCAATAGTGAATATATATACTAAATATATCTATTTATATCTATTATGAATAGTTACAAAGAAGTATAGAGACAAACACAAAACCCCAAATGGAGCACAACTTCATATAGAAAACACTATAGAAACCAATAAAAACTCATTCTCTTCCATTGAGGGTATTCCTAATCCATGGGTGGGCTCCTAATGGACAAACAAATCATAAAAAATAGAATTTAAAAGGGAGATTTCAGAATTTCACCTTTTGGGAGATGGATTCCCAATGCAAAACCAAGGGTTATCTAGCCAAGCTTCTTCTCCTCCAATTTTTCTTGAGACCTAAGCTTATAGGCTTCTTAGATGAGGGAAATGAGAGGGATTGGGTTTGATTTTCTGAAATTTGGTGGAGGAATGAGGGTTTTGGGGAAGAACTAAATCTAGGGTTTCATGAACATTAAATGAAGCTTGAGGGAGGCTCCCTCCTCTCCTATATAGGGCCGGTCAAGGAAGGCCTAGGGTTTAGTCAATGCACAAAGACCAAAATTGCCCTCTAGGATTTCATAAAGAGTAGTTTAATTAGTGGAGTTTTTATATTATAATGAGGGGTTTAACTAGTTTCTAATTAATAAAGGAAAATGACTAGTTGGTCCAAAAATGACTAGTCTAAGGTTGAGTCTAATGGTCACATCAAGTCTAACCCACTAACCCATATTATTATTAATAATAATATTGTATATACAATACACATTATATAACTATAATCACAATATGTATATAATATTACAAATGACAAAAATGTTCCTACTCTAGAAATGTGGTAGTGACATATAGCCTATATATTCTTCGATTTTTTTATTAACCATGTGCCTCGATTACATAATATCGAAGCAAATGTGCTAGCCAGTATGGCGGCTTCTCTAGCCATTCCTATTAAGACTCAGCATTCAGTTATAGTGATTGGTCGAAAGTTGTTCTGTGGTAAGAATAATTTGCATATTTGTCATTCATATGCTGCAGATAAAAACATTAATGACAAAGTCTGGAGGTTCCCATTGATAGACATTGGTCCGATCAGCCCACCATCAACCAGAGGTCATCGGCTCATCATGGCTATAATCGATTACTTCTCAAAATGGGCAAAAACTAAACCACTCAATTAAGTAAAGACATCTAATGTGATCAGTTTTGTCAACACCACGTTATTTACAATTTCGGGCTTCCTCAAAGGATCATTCATGAAAATAGTCCACAATTTGCAAGCCATATATTTTATCGATTCTGTAATAAAATCTGAATCCCGAATATAGCTTCAATCGCCTAAAATCCAGTGAATGGACTAGCAGAAGCTTTCAACAAAACAATAATCAAGTTGCTCAAAAAATTTGTTTGTTTTAATAAAAAATGAGACTGGAAAGAGAAGCTCGGTGAATGTCTTTGGGCCTACCATACAATAGTTCTGACTCCAATAGGCAGTATGTTATTCTCTTTTGTTTATGGGAGCGAAGCAGTTCTTCTCCTGGAAATCCAAATTCTCTCTCTCAGGATAGCTCTCTCCAATGAGTTAACAACCAAAGACAATCATCAATTACGGTTATAAGAGTTAGAAGTGCTTGATGAAAAACGTATGTTAGCTCAACAGCATATTGAGCTATATCAATCTCGCATTTCTAAATCTTTCAACAAAAGGTGAAAAAAAAAATATTTCAAGCAGATGACCTTATCCTGGAAGTAAGAAGACTGATGGTCACAATACATAAAAAGCAAAGGAAAATTGCAAGCTAAATGGGAAGGCTCATTTGTGGTAGAGTCAGTATATTCCAACTGAGTTTACATATTAGCCAAACCTCATGGCGACTTGCTTATGATTACTATCAATGGCAAGTTCCTATCATTTTTGGTGGAACAGGTGTTGGTGGCACCATTCTAGGTGCTTAATCTGACAGTTTTCCAGATGATTTTTGGGATGTTAAGATGCAAACTCAGTAATCTAATCCAAAAAGAAAAAGCAGACCCTAAAGAACAGTGTTATACCCTCAACGGTTTGAGTGACAATGTTCACTATCTCATATGCCTGCTTGGTTCCAGTTGCGCCCATAGGCTCTGCTTGTTCAATATCTACAATGTCAGATTTTTCTTTTACTCCTATTTCGGGAGTAATTGATCATCCAACATATACTTCAACACATTCAAAGAGGATTTATGATTCTTGAGAGGCCAAACCTGTGTAGCATTCAAAAAGGGGAAGATTATTAATGTCTAAAGGAATTAAGAAGAAGATTATTTAGAGCAAACAAAAGTCCATACCTTGGCTTGGCCTGGTTGGGGTAGACTTTTGAATTTTTTTTCTCAAAACAGTATGCAACTGAGTAATTTATTCTGGTGTGAACTGTGAAAGAAAAGCACCCTGTGATGGTAAATATATAGATGGTTCGTATTCCTCTAAATCATTCGGAGCGGCTAATATATTATCAGTAGGATCATTCAGGTATTCATCTTCAATGCCTCTGGCCTCTTCATCAGTTTTATTTAAAAGTGGTTCTCTTGGTGATGCTTTGGCCAAAGAGAGAACTATATTAACTTCTATATCTTCTTTGGCTCGGAAAGATTATGTTCCTAAATGAGATCTTGTCATAATAGCTGATCCATATATGATGCAAGAAAATTCAGGTATTACATAAGCAATCGACAAGATTATCTTAGTAGCCGCATCAAGAATTGGATCTACCTCTGATACATGAGGCATTAATGGGTCAGTCTCCCTCATTGGGAAAATTTATTCGTTATTTGTGGCTTCACAGGCTAGATGATTGGGTTCTTTTTCAGAATATTTCTCTTTCCCTCTACGTGACATCTTAGAATATTCTAGTGCTTTGAAAGATGGGTCACAATCGAAGTCTTTGTAAACAGTACTGATCAAACAGTAAAAAATTTGCCGCTGCTGTCAGAATGCGTAGAGGTTAATCTTTCTCTGGTGTGGTGAAGGAGGAATTTTTCCAATTAAGATGAAATACCTCCAATCTCGGGCTCCATCAATCTAGCTGCCTACATAACCAAGATGAGAAATTGCATTCTTCAGAAACATCTGATCATATTTGAATTGTCGAGCGAATCGGCTTGGCATATATGGCTCTAAATAGCACTCTTTTGTTTCAGTAGACTAGATGGGAAGGTCTAATAGACAAAAGCCATTGAAAAGTCCCTTCTGATAAAGTATCATCATCGTGTAGTATCGGACCCGACTCTAACTCGCTGGGATAAGGATGGACACAAAAGAAAGAGTATCCTCCTAAGACACTTAAAGCCCTTCTACAAACTGAAAGGCTTTCATAGTTCCATTTGGATTTCTCAAACTTGAAAATATAAGCGTCATCCCCTTGTTCGCTCGAACTTTCCAATCATGCACTCAAATCCAAGATAATGAAGAAGTAGCCACCCCATCAGGTGTAGGTACAATATCTCTGTACGGGGACAACTTTTTATGTTCTTCTAACTGATCAATAATGAAATAAATTGGCGAATTCCCTTGTTCAGTCGACAGACCAAATATGGCAAAAGAGCTATAGGACGACCAAGGATTGGTCGGATTGCTGGTAGTAGCAGATTTTGGCTAATGTAATCAGTTGTAAGCACTCTTATTTTTATATAGGGTTATTCTTGGTATTTCAAATGAAATATAATTTTTTTGTATATTTTATATTAAGAATATTTATTAGATATTTTTTGAACTTTAGAAACCAACCACCATGATCTTAAAATCTTGTGTACAATACTAGCCTCTTCCTCCACCCAAATTTGTCTGCTATACTTAGACGAGCCAAATTAGGCTCATGCCATGAATATCACTCACAAATTCATATTTCCATGCTTCATTTTGGTTGCACAACTTTTGCGACACAATTACGAGAAAATAACCCTTAAATTCTCCTTTTTATCGTTGTATTCAATTTTAATACTCAACACCAACTCAATTCTTTCGACCAATTTTATATTCATGAACCTAACTGGACCTACTACGTCCATGATAATGGTGTCACATTTATTTGAGTCACTACATGCTCCATTAAAATTAAAAACCACTGTTACTCATTTTGTAGCCTTATGCGACATCTTTTGTACTATCGCACTTAACTGAGTGCAATCACCCAACCCGAACCTCTGAACTACTCTCAATGACTCATGAAAATTGTTCCACATCCATCTTCTACTCTATAACACAACAAACACATATGTTTCATGCACAAAATCTTATTATTTAAACCAATTGAATTTAAATTCAGCATCTTCCTATTTTAGATTTAAATCCTATGTACATTCCATCTATGTATTCACTATAGTAATTTAATGGCAGCCCCTATGATTAAATTCTAACCCATACATGTCATATTAAGCCTCATTAAAACATAGCCCTATATTTTAACACATAAACATCTAACAACAGTGCATGCATCTAACTATCAACTATATATATTTTTTTTTTCCATCCAAAAACCTAACTAACTCCTCCATAACAAAATCAAAAAAAACCTAACAATCTCCCTCAATAGGTAGGCCTCCCTCTGTCCAAACCCGACCCCCTTTCCCACTTTTTGGCCGCCAACTACAAACCTCCTCCTCATATATATATATATATATATATATATATATATATATATATATATATATATATATATATATATATATATATATATATATATATAATTTTACAAGAACTAAAATCCTAATTGACTCCATCTACCTTTAACAAACCCTAATCATCTTCTTCCTATTTTCTTTCTCTTCCAAATCAAATCCGAAAACTTTGGAGAAGTGCTAGAGGTGGAGAGCTAATGGGTGAGGAAGTTTTGATCCTATTGTATTGGATGTCCATTGAAGTTCATGATCTCAAAAAAGTTAACTTCTTCTTCTTCTTCTTCTTCTTCTTCTTCTTGATCTTTAAATAGTTTTCGAACATGTTGGACCAACAAATAGAAATTCTACCATTAAAGACATAAAAAAATATTGGAGAATATCTTGAGTAATGGCTAATAATTATGTTTTATGTAAACTAGAAGCATACATGAGTTTTTATCCAAAATAGTCCAAATTGTCATCGATTTTAGCCCCATTATTAGCAGTCATAGTAATTTAGAAAGGCCATAACTCCCAACTTAGAACTTCTTTTAATCTCCATTTTTTTTAAAAGTACCACGTCGAAGTTAGCTTTCCAAAAATATAAATTAATTTTCTCAAATTATTTTGAAAAATTCTGTAAAATTATTTGAGTATCAGGTATCTGAAAGACGAACATATTTTCTTTCTTTTTTTACGATTTTGGGAGTTTCTGAATACGAAAAAATGATTTGTTTAAAGTTTCAGAAAGCTGGCGCAGAGATTTATGACATACTTTAACCCTATAATTAATTAAATAAGTCTAATAAGTGAAGTATTGATTACAAGTAGAAGACAGACTATACGATATAGACTTTTAAGAGAAACCATAAAAACATAGATAGGGCTATAGTTATAACACTAATAGACTAGAGCCATAATGTAAATATTTGTTAAGTAGTATTTAACTTAATTCTTTTTTAAGAAAATTGGGATCTACAACATCTTCGGATGTGGACGTTGGACTGGCTTCTTCGTAGAAAATAAAAACAAGCAAGTGTACCTTGCCATATCCTATTAAGTTTTCTACTATATTACATATATATTACTATTTTCCTATTTGTTTATGGTATATTGTGACCATAACACAATAGTCGATACTTAGAGTCCGAATTATGTGCAAGTGCCGACATTCGTCGGCAGAGTTGTGTAGCACTAGTTGTATTGTCGTCGTGTTGCCCTGTTTATGCTACTTCTTCCACGATATACCTTAGGACACTTGACATAAATTACATTGACATAATCCATACTTGAGACATTCAGGGATACCATATTCTATGCTAGGATAGGACTCGTGACATTAGATATGTTATATGATTATATTTACACAGATGACTTGATACATAGTTAGTGATTGATCGTTCATGTTTTGGACACTAGACATCATGGACATGAGACATGAGGTTACATTTAGTGGGCAAGCATACTCGAAGCTTTGGGCTACCACTTTTAATCATTTTTACCATAGACTCTTATCAGAGTTCTAGAGATTTTATAGTTACTGTAGGTTCCCTGATGGAACTTATAAATTTTTATAGTTATTGAAGATGTCTATTAAGATCTTCTTATTCACCATTTGGTTATTGAGCGTATGAGTGATATTCTCATATGCATTCATTACTATAGTTGTAACCCTGAGTACCCTTGTGCTATTATAATTTTTATTTCTAGTACAATATTTCTTGTACCTTGTTTCGTCCCTCTGAGGACCTGGTTCCATGCCAATTTTGGAGCATAGACTATTATGGATCCTTTTGGAGTTGCTGATGTATGTCGCCATGTCATACGGGCTTTGGAACCAGGTACTTATATTATTTATACCGGTGTTATGTTTATTTATTTATGTTGTTTATTCATCTATTGATATAGCCTAATTTTTATAGACTCATATTTCTTTCTCGAGTCTATTCGAGCTTGTGTGTTACTGGGCAGCCGACTTTAGCACATGTAGCTCATTATTGATATTTTGTATCCTTGTCGATTGAGACAGATATATTTTATTATAATACTTATATAGTACAACTTTTACGTATTCGGGTCGGATAAGAGTCTGGTTGAATACGTAGTTGTCATATTTACGTATTCCAAGTCATATGTAATTTGGGATTGGGGCATAATATATTTTTGTGGTAGCCCATGCAGGACCTGATTAAATTATTTCGGTTATGTCACTGTACCGAGCGAGTTTGTGTTAGAAATGTCATGTTAAGATCTCAATCCATAATTGCTTTGGAACCTTCATTTGATTTCTATTATCGTCTTTGAACCTCAAAAATCGTATTCGATAATATCCTTTTTGAACCCTCTACCATTCATTCTTGTTCTTTCTTATTTCGGAAGGACGAATACTCGTGCTTGACTTTTAGTCATATATTTATTATAGGATAATAGGGTTGGTATCATAGGAAGGGTTATTTAAGTTAGAAGTGGGCAAAATAAATGTTTGTACTAGGTAGACTACTAGAACGAGAGGATATCTTCGAGTTATATATAAGAATTAGCCTTAGCAAATAACTTTCCCTTATTAACAGACATTAGAACTCCTACCAGCAGTTAGTGTTGGACTAGAAGCTTTATCTTTCATAAATATTGGTCAGGATAGATATAGAATTTCTACAATAATTAAGATGACTATGGTTACTATTTAAGAGAATACCTAGTTAAAATCATATAATTAGTTGTAGCTCCATAAACCAATAGGGCAAACCTTAAGAAAGACTTTAGAAGATATGATTTGATATTCTCATTATGAATAGAATAATTCGATAATCCTTGTAGTTAATATTATACTTAAGCCTATATAAAATCTTACCATTTTATTGAGTTCGATTAATTTATCACTTAGAAGAGATGATCATGACTTCATGCTTGTGGTATAGGGTAGTAACCTTGCCAGGAGAACTTCCATGAGAAAGATAGGTATTAGATAATAGAGACTAGATAAACAAGAGTACAGAGGGATATATAATAGAAGGGGTAAATTGTATTAGAATAGATAAACATTATGTCACATCATAGTACTAGAATACAGAAAAGAACATGACCAGCCACCCCATACAAGGTACTATATGTTGTACAGCGATCATGACTGTAATAAGGCAAGGGATGAATACTACAATCAAGTCTCATATGGTCAAGAACTTCTATGTCTCAATCATTCAAACAAGAAACAATAACCATAGAGCATATATGATAAAGCAATAAGGCATCCCAAATGCTTTCTCAAAATATGCTAGAAACCAGCTATGAAAATTAAGAAGCTGACAGAGTATCAAAAGTACATGATAGTAATTAACTGCAGTTTAATTTAATATAATCATGTTTGAAGACTAATGTCCAAACGTGCTGGCTAACAGGTGCCGGTGGCTAAACGCCAAAAAGAAGAAAATGTACAACGATGAGCAGAAAAGAAAAAAAACATACTCGTTATCCTCTGCGACCATATTCCTAGTATCACTACCACATCCTAAAATAGGGGTAATTTTGTCATTTTATATATTATAAGTATTGTGTATGTTTATTTTTAAATAATTGCATGATATGTGTATTTATATATATTATATATAGTGTTCTTAATATATGAGTTAGTAGACTAGACCTAGAAGCCCACTAGATGAACCCCTGACCGAATTATAGGATTGTTGATTTTAATTAGCATTTTTAGGATTTAATTATTGAGATTATAATTTATTATTATAATTTTATTTAATTATTGTGCCTTACCGTTGCATCAATATTGGGAGTGCTACACTAGCTTTTGCCTTCCAACAAATTTTACACCCTTGTCCTAGACGTGTCCATCTTCCATTCTGACCTTTGTGTAACTCATAAATATGCTCTCTTGTGCTTCATTTTAGTAGCACAATATTCGTCGAGGACGTTTATTTTTTATTCTAAATAAATTTGACTTCGTATCCTTGTGCGTTCCAATCAAAATTGGAGACACAATCTTGACCCATTTTGTGCAACCCAAATTATGACAATATTCTATTCTGAGTCTTCTATGTCCATGATATTTTTTTCCCACCTAATTTTAATCCCATGCACTTCCAATTTATTTTAGAACACCATTTACATTAATTTTAATTAAATTAGTGTAAGGACCCAACTTGACCCAAAACTTGACCCAACACCAAACCAAACCCCCATTCACACCCTCAAGACTCATACTAAATACCACACACCATATTTAGCCAATATATCACACCAAACATGGTATTTTCTCTCATTTAATCCAAAAACAAACTTTTTGTGCAAATTTTTAATTATTGGGGACTTTATTGCAAAGTGCAATGATGTGTCACCATCCTATTTGTTAAAGCCAATGAAGAACCAACAATTCCTCTATTTGACCATTCAACTCTCTCCCTCTCTCCTCCTTTTGGTTTGATATTTTCCTTCATGTTTAATCTAGGCCATCCATTTAAAATGGAGCCATCCTCACCACACACACCATTATATATATACTAACCCCTCTTCCAATGCAAACCCCATCCTAAGGAGTGCCAAACTGACCCTAATCCCTAGGTACTCAATATCATCTTCTCTCTCATGCAACTCTTCTCTCTCCATTATAATCAACAACATCAAAACCCATAAAACCCTAACTATAAACCCCCCCATTTCCCTGTTCATAATCTTCTTCCTCTGCCAAGTCACGAGCCTCGACTTCACAGCCACCCGGCCGTCTCCACCCCGCCGTTCTCCCTCACCTGAACCGCTGAGCCATCCTCAACTGAGCGGATCCTGACCCTACTGTACTCGCCAGAGCAGTCCAACCCGACGGCTGATCAACTCGCCTGAGACCCGTGGATATCCCTCAACTGAACGTCTCCATCCTCTGCCTCTGCAACTGTCGGAGCCCGGTGAGCAGACCCCCTCACCACCATGACCTGCTCTCCACCTTCTTTCCTGAACGGAAGCCACCACCACCGTTCATCTTCCGTCGTCCCCAAGTTCCCCGACTGCACAACAGCCTTCCTTCCATCTCCACCGAGCAGTCCTTCGCTGTCCTCGCCAACCCGACGACGAGAAGTCCGTCGACCCAGTCGAGCATAACCTGCTCACCGCTGGTCTTCACCACCGCTCACAGTCGCCTAAGCCACCCTCCGCTCCTCCCAACCTCCCTTGCACCCGCTGCCAATCACCGTCGAGTCCTCCATCGATGACAGAGCGGCTAACACCACTGCCATTAACGCTGGACCTGACTTCATCCTGCTTCGCCTTGACCTTCCCATCGACACCCGACCACCACTCCTCGCCTGAGCCGTAAGAGTCCAGCAGTAAGCCTTGACCCTGTTCATCATCATCATCATCATCATCATCACAATCATCACCATCATTATTATCATCATCATCATCATAATCATCAACCATCATTTTCTTCATCATCATCACCAATCATCATCATTATCATCACCAATCATCACCTTCATCATCATCATCATCATCGTCATCAACATCGTCATCATCAATATCGTCATCATCGTCAACATCGTTATCATCATCATCGTCGTCATCGTCGATATCGTAGTCATCATCAACCACGTGTGTGCCCACGCAGGTTCGTAGCTGCCCTCTTCATGATTTTGTGTGTGCATGTGTGAATAGTATAGGGTTTAGCATATCGTGTCATGACAGGTTCAGTTAGTTGACATCAGAACCCTGGGTCGGTGAACCCAAAACTCGTATGCGTATAGGGTACGCGTATGCGTATATTATTCAATTTGGTATATATATATATATATATATATATATATATATATATATATATATATATATATATATATATATATATTAATATGTATATATATTAATATGTATATATATATACTGTATGGTAATTAAATACTATACTAGTATGAATATATTTATATATGTGTGAGACCCTAGTATTAATTATGAATATTTCGTATTTACCTTGACCTGTGACCCTGAGTGATTGTGAGTAGACTGCCTTATATACATTGATGTACTGGCGAGACGTATGTTAGTTTGACTGTCTGATTATGCACAACATTCGCAGACGTGACACCCGTGCATTTAGACGCACATTGACCCTACTAGTTGACCAGTGTCATACCTTGCATAGCCCTGAGATCAATGTATTTATGATTGTGTGTTAGAGTAATGACTGATTCTATATTATTATTAAATAATGTCTATAAGAATATTAGATTATTCAGACAAGACCTCGAAAATAGGATATTGCCAGCAGCAGGGCCCCAGGTGAGTACATTCTCTGACAACTTTTATTATGTTGATTATCTCTATAATTCTAGTTGTATAGCGTACATAATTCTGATACTATGTTTATACGAGTTGGCATCATCGATACCTGTTATGAGGAGTCATGATTGGGATCCATCGTGCTAGCTTGGTGACGGGGAAATATTAGTAGCTTATGATCATACCCAACTCTACATGAATCATAGCTCACCCATACCTCATGTCGGTGCAGCCTGACCATTACATGCCTCAAATCCTGTTACATGTGATTAGCCTGACTATTGCTCGCATTATAGCTATCTGGATGGTTAGCCTGACCTTACATAAATTATAGCTAATCATATATAACAAGCCTGATCAGTCCTAAGCCGATGATATGATATGCTGATATTTTACACACTTAGCTAGATAGTCTATACATGTATCTCTAGTCTTGATCTAGCATTTCTCTATGTTCTAGTTACTATTCTAGCATTCCCTATATTTTAGTTCATTATTCTAGCATGCACATGTATTTTTGTTCATTGCTAGTTGCACCATTGATGACATATGCTCCAGTATTTCTATTTCCAATATTTTTTATTGCCAGTATTATATCCATCTTATATTTCTTTACACTGTATTATAGTTTTTGTCAATATATGTAGAACTGCTGTTAGAGATGTACTTTGTTCCATCCTGACTGAAAATATTTTTCCAGACTGCGACTTAGTAGACTTATTTCCAGCATACTTGGAGATATGAATTTTATTGATTGCGGGTTAGACTATTCTTGTTATTTAGACTTGTGTTGTATTTTATTTATTTCTTCGATATCTTATCGTGCTTTAGTTTCTGTGATTGAGTATTTTCATATTAAATTGTAATACCTGTGTCTCCTTATGGAGTTGGATATTTGTAAGAGATTGATTAGATAGTATTATGACCTAGACAGCATTCTACTATCGATGATGCGGCGTAGGCTGGACGTACCCACGCACTCGTGCCCCTATACCGTGTGCAGGTCGTAACACGTTTTTAGTGGTGGCCCATGCAGGTCAGGCTTCACAAGTAGTACGATATCATGGTAGTGCGACGTCTTAGTTGTACTATTGCGTGCCTGCGATAGGATATAGGGCATAGGATACTAGGATGAGAGAGGATAAGTAATCACAAATTATTTGAGAGATTCCTGGGACTACCCTTGAGAATCTTATTATAATTTCTAATTTAAATTTTTCTCTCGTTTCTGTCCGTTCTTAATTTTTTAACTTGATTCTTGTTGATCAGTTATTAAATTTAATTGTTGGTATTGTTGTTGAGTTTTGATTTCATATCGAGATAAACTTTACAGACCAAAATTTATGGTATCATCTGATGACATATGTTGATGAGGACATTGAGAAAGGTGAAACGTCTACTTTGGTTATGGAGCCTAGAGTTTATCGCAACCACATTAGCTGTCGTGGCGGAAATATAGAAACCTGACCTCGGATGTACATATCTTAGTTATAAATTTAGAGTTTCTCGCAGCCATACCAGTTGGCGCGATGAGG
Organism: Iris macrosiphon; assembly: GCA_036927795.1. NCBI lineage: Eukaryota > Viridiplantae > Streptophyta > Magnoliopsida > Asparagales > Iridaceae > Iris > Iris macrosiphon. Next base: position 108,838,223 of record JAYESA010000008.1, on the reverse strand, counting down.
ATTCTAGATGACATGATTATAGAGTTGCATACCTTAGTTTTGGAACCTATCGTTTATCGCAGCTATGCTTACTGGCATGGCGAGGATTCTGAGTGTCATAATTTCGGACAGACGTGTATGATTATCAGGTTGTATCTTAAATTGGTTCTTAAATTATCATCTCAATACTTATCCACTTCTGTCATTCTAAGACTTTGTTCCATCATTTTGCTTAGCAGTAGAGTTACCTTCAGTCCTTAGTCCAGTTCCTTTTAGAGCTTCTTTCCATTAGGGTTCCTTGTTAGTATAATAATTGATGACTTGCAATTAGGTCTGTATCATGTATTAGTGTTGACTGTTTAGAGTGTCACTACCACATTTTCTAGGAAAGGGTATTTTGGTAATTTCCTATTTAAATAAATATTGTGCATGGTAAATAATTTTTGTTGTATTATTTAATTATTGTTGGATGTTATTTAATTATTTTGGACTTATTTTAGTGGACCCAACTAGTTTAGTTTGGACCCATGGACCAACATGAATTAATTAGTTAGACTTGGCCCATTTAGAAAGCCCATAGTTAAGGAGATGGATTAAATTAATTAAATGATTAGACTAGAAGCTTCCTTCCTTAATTATTTTTTCATGAGAGGCCCCAAGGGGTACATTGGACATTTTACAATTGCTTGGGGGAGGGGCTATAGCCGGCCTATTAAAGAGGGGGGGAAATTTCTCTCTTCTCTCATCTCATTCCAAATCTAGATCTAGAATTCTCCCACTACCAAATTTCCTCCATTCCCAATCCAATTCCCTACCAAATTCATTCCAAATTCTTCCCAATTCACCATTAGAGAAGAAGAAAGCAAGGATCTAGAAGAAGGAAGCAAGGATCTACAAAGAGGAGCAAGGATCTACAATTTGGAAGCAAGTTCATCTCAATTGGAGGTTTCGTTGGGAATCCATCTCCCAATAGGTATAATTCAGATTTTCCCATTTAAATAGCTTCTAAATCTGATATTTAATCATGTAAAATTAACCTATATGTATGTAGTACCCATAGGACTTTGTTTTGTGTTAATAGGAGACCCATGGAGAAAGTTATGGTGCTTTTTGTGTCAATTTTGTTGGAATTCCGAATTTATATTTTGTTGTGTGTGTCAATTGATCCTATTGATCAATTGAACATGAGATTTATGTTTGAGGCTAGTGTCGTGTCCATATTGGGATACTTGTGGTTCGTATCCCAACTATTTGGTGATACGTGTCATTTGGGGGTTTTCCTCCGACACGGGGCTTTGAACATATCGTATTTTGACACGGACACATAGATCTACTTTTGACGCTTTGATTTGTTCATAAATATTATTTGTGATTTGTTTGTGTCCTTCGGGGTGCATTTGGTTGTGTGTTGGACTCGTGTCGCATGCGTATCCTAGATCTAGTGGGATACGGTGAGATACTCTCCAATTGTGTGTATTTTTGCATAGATCTAATTAATTGTGGTTCAATTCTTCATTTATAATTAGTATATATATATGGATATTAAATATTTATTTTGTGTATTTATTATAGTAATTATTGTAGCATAGATCTATATTTTGGGTGTGCTAATATAATGTACAATATAATATGTAGCTTTCTTGCATGCAAATATATATGTTACTACTTGTTAAATAATATAATTTATACATAAAATGTTTTATAAAATATATTTGTATGTTTAATTGTGTAATTATATTATTTATAATTATTATGTAATTATTTGGATATTAATGTAAATATTTTAGGTGTGCTTCTAGCCATGTAAATTATATGTTCTTTGTTAAATATTTGAAGGTATAAGTTTATGTGTATATTAATATATATATGTACATTTTTGTATTAATGGTTTATATATATATATATATATATATATATACTGTTTTATATATTCTGTTTATATATATATATATATATATATATATATATATATATATATATATATATATATATTGTTTATATATTCTGTTTTTATATATATAATTATATATATACAACTTGTTTTAGTGACAGTGAATTAATGACAGTAAAAAAAACTGTCATTAATTAGCCGACTAATAGCAGCCGCTGTAGCCTTCGGGCAATTAATGACAAACCTATCATTAATTGCAGCAGCGGGAAACAGCAGCTTTTCTCCGACGCTTTTTCCGCGACAGTTTAACTGTCAGCGAAAACCAAAGCAGTGCAGTTTATTATTTGGGTTTCGGTGACAGTCCTTCGGTGACAGTCCCGACTGTCACTATTTAAACTGTTTTGATTTAATCCTATTTTATTCACTGTTTTTCAATGACGCTTTGACAGATTTAATGTATATATTATATATTATAATTGTATATATATATATGTATATATATATGTGTTTTGTGAGGAATAATAATTGTAATAATATATTATGTTATTTATATAAATGTTGGGTTGTATATATATTTTTTTAGGGTATATATTAATTATATTATTAGTATACTTTGTGTGAGTTCTTTTTGAATCTAATTTGATTCCTAAATTATTGTAGTTTATCTCTATATTATTTTATAGATGTCTTGTGAGGTTGACTTTGGGTTTGACCATGTTTGACTTTAGTGGACTTTAGAGTTGACCATAGTTGACTTTTGATTTAGAATTGACTTATTGACCTAGAAATTGCCTAGTTTGACTTGTTCTCTTTCCGGGACCTTGTATTAATGTGGTATTCCATATCTAGGTCTTCGAGGCACCGAGTCAGACATTTGTGAGACTGTTCATTGGACTTCAGGCGAGTACATTCTCTGATAGTTTCTCATTTATGATATCCTCTATGTTCGTTGTATCTAGTGTAGATATACATGTTCTCTTGACACTATGGTTACACGGATTGGTATATCCGGATCTCGTTATGAGATGTTATTCCTTGGTATATGGTGTATATGGTGCAAGTATTGTTTCATTGGTTATCTTGTACATGTACAGACACCGATTCTCGGGGAGACTAGCTATCTTCTTGGGGAATCTAGTGCCATAACGTACCGTGGTTGGATCTATTATACCAGTCGGGGTAGAGAGTATTTTAGTGTAGATATGTGATCATACCCTCCTTGTGCATGTCTTGTTCCTTGTGAGTGTTGATCATACACCGCACGTATAATCAGCCAGGCCATTATACTCTTGTGCAAGTTCCTAAGCCGATCACATGTTAAAGCTAGTACTCACACACTTAGTCATTAGTATTCTTGTTCTATCAGCATATTGTTCATTATTGTATTTCTTTCCAGTACTTCCTTATTGTCTATATATTTCTTGTATCTATTTATGCATCTTGTTTATCCACAGCTACTTACTGTTACATAGTTTTTATCATTATTTGAGAACTGCTGTTAGGGTTGTACTCTACTCCTTTCCTGACTGAATATATTTTTTCAGATGACACTGAGGAGTACCCTACCTATTATGGACCCCAGGATGTTGTGGGTTTAGATTCTGAGACCCTGGCTCAAGAGGGACTTATCCCAACTGAGACAGTTGACCCTGGAGTTGTAGCTTTATAGTTTTGTAGTATTCTTTTGTACTGGATTTGTCTCCAGCATATTTCTGTATTTTCTTCAGACTCATTGATGTATTATTTTAGACTCATGAGTTGTATTATGACTATTCTATTCTTATCTAATTCGTGTTCATTCTATCTTAGTTCTGTGATTGAGTACACTATCTTTTGGTGGTTCATTATATTAGATAGACTTTCTAGACAGCGTTCTACCGCCGATTCTGCTGCGTAGGCTGGGCGTTGTTTCCGACTAGTACCCTTACCCCGGGTGCGGGTCGTGACACGTTTTTGGTGGTGGCCCATGCAGGTCTAGCTTCACAAGTATGTGATATCGTGGTAGTGCGATAATTTAGTTGTACTACTGCGAGCCTGCAATAGGATATAGGATATAGGCTGAGATACTCAATCACATCTAGGAAAATTCTTTTGATTCAACTATTCTCCTTTGACGTTGATACTTGATCTCTTAAACTGTCCTTTCCTTGAATATCTTACATCTTGTGCCATATTGCTTTCGGAGGTCCACCACCCACTCAGAGGACTGTGCCAGCTGTATCTGAGGGGCTTCCACCTCCACCTCCTGTGCCAGCAGAGGCGTCACAGATGTTTACTCTGTTTCGTGAGATGCTCGAGGCACAGAGGGCTCAGTCGGAGGCACATCAGAGGCAGACCGACGTTCTACGGTAGGGCATCGAGAGTGCTCATCAGCTTGCTCGTGCTGTAGTTGAGAGAGGAGTTCCGGTCCAGCAGCAGGTTGTTCCTCAGGTTGCTCAGCTTCGGCCAGGCAACATTCAGGACTTCAAAAAACTGGAGCCTAGGGTTTTCAAAGGGACGGAGGGCATCGTCTATGCTGATGATTGGCTCGAGGACATTGAGCGTCTTATGAGGGTGTCCCATCTTTCTGAAGATCTGAAGGTTGAGGCGGTAGGACTTCAACTGTTCGACGTCGCTCGTACCTGGTTCAGGAATGAGCCAGTTCTAGTTGACGCAGGACAATCATGGGAGGTATTCAGGGACCTTTTCAAGAAGAAGTTTTTCGCCCGGATAGATAGGCTTGACTTGGGGAGACAATTTGAGAGTCTCATTCAGGGAAGCATATCTGTGGAGGAATACGCTGCAGAGTTCGGTAGGCTGAGCCGATTTGCAGAGTATCTGGTGAGGGAGCCGGAGGTTCGAGCTATTCGTTTTCGAGAGGGTCTAAACTGGGAGGTGAAGATTCTTATTCCGTCTTTTTATGAGACATACTCGGAGATACTTGCGGAGGCACGCAAGGTTGAGCGGGATCTGGGTTTGAAGACCAAGAGAGACCGTGATTCTTTTCTGGGGGCCAACGGCAGTGCAGTATCTGCCAAACGTCCTCATTTCCAGTCCAGACCTTTCCAGCAGCCACAGCAGAACCAGACTCCAGCTAGAGCACCTTTTCACCAGGCACCTCAGCAGCAGAGGCAGTTACAGCAAGCTCTATGCAACTTCTGCAAGAAGCCCGGCCACATCTGGAAAGTTTACAGAAAGAGGCTAGGAGTTTGTTTGTATTATGGTACTGAAGGGCATCAATTGAGGGAGTGTCCTCGTCGTGCAGTTCAGGGAGCAGCTCCAGCTCTGAGGGCACAGATGAGACCACCTGCAGCACAACCGAGGGGACCGCTTCCGACACAGCAGCAGCATTTTATCCAGCATCAGCAGCAGGGAGGTGCTCGGCAGGGACGAGCGTTTGCTATGACAGTCGAAGAGGAGGAACCCACCGGAGATGTCATCGCAGGTTCTATTCTTCTTGATTCCATTCCAGCTTTAGCTTTGTTTGATAGTGGTGCTTTCCATAGTTTTGTATCTGTTTCTTTTGCTCTAAAGCATGGTTTGGTAGCTGAGTCTTTGCTTAGGACTTGCAAGATCATGACCGGGGGAGGCATTATCCTGGTTAATGATATTTGCAAAGATCGGAGAGTTACTTTGGGAGGCCGGGAGTTGAGTGCGTGTCTACTTGTAATGCCACTTCCGAGCTACGACATTATACTCGGGATGGATTGGTTGAGTAGGCACCGTGCTAGCATAGATTTTAGAGGAGGTGGAGTTTTGTTTGGTCCGCCAGGAGAGCCAGAGTTCGAGTTTGCCAGAGGAGCTGCGGAGCAGGGAGAAGGCATTATTTGTGGAGCTATGGTAGAAGACAAGGAGTTGCCGCATCCGTTGATAGCAGAATTTTTGGATGTGTTTCCTGAAGAATTGCCAGGATTGCCGCCAGATAGAGATATTGAATTTTTTATAGACTTGGTGCCAGGTGCAGAACCGATTTCGCAGCATGTCTATAGAGTAAACAACAGCGAGCTGGTCGAGTTGAAGAAGCAGGTGGACGAATTGCAGGATAAGGGGTTTATCAGATCGAGTTCTTCACCATGGGGAGCCCCGGTATTGTTTGTACCGAAGAAGGATGGATCGGTGCGTATGTGCATTAATTACAGGGCTTTGAATAATCTCACTATCAAGAATAAGTATCCTTTGCCACGGATTGATGATCTGTTTGATCAGTTGAGTGGTGCGAAGGTATTTTCTAAGATAGATTTGAGATCAGGCTACCATCAGGTGAAGGTGAAGCCGGAGGACATACCGAAGACTGCTTTTAGAACTCGGTATGGTCAGTACGAGTTTATGGTGATGCTGTTTGGTTTGACTAATGCACCGGCGGTATTTATGAACTTGATGAACAAGGTGTTCCACCAGTACCTTGACAAGTTCGTGGTGGTGTTCATCGACGACATACTCATATACTCGAGGACACCGGAGGAGCATGAGGAGCATTTGAGGATTGTGTTGGATGTGCTGAGGAAGGAGAAGCTGTATGGAAAGTTGTCCAAATATGAGTTTTTCTTGGACAAGGTGGAATTCTTGGGGCATGTTGTGACTGGTGATGGTATTTCAGTGGATCCGAAGAAGATTTCAGCAGTGGAATCTTGGAAGACTCCGAGTTCGGTAGCAGAGATCAGGAGTTTCTTGGGATTGGCAGGCTACTACAGAAAGTTTGTGCAAGATTTTTCGAGGATTGCCGAGCCGATGACCAGACTCACAAGGAAGGATGTGGAGTTTGTTTGGACGGAAGATTGCCAGGCCGCTTTTGAGGAGTTGAAGAAGAGGTTGACGTCTGCTCCTATTTTGACATTGCCATCAGGGTCCGGAGGTTTCACTATTTATAGTGATGCATCGGGAAAGGGTTTAGGTTGTGTTCTTCAGCAGCATGGGAAAGTGATTGCCTATGCATCCAGGCAATTGCGTCCTCATGAAAAGAACTATCCTACCCATGATTTGGAGTTGGCAGCTGTCATATTCGCCCTGAAGTTGTGGAAACATTATTTGTACGGAGAGCGTGTGGAGATCTTCACAGACCACAAAAGCTTGAAGTACGTTTTCACGCAGAAGGAGTTGAACATGAGACAGCATCGGTGGTTGGAACTGATAAAGGATTTTGATATCTCTTTGCAATATCATCCTGGGAAGGCCAATGTAGTTGCCGATGCTTTGAGCAGGTATCCGGTAGCTATGTTCTTGACGCAGGATCGATATTTGTTGGAGGACTTGGAGAGCTTGGGCATTGAGGTGATTGTTCCGGGTGGTGCTATGCAGATGTGGGGATTGCAGATATATTCAGATTTGATGGATAGGATCAAGGCAGCACAGTATGATGACGTATCTTTGAGGAGTATCAGAGCTCAGGTGAGAGCAGGATTGGAGGATGATTTTACTATTGCAGAGGATGGATCTTTGAGGCATGGAGTTAGATTGTGTGTGCCTAGTGGGGAGTTGCGAGAGGAGATATTGCAGGAAGCGCATCACTCTCAGTATTCCATACATCCAGGTGCTAACAAGATGTATCGGGATATGCGAGAGAGTGTGTGGTGGTATGGCATGAAGAGGGAAGTGGCACAGTTTGTATCCAGATGCTTAGTGTGCCAGCAGGTGAAAGCCGAGAGGCAGAGGCCAGGAGGTTTACTTCAGCCATTACCCATTCCAGAGTGGAAGTGGGAACACATTACTATGGATTTTGTGTCCGGACTACCACGATCTCCAGGAGGGAAAGACGCGATTTGGATCATTGTTGATAGATTGACCAAGTCGGCCCACTTTTTGCCTTTCAAGGTGGGTTTGTCTACGGAGAAGCTGGCAGAGACGTATGTGAGGCAGATCGTTAGAATAGATGGAGTTCCCGTCAGCATAGTCTCAGATCGGGATAGTCGTTTCACTTCTCATTTCTGGAGGAGTTTGCAGGAGAGTTTGGGCACTCAGCTCAAGTTCAGTACTGCATATCATCCCCAGACAGATGGGCAGTCAGAGAGGACTATTCAGACTCTCGAGGATATGTTGCGCACTTGTGTACTAGATTTCGGGGGTTCTTGGGAGGACCATCTCCATTTGGTAGAGTTTGCTTACAACAACAGTTACCAGGCCAGTATAGAGATGTCACCTTTTGAAGCTCTATATGGTCGGAGGTGTCGTACTCCTTTGTCTTGGGACGATGTTGGAGAGAGAGTTTTGCTTGGGCCAGAGATAGTTGTGGATGCAGCAGAGAAGGTTCAGTTGATCAGAGACAGACTTCGAGTGGCACAGGACAGACAACGGCATTGGACCGATAGCCATCGGAGACCCTTGGAGTTTGAGGTATAGTTTAGATTTTATTTTGTGTGCTTATTCTTGGTTGTTTGTTATAGATAAGTTCTTAAGGTGGTGTTTTGTTCTAGGTGGGTGGTTTGGTGTTTCTGAGGATTTCTCCGACACGAGGCACGATTCACTTCAGTGGAGGCGGAAAGCTTAGTCCGCGATTCATTGGACCTTTCACTATTCTAGAGAGGGTCGGTGCAGTTGCCTATAGACTAGACTTGCCACCTGCATTGGAGGGAGTGCACAACGTGTTTCATGTGTCGCAGTTGAGACGATACGTGGCAGATCCTAGTCATGTATTGGATCACTCAGAGATAGAGGTGGGCCCTACTCTTAGCTATCCAGAGCAGCCAGTTGGAATTCTGGATCGGAGAGAGAAGCTGAGGAACCAGACTATTCCTTTGGTGCGCGTCGCATGGAGGCATCACTCTCCGGGGGAGTCTACCTGGGAGAGAGAGGATGACATGCGAGAGCGTTATCCATATTTGTTTGTACCTTGAGGTATGTTATTTCTAGTTATGTTCTGTTCATTGTTATGTTCTGTTCATTAGTTAGTTGTGATTCTTTAGTTCTGTTCTGTGATTTTCTGGGGGTAGTTTTCGTCTTTGAATTTCGAGAACGAAATTATTTTAAGGAGGGTAGACTTGTCACTACCACATTTTCTAGGAAAGGGTATTTTGGTAATTTCCTATTTAAATAAATATTGTGCATGGTAAATAATTTTTGTTGTATTATTTAATTATTGTTGGATGTTATTTAATTATTTTGGACTTATTTTAGTGGACCCAACTAGTTTAGTTTGGACCCATGGACCAACATGAATTAATTAGTTAGACTTGGCCCATTTAGAAAGCCTATAGTTAAGGAGATGGATTAAATTAATTAAATGATTAGACTAGAAGCTTCCTTCCTTAATTATTTCTTCATGAGAGGCCCCAAGGGGTACATTGGACATTTTACAATTGCTTGGGGGAGGGGCTATGGCCGGCCTATTAAAGAGGGGGGGAAATTTCTCTCTCCTCTCATCTCATTCCAAATCTAGATCTAGAATTCTCCCACTACCAAATTTCCTCCATTCCCATTCCAATTCCCTACCAAATTCATTCCAAATTCTTCCCAATTCACCATTAGAGAAGAAGAAAGCAAGGATCTAGAAGAAGGAAGCAAGGATCTACAAAGAGGAGCAAGGATCTACAATTTGGAAGCAAGTTCATCTCAATTGGAGGTTTCGTTGGGAATCCATCTCCCAATAGGTATAATTCAGATTTTCCCATTTAAATAGCTTCTAAATCTGAGATTTAATCATGTAAAATTAACCTATATGTATGTAGTACCCATAGGACTTTGTTTTGTGTTCATAGGAGACCCATGGAGAAAGTTATGGTGCTTTTTGTGTCAATTTTGTTGGAATTCCGAATTTATATTTTGTTGTGTGTGTCAATTGATCCTATAGATCAATTGAACATGAGATTTGTGTTTGAGGCTAGTGTCGTGTCCATATTGGTATACTTGTGGTTCGTATCCCAACTATTTGGTGATACGTGTCATTTGGGGGTTTTCCTCCGACACGGGGCTTTGAACATGTCGTATTTTGACACGGACACATAGATCTACTTTTGACGCTTTGATTTGTTCATAAATATTATTTGTGATTTGTTTGTGTCCTTCGAGGTGCATTTGGTTGTGTGTTGGACTCGTGTCGCATGCGTATCCTAGATCTAGTGGGATACGGTGAGATACTCTCCAATTGTGTGTATTTTTGCATAGATCTAATTAATTGTGGTTCAATTCTTCATTTATAATTAGTATATATATATGGATATTAAATATTTATTTTGTGTATTTATTATAGTAATTATTGTAGCATAGATCTATATTTTGGGTGTGCTAATATAATGTACAATATAATATGTAGCTTTCTTGCATGCAAATATATATGTTACTACTTGTTAAATAATATAATTTATACATAAAATGTTTTATAAAATATATTTGTATGTTTAATTGTGTAATTATATTATTTATAATTATTATGTAATTATTTGGATATTAATGTAAATATTTTAGGTGTGCTTCTAGCCATGTAAATTATATGTTCTTTGTTAAATATTTGAAGGTATAAGTTTATGTGTATATTAATATATATATGTACATTTTTGTATTAATGGTTTATATATATATATATATATACTTTTTTATATATTCTGTTTATATATATATATATATATAGATATATATATATTGTTTATATATTCTGTTTTTATATATATAATTATATATATACAACTTGTTTTAGTGACAGTGAATTAATGACAGTAAAAAAAACTGTCATTAATTAGCCGACTAATAGCAGCCGCTGTAGCCTTCGGACAATTAATGACAAACCTATCATTAATTGCAGCAGCGGAAAACAGCAGCTTTTCTGCGACGCTTTTTCCGCGACAGTTTAACTGTCAGCGAAAACCAAAGCAGTGGCAGTTTATTATTTGAGTTTCGGTGACAGTCCTTCGATGACAGTCCCGACTGTCACTAGTTAAACTGTTTTGATTTAATCCTATTTTATTCACTGTTTTTCAATGACGCTTTGACAGATTTAATGTATATATTATATATTATAATTGTATATATATATATGTATATATATATGTGTTTTGTGAGGAATAATAATTGTAATAATATATTATGTTATTTATATAAATGTTGGTTGTATATATATTTTTTTAGGGTATATATTAATTATATTATTAGTATACTTTGTGTGAGTTCTTTTTGAATCTAATTTGATTCCTAAATTATTGTAATTTATCTCTATATTATTTTATAGATGTCTTGTGAGGTTGACTTTGGGTTTGACCATGTTTGACTTTAGTGGACTTTAGAGTTGACCATAGTTGACTTTTGACTTAGAATTGACTTATTGACCTAGAAATTGCCTAGTTTGACTTGTTCTCTTTCCGGGACCTTGTATTAATGTGGTATTCCATATCTAGGTCTTCGAGGCACCGAGTCAGATATTTGTGAGACTATTCATTGGACTTCAGGCGAGTACATTCTCTGATAGTTTCTCATTTATGATATCCTCTATGTTCGTTGTATCTAGTGTAGATATACATGTTCTCTTGATACTATGGTTACACAGATTGGTATATCCGGATCTCGTCATGAGATGTTATTCCTTGGTATATGGTGTATATGGTGCAAGTATTGTTTCATTGGTTATCTTGTACATGTACAGACACCGATTCTCGGGGAGACTAGCTATCTTCTTGGGGAATCTAGTGCCATAACGTACCGTGGTTGGATCTATTATACCAGTCGGGGTGGGGAGTATTTTAGTGTAGATATGTGATCATACCCTCCTTGTGCATGTCTTGTTCCTTGTGAGTGTTGATCATACACCGCACGTATAATCAGCCAGGCCATTATACTCTTGTACAAGTTCCTAAGCCGATCACATGTTAAAGCTAGTACTCACACACTTAGTCATTAGTATTCTTGTTCTATCAGCATATTGTTCATTATTGTATTTCTTTCCAGTACTTCCTTATTGTCTATATATTTTTTGTATCTATTTATGCATCTTGTTTATCCACAGCTACTTACTGTTACATAGTTTTTATCATTATTTGAGAACTGCTGTTAGGGTTGTACTCTGCTCCTTTCCTGACTGGATATATTTTTCCAGATGACACTGAGGAGTACCCTACCTATTATGGACCCCAGGATGTTGTGGGTTTAGATTCTGAGACCCTGGCTCAAGAGGGACTTATCCCAACTGAGACAGTTGACCCTGGAGTTGTAGCTTTATAGTTTTGTAGTATTCTTTTGTACTGGATTTGTCTCCAGCATATTTCTGTATTTTCTTCAGACTCATTGATGTATTATTTTAGACTCATGAGTTGTATTATGACTATTCTATTCTTATCTGATTCGTGTTCATTCTATCTTAGTTCTGTGATTGAGTACACTATCTTTTGGTGGTTCATTATATTAGATAGACTTTCTAGACAGCGTTCTACCGCCGATTCTGCGGCGTAGGCTGAGCGTTGTTTCCGACTAGTACCCTTACCCCGGGTGCGGATCGTGACACATTTTTGGTGGTGGCCCATGCAGGTCTAGCTTCACAAGTATGTGATGTCGTGGTAGTGCGACAATTTAGTTGTACTACTGCGAGCCTGCAATAGGATATAGGATATAGGCTGAGATACTCAATCACATCTAGGAAAAAAATTTTGATTCAACTATTCTTCTTTGACGTTGATACTTGATCTCTTAAACTGTCCTTTCCTTGAATATCTTACATCTTGTGCCATATTGATTCTTTCTTTCGCTTTGTCTCAGGATGCCGCCTAAGACTAGATCACAGCAAGGGAGAGCAGTTTCTGAGAGGTCTGCGACATCCCGAGGGCCTGTACCAGTCACTTCTCCGGTGATTGGAGTGTCAGCTGCTTTCGGAGGTCCACCACCCACTCAGAGGACTGTGCCAACTGTATCTGATGGGCTTCCACCTCCACCTCCTGTGCCAGCAGAGGCGTCACAGATGTTTACTCTGTTTCGTGAGATGCTCGAGGCACAGAGGGCTCAGTCGGAGGCACATCAGAGGCAGACCGATGTTCTATGGCAGGGCATCGAGAGTGCTCATCAGCTTGCTCGTGCTGTAGTTGAGAGAGGAGTTCCGGTCCAGCAGCAGGTTGTTCCTCAGGTTGCTCAGCTTCGGCCAGGCAACATTCAGGACTTCAAGAAACTGGAGCCTAGGGTTTTCAAAGGGACGGAGGGCATCGTCTATGCTGATGATTGGCTCGAGGACATTGAGCGTCTTATGAGGGTGTCCCGTCTTTCTGAAGATCTGAAGGTTGAGGCGGTAGGACTTCAACTGTTCGACGTCGCTCGTACCTGGTTCAGGAATGAGCCGGTTCTAGTTGACGCAGGACAATCTTGGGAGGTATTCAGGGACCTTTTCAAGAAGAAGTTTTTCGCCCGGATAGACAGGCTTGACTTGGGGAGACAATTTGAGAGTCTCATTCAGGGAAGCATGTCTGTGGAGGAATACGCTGCAGAGTTCGGTAGGCTGAGCCGATTTGCAGAGTATCTGGTGAGGGAGCCGGAGGTTCGAGCTATTCGTTTTCGAGAGGGTCTAAACTGGGAGGTGAAGATTCTCATTCCGTCTTTTTATGAGACATACTCGGAGATACTTGCGGAGGCACGCAAGGTTGAGCGGGATCTGGGTTTGAAGACCAAGAGAGACCGTGATTCTTTTCTGGGGGCCAACGGCAGTGCAGTATCTGCCAAACGTCCTCATTTCCAGTCCAGACCTTTCCAGCAGCCACAGCAGAACCAGACTCCAGCTAGAACGTCTTTTCACCAGGCACCTCAGCAGCAGAGGCAGTTACATTAAGCTCTATGCAACTTCTGCAAGAAGCCCAGCCACATCTAGGAAGTTTGCAGAAAGAGGCTAGGAGTTTGTTTGTATTATGGTACTGAAGGGCATCAATTGAGGGAGTGTCCTCGTCGTGCAGTTCAGGGAGCAGCTCCAGCTCCGAGGGCACAGATGAGACCACCTGCAGCACAACCGAGGGGACCGCTTCCGACACAGCAGCAGCGTTTTGTCCAGCATCAGCAGCAGGGAGGTGCTCGGCAGGGACGAGCGTTTGCTATGACAGTCGAAGAGGAGGAACCCACCGGAGATGTCATCGCAGGTTCTATTCTTCTTGATTCCATTCCAGCTTTAGCTTTGTTTGATAGTGGTGCTTCCCATAGTTTTGTATCTGTTTCTTTTGCTCTAAAGCATGGTTTGGTAGCTGAGTCTTTGCTTAGGACTTGCAAGATCATGACCGGGGGAGGCATTATCCTGGTTAATGATATTTGCAAAGATCGGAGAGTTACTCTGGGAGGCCGGGAGTTGAGTGCGTGTCTACTTGTAATGCCACTTCCGAGCTACGACATTGTACTCGGGATGGATTGGTTGAGTAGGCACCGTGCTAGCATAGATTGTAGAGGAGGTAGAGTTTTGTTTGGTCCGCCAGGAGAGCCAGAGTTCGAGTTTGCCAGAGGAGCTGCGGAGCAGGGAGAAGGCATTATTTGTGGAGATATGGTAGAAGACAAGGAGTTGCCGCATCCGTTGATAGCAGAATTTTTGGATGTGTTTCCTGAAGAATTGCCAGGATTGCCGCCAGATCGAGATGTTGAATTTTCTATAGACTTGGTGCCAGGTGCAGAACCGATTTCGCAGCATGTCTATAGAGTAAACAACAGCGAGCTGGTCGAGTTGAAGAAGCAGGTGGACGAATTGCAGGATAAGGGGTTTATCAGATCGAGTTCTTCACCATGGGGAGCCCCGGTATTGTTTGTACCGAAGAAGGATGGATCGGTGCGTATGTGCATTGAATACAGGGCTTTGAATAATCTCACTATCAAGAATAAGTATCCTTTGCCACGGATTGATGATCTGTTTGATCAGTTGAGTGGTGCGAAGGTATTTTCTAAGATAGATTTGAGATCAGGCTACCATCAGGTGAAGGTGAAGCCGGAGGACATACCGAAGACTGCTTTTAGAACTCGGTATGGTCAGTACGAGTTTATGGTGATGCCGTTTGGTTTGACTAATGCACCGGCGGTATTTATGAACTTGATGAACAAGGTGTTCCACCAGTACTTTGACAAGTTCTTGGTGGTGTTCATCGACGACATACTCATATACTCGAGGACACCGGAGGAGCATGAGGAGCATTTGAGGATTGTGTTGGATGTGCTGAGGAAGGAGAAGCTGTATGGAAAGTTGTCCAAATGTGAGTTTTTCTTGGACAAGGTGGAATTCTTGGGGCATGTTGTGACTGGTGATGGTATTTCAGTGGATCCGAAGAAGATTTCAGCAGTGGAATCTTGGAAGACTCCGAGTTCGGTAGCAGAGATCAGGAGTTTCTTGGGATTGGCAGGCTACTACAGAAAGTTTGTGCAAGATTTTTCGAGGATTGCCGAGCCGATGACCAGACTCACAAGGAAGGATGTGGAGTTTGTTTGGATGGAAGATTGCCAGGCCGCTTTTGAGGAGTTGAAGAAGAGGTTGACGTCTGCTCCTATTTTGACATTGCCATCAGGGTCCGGAGGTTTCACTATTTATAGTGATGCATCGGGAAAGGGTTTAGGTTGTGTTCTTCAGCAGCATGGGAAAGTGATTGCCTATGCATCCAGGCAATTGCGTCCTCATGAAAAGAACTATCCTACCCATGATTTGGAGTTGGCAGCTGTCATATTCGCCCTGAAGTTGTGGAAACATTATTTGTACGGAGAGCGTGTGGAGATCTTCACAGACCACAAAAGCTTGAAGTACGTTTTCACGCAGAAGGAGTTGAACATGAGGCAGCATCGGTGGTTGGAACTGATGAAGGATTTTGATATCTCTTTGCAATATCATCCTGGGAAGGCCAATGTAGTTGCCGATGCTTTGAGCAGGTATCCGGTAGCTATGTTCTTGACGCAGGATCGATATTTGTTGGAGGACTTGGAGAGCTTGGGCATTGAGGTGATTATTCCGGGTGGTGCTATGCAGATGTGGGGATTGCAGATACATTCAGATTTGATGGATAGGATCAAGGCAGCACAGTATGATGATGTATCTTTGAGGAGTATCAGAGCTCAGGTGAGAGCAGGATTGGAGGATGATTTCACTATTGCAGAGGATGGATCTTTGAGGCATGGAGTTAGATTGTGTGTGCCTAGTGGGGAGTTGCGAGAGGAGATATTGCAGGAAGCGCATCACTCTCAGTATTCCATACATCCAGGTGCTAACAAGATGTATCGGGATATGCGAGAGAGTGTGTGGTGGTATGGCATAAAGAGGGAAGTGGCACAGTTTGTATCCAGATGCTTAGTGTGCCAGCAGGTGAAAGCCGAGAGGCAGAGGCCAGGAGGTTTACTTCAGCCATTACCCATTCCAGAGTGGAAGTGGGAACACATTACTATGGATTTTGTGTCCGGACTACCACGATCTCCAGGAGGGAAAGACGCGATTTGGGTCATTGTTGATAGATTGACCAAGTCGGCCCACTTTTTGCCTTTCAAGGTGGGTTTGTCTACGGAGAAGCTGGCAGAGATGTATGTGAGGCAGATCGTTAGGATACATGGAGTTCCCGTCAGCATAGTCTCAGATCGGGATAGTCGTTTCACTTCTCATTTCTGGAGGAGTTTGCAGGAGAGTTTGGGCACTCAGCTCAAGTTCAGTACTGCATATCATCCCCAGACAGATGGACAGTCAGAGAGGACTATTCAGACTCTCGAGGATATGTTGTGCACTTGTGTACTAGATTTCGGGGGTTCTTGGGAGGACCATCTCCATTTGGTAGAGTTTGCTTACAACAACAGTTACCAGGCCAGTATAGAGATGTCACCTTTTGAAGCTCTATATGGTCGGAGGTGTCGTACTTCTTTGTCTTGGGACGATGTTGGAGAGAGAGTTTTGCTTGGGCCAGAGATGGTTGTGGATGCAGCAGAGAAGGTTCAGTTGATCAGAGACAGACTTCGAGTGGCATAGGACAGACAACGGCATTGGACCGATAGCCATCGGAGACCCTTGGAGTTTGAGGTATAGTTTAGATTTTATTTTGTGTGCTTATTCTTGGTTGTTTGTTATAGATAAGTTCTTAAGGTGGTGTTTTGTTCTAGGTGGGTGGTTTGGTGTTTCTGAGGATTTCTCCGACACGAGGCACGATTCGCTTCGGTGGAGGCGGAAAGCTTAGTCCGCGATTCATTGGACCTTTCTCTATTCTAGAGAGGGTCGGTGCAGTTGCTTATAGACTAGACTTGCCACCTGCATTGGAGGGAGTGCACAACGTGTTTCATGTGTCGCAGTTGAGATGATACGTGGCAGATCCTAGTCATGTATTGGATCACTCATAGATAGAGGTGGGCCCTACTCTTAGCTATCCAGAGCAGCCAGTTGGAATTCTGGATCGGAGAGAGAAGGTGCTAAGGAACCAGACTATTCCTTTGGTGCGCGTCGCATGGAGGCATCACTCTCCGGGGGAGTCTACCTGGGAGAGAGAGGATGACATGCGAGAGCGTTATCCATATTTGTTTGTACCTTGAGGTATGTTATTTCTAGTTATGTTCTGTTCATTGTTATGTTCTGTTCATTAGTTAGTTGTGATTCTTTAGTTCTGTTCTGTGATTTTCTGGGGGTAGTTTTCGTCTTTGAATTTCGAGAACGAAATTATTTTAAGGAGGGTAGACTTGTCACTACCACATTTTCTAGGAAAGGGTATTTTGGTAATTTCCTATTTAAATAAATATTGTGCATGGTAAATAATTTTTGTTGTATTATTTAATTATTGTTGGATGTTATTTAATTATTTTGGACTTATTTTAGTGGACCCAACTAGTTTAGTTTGGACCCATGGACCAACATGAATTAATTAGTTAGACTTGGCCCATTTAGAAAGCCCATAGTTAAGGAGATGGATTAAATTAATTAAATGATTAGACTAGAAGCTTCCTTCCTTAATTATTTCTTCATGAGAGGCCCCAAGGGGTACATTGGACATTTTATAATTGCTTGGGGGAGGGGCTATGGCCGGCCTATTAAAGAGGAGGAGAAATTTATCTCTCCTCTCATCTCATTCCAAATCTAGATCTAGAATTCTCCCACTACCAAATTCCCTCCATTCCCAATCCAATTCCCTACCAAATTCATTCCAAATTCTTCCCAATTCACCATTAGAGAAGAAGAAAGCAAGGATCTAGAAGAAGGAAGCAAGGATCTACAAAGAGGAGCAAGGATCTACAATTTGGAAGCAAGTTCATCTCAATTGGAGGTTTCGTTGGGAATCCATCTCCCAATAGGTATAATTCAGATTTTCCCATTTAAATAGCTTCTAAATCTGAGATTTAATCATGTAAAATTAACCTATATGTATGTAGTACCCATAGGACTTTGTTTTGTGTTCATAGGAGACCCATGGAGAAAGTTATGGTGCTTTTTGTGTC
Organism: Iris macrosiphon; assembly: GCA_036927795.1. Lineage (NCBI taxonomy): Eukaryota > Viridiplantae > Streptophyta > Magnoliopsida > Asparagales > Iridaceae > Iris > Iris macrosiphon. The sequence continues at coordinate 108,820,069 of JAYESA010000008.1, read as the reverse complement.
AATTTTGTTGGAATTCCGAATTTATATTTTGTTGTGTGTGTCAATTGATCCTATAGATCAATTGAACATGAGATTTGTGTTTGAGGCTAGTGTCGTGTCCATATTGGGATACTTGTGGTTCGTATCCCAACTATTTGGTGATACGTGTCATTTGGGGGTTTTCCTCCGACACGGGGCTTTGAACATGTCGTATTTTGACACGGACACATAGATCTACTTTTGACGCTTTGATTTGTTCATAAATATTATTTGTGATTTGTTTGTGTCCTTCGGGGTGCATTTGGTTGTGTGTTGGACTCGTGTCGCATGCGTATCCTAGATCTAGTGGGATACGGTGAGATACTCTCCAATTGTGTGTATTTTTGCATAGATCTAATTAATTGTGGTTCAATTCTTCATTTATAATTAGTATATATATATGGATATTAAATATTTATTTTGTGTATTTATTATAGTAATTATTGTAGCATAGATCTATATTTTGGGTGTGCTAATATAATGTACAATATAATATGTAGCTTTCTTGCATGCAAATATATATGTTACTACTTGTTAAATAATATAATTTATACATAAAATGTTTTATAAAATATATTTGTATGTTTAATTGTGTAATTATATTATTTATAATTATTATGTAATTTTTTGGATATTAATGTAAATATTTTAGGTGTGCTTCTAGCCATGTAAATTATATGTTCTTTGTTAAATATTTGAAGGTATAAGTTTATGTGTATATTAATATATATATGTACATTTTTGTATTAATGGTTTATATATATATATATATACTGTTTTATATATTCTGTTTATATATATATATATATATATATATATATATATATATATATATATATATATATATATATATATATATATATATATTGTTTATATATTCTGTTTTTATATATATAATTATATATATACAACTTGTTTTAGTGACAGTGAATTAATGACAGTAAAAAAAACTGTCATTAATTAGCCGACTAATAGCAGCCGCTGTAGCCTTCGGGCAATTAATGACAAACCTATCATTAATTGCAGCAGCGGGAAACAGCAGCTTTTCTGTGACACTTTTTCCGCGACAGTTTAACTGTCAGCGAAAACCAAAGCAGTGGCAGTTTATTATTTGAGTTTCGGTGACAGTCCTTCGATGACAGTCCCGACTGTCACTATTTAAACTGTTTTGATTTAATCCTATTTTATTCACTGTTTTTCAATGACGCTTTGACAGATTTAATGTATATTTTATATATTATAATTGTATATATATATATGTATATATATATGTGTTTTGTGAGGAATAATAATTGTAATAATATATTATGTTATTTATATAAATGTTGGTTGTATATATATTTTTTTAGGGTATATATTAATTATATTATTAGTATACTTTGTGTGAGTTCTTTTTGAATCTAATTTGATTCCTAAATTATTGTAATTTATCTCTATATTATTTTATAGATGTCTTGTGAGGTTGACTTTGGGTTTGACCATGTTTGACTTTAGTGGACTTTAGAGTTGACCATAGTTGACTTTTGACTTAGAATTGACTTATTGACCTAGAAATTGCCTAGTTTGACTTGTTCTCTTTCCGGGACCTTGTATTAATGTGGTATTCCATATCTAGGTCTTCGAGGCACCGAGTTAGATATTTGTGAGACTGTTTATTGGACTTCAGGCGAGTACATTCTCTGATAGTTTCTCATTTATGATATCCTCTATGTTCGTTGTATCTAGTGTAGATATACATGTTCTCTTGACACTATGGTTACACGGATTGGTATATCCGGATCTCGTCATGAGATGTTATTCCTTGGTATATGGTGTATATGGTGCAAGTATTGTTTCATTGGTTATCTTGTACATGTACAGACACCGATTCTCGGGGAGACTAGCTATCTTCTTGGGGAATCTAGTGCCATAACGTACCGTGGTTGGATCTATTATACCAGTCGGGGTGGGGAGTATTTTAGTGTAGATATGTGATCATACCCTCCTTGTGCATGTCTTGTTCCTTGTGAGTGTTGATCATACACCGCACGTATAATCAGCCAGGCCATTATACTCTTGTGCAAGTTCCTAAGCCGATCACATGTTAAAGCTAGTACTCACACACTTAGTCATTAGTATTCTTGTTCTATCAGCATATTGTTCATTATTGTATTTCTTTCCAGTACTTCCTTATTGTCTATATATTTTTTGTATCTATTTATGCATCTTGTTTATCCACAGCTACTTATTGTTACATAGTTTTTATCATTATTTGAGAACTGCTGTTAGGGTTGTACTCTGCTCCTTTCCTGACTGGATATATTTTTTCAGATGACACTGAGGAGTACCCTACCTATTATGGACCCCAGGATGTTGTGGGTTTAGATTCTGAGACCCTGGCTCAAGAGGGACTTATCCCAACTGAGACAGTTGACCCTGGAGTTGTAGCTTTATAGTTTTGTAGTATTCTTTTGTACTGGATTTGTCTCCAGCATATTTCTGTATTTTCTTCAGACTCATTGATGTATTATTTTAGACTCATGAGTTGTATTATGACTATTCTATTCTTATCTGATTCGTGTTCATTCTATCTTAGTTCTGTGATTGAGTACACTATCTTTTGGTGGTTCATTATATTAGATAGACTTTCTAGACAGCATTCTACCGCCGATTCTGCGGCGTAGGCTGGGCGTTGTTTCCGACTAGTACCCTTACCCCGGGTGCGGGTCGTGACATAGAGTGTGGCTTATGAGTTTGTAAGTGTTTCTTAGTTGGATATATGAGCAGTAGGCATCGATCTAGAGATAACTCGTAGAGTAATACCTTGTAGCAATGGTTCTCTGATAAGGTATCATTATAATTAGTATTGGTATTATAGGAAGGGGGAGTAAAGAGTATCAGTGATGGTTCCAAGAGTAAGTATCAGAGTCAGCATGCCAGTCCTGGATAGTCATGAATTTATGTAGCTGGGTGATCCCTGTAAATAATTAAGTACCGAGGAAATTATGTTGAAAATTAATGGAGCATGATATTCAATTTGATGGTTGATACTTGGGCGTGTCAAGAGTAAAGAGATATATATATACATACAGGGCATTAATGAGTGTGCCATGGGTTAAGAAATATCAAGATTGGTCATAAAAAGGTATGAAGTGTATCACTAATTAGTATATCAGTCTGTAAAAGGTTAAAGGAAGATACTTATACTTCTATCGAGATATGAAACAATATGCCTGCCCTTGAGAGAGAAGTGAAGCAGGGGTATTATAGAAAGTGCAAGTGATCATGAGTTCTAGTGAGTGTGATGAGGTGATCTAATAATAAAGCTAGTGTTACTATACCAAGAGTGCTAAAATGTTCTATATCAAGGATTAGTTAAGCAATGTGCAAGTAACAGTAAGTACCTCGTATGATGATAGTAGATTGATGTATTAGTTAATGTGGATAGAAAATCATTAAAAGTAATAGTGCAAGTAATCCAAGCAGTGCAATATTCAGTACACAGTTGAGGAGTGTAGACAATTGGTGTATTTGTGTGTACCTTAAGTCTTAGAGACTGCGAGTATTTATATGTATACTTAGATAGATGTGGATTTAAATTTATAATTTGAAGATTGGAAATAAATTTTAATTTTAAGAATTTTGAGGAGTTGAGATTTTATGTTATTAAAATTTTTGAGTATTCAAATTCAATTCCATAAACATAGTCAAAGCTATAAAGATTTTTGGAAGTGATTAAAATTTTATTTCAATATTTAAATATTTGACTTTTAAGGAAAGAATATATATTTTATTTTAAATTGTTTGAGAAGTTAAATTTTGAGGATTTTATGTTGAGGATAAAATTTTATGGTGGGTAAAAAATGTATATTAGTATATGAGTGGTTGATGTGCATGTGTATGGATCTATTGGCTTGAGAATGCTTGAGATGACACTGCAAACAGACTTGGGTGTCCATCTAGAGTTGTATTAGAAGGAGTAGTACTTAGTATGTTGTGTTGCACTTGGTGTGCACTTGAGTGATAAGAACAACTAGTATAAACAATTGCAGTAGGTAAGAGAGCTAGCAGTGGTTGTGCTAATAGTAGAAATAGTGGTACCTAAAGGGATAGAGGTATTAAACTTTGGATGCATTATTTAACCTATGATTGTGTTAGAAGGTTCTGTTCTTTCCTTATGTTCCTTTTTTGACTATTCGATTGATTGGTTGATTGATTCCTTAGTACCATAGCTTGCATCAGTGATTTTCTTGTTAGAAGGTAGTTAGTAGTACTCCCTAACAGAGACTGCTATACCATGACAAAAGTGACCATAACCATGTATGTTTTCTCTAGATTGCATGTTTTATGACTGTAGGTAGGATTTTCTTAGACCTTGATTGTTGGGGGGTTGACCGTAGTAAAGATTTATGAAGAGAATATGACTTGACAAAGAGAGACAAGGTGCCTTAAATTTTGAGGATAAACATGAATTTAAATAAAGAGTTGAGAATTTAATATGGCAGAATTGACAATTTTGTTAAATCTTTAATTTTTATGAAGATTATGATATGATTGAATTTGTCATTAAATTTTGAGGAATTTAAGAGAATTATTATATCTATTTGACTACAAGATATAAATTTAAAATTTATATTTTTAATATTGTATTTGAAGATTTCATAAGTACTACATTGTTTGAGTATTTTTGTGGAAAAATAATCGAGGAATAAGATCACTAATGGATTAGTGTTTGAATTCAAATTTTTGGGATGAGATTTAAATTTTATAAATATGCATCATTTGGATTTAAATTAGAGGAGTAAGATGATTAATGGATTAGAGTTTGAATTCAAATCTTTGGATGAGATTTAAATTTTATATATATGCTTTGATTGGATTTAAAATTTGAAGATTGGATATTAAATTCTTGTATTTAGTTATTAACCTAAAATTTTAGAGGAGATTGTGATAAGGATAAAATTTGATTTTTAAATTTGAAGATTTTCAGGAATATGAAAATTATAGAATTTTGAATTTTTTTGAAATAGCAATATGGATTTACTTCATGATTATATGACTTGATGAATTTAAATTTTGATGGTAAAAAAACAAATATATATATATATATATATATATATATATATATATATATATATATATATATATATATATATATAACTATTGAGGATCTTAAATTTTGAGGACAAAATTTTTTTAAGGAGGGTACTTGTCACTACCACATCCTAAAATAGGGATAATTTTGTTATTTTATATATTATAAGTATTGTGTATGTTTATTTTCAAATAATTGCATGATATGTATATTTATATATATATATTATATATAGTGTTCTTAATGTATGAGTTAGTAGACTAGACCTAGAAGCCCACTAGATGAACTCCTGACCGAATTATAGGGTTGTAGATTTTAATTAGCATTTTTGGGATTTAATTATTGAGGTTGTAATTTATTATTGTGATTTTATTTAATTGTTGTACCTTACCGTTGCTTCGATATTGGGAGCGCTACACTAGCTTTTGCCTTCCAACAAATTTTATACCCTTGACCTAGACGTGCCCGTCTTCCATTCTGACACTCATGAATATGCCCTCTTGTGCTTCATTTTAGTCGCACAATATTCGTCGCGGACGTTTATTTTTTTATTCTAAATAAATTTAACTTTTTATCCTTGTAAGTTCCAATCAAAATTGGAGACACAATCTTGACCCATTTTGTGCAACCAAAATTTGACAATATTCTATTCTGAGTCTTCTATGTCCATGATATTTGTGTCCCACCTAATTTTAATCCCATGCACTTCCAATTTATTTTAGAACACCATTTATATTAATTTTAATTAAATTAGTGTAAGGACCCAACTTGACCCAAAATATGACCCAACACAAAACCAAACCCACATACCAGTTAACCGCTGAAGACAACTATTGTCGGCATCTATAGGAGTTGGAGGCCCTTGATGAAAAATGTCTCTTGGCTCAACAGTGTATTGAGCTATATCAGGCACGCATTTCCGAAGCCTTCAACAAAAAGGTGAAAGAGAGGACATTCTAGGTCGGTAATCTTGTCCTAGCAGTGAGAAGCACATGGTTATGACGTATAAGAAGACCAAAAAGTCCTAACCCTACTGGGAAGGATCGTTCATTGTGGAATCGATATATTTCAATGGTGCATACAAGCTCGTAAAGCCTAACGAGAATTTTCTTAAGATGCCAATCAATGGCAAGTTCCACAAAAAGTACTATGTCTAAGCTAGGCATATACTTTCCCAACCCCCAGCAAGTTAGCCTATAAATGTGCAGCATTTTATTTTGGTCTTTTCCAGCAGGCACGGACAAGTAATGTGATTAGTGCTTACCCTACAAGGTGCAGTGCAGTTTGTAGTTCACGTCCATACCACCTCTGAACTACGAGCTGCTTATTCTTTCCAGTAGAGTGAACATGGGGGAAAAAGAGAACAGTCATGTCCATAACACCTCTGTCTTGTTTTCTTCCTTTCCACCTACCGTATCTATGGTACCTTAACTTACCATTTGCGCTTAGTTTTACGCATGCCAAAAATGGTGAGTCCACGAGGCCCTTACTGGGTAAGCGAATTTGAGATGACTTTGATATTATGCTACGTTTACAGATCAGGAAAAGGGGGGAAAGTTACAAAAAAGGTCAATAAATTTTTAGTGATATTCAAGGCCATGAGTACACATAATGGAAATCTATTACATTCAAGGGTTTCATTGATATTCAAGGTCATGAATACCTGTGATGGAAAGATCCTACAATCAAAAATTTCTCCATCAAGGGACCCCTCTATGATGTTTCTGGTACCAACACAAGTAAAGTCGGCAGCCCAGTGCGCTCGGGGTTAATCCCCCCAACTAGCCCCTCAATGCAAAGCTCAATACATGAAAAAGAATCCATACTAAAGGATAGCAAGGAAGCTTGCAACACAGAACTGGGCCTGCATAGATGTGCACGGGCCCACTTCTGCCATGTGGATGAGCTACGGATAGAAATCTAGATTGGGATTTTAATCCCAAACCTGTAATCGATATGGAAGCCATGTTCGTAGAATAGCTATAGCAAGCTAGGTGGGAAGATGACAGACAATCCCCCAGGTAAAAAAATTTCTCAACGACGAAGATTATGATATCCTTTCATGCTCCATCAGGACCAAAATAGCCCAAGGCAATTCCTACAAAAATAAAAGAGCACAAAGTCAAAATATTCGCAAGAAGGACAGAATAGAAGGTAAGCATACACAAGGATATATGCTCTCTGTTAGAAACAAGTTATCCATGCGCAGGGATGTTATATGCACAGATAAAATATCATGTATGTATATGCATCCTGACAAATGTGCATGTTCCAGACGCGGCATCCCCTAAGAGGTAGATGCATCCATGCGGGAAGTGGTCACTCATAGCCCTCCAGCACATATCCAGGATAAATTTTCCAAGAACAGTTGTATTCATGCATTTAACGGAAGATTTTACCATCAGCATCTTCAGAACACAGCCTTTTAGCCATGACTATGTGCATCAAGCTAAGGGTTGCGTCTGTGCATGTTCTTGGTAATTTTTTACCCATGCGACAGACTAATTATGCGGCAGCGTTCCCATACTTCCCATGCAGTATCGTTCCCATATGAATCCACACAGCTTGATCTTTCGTTTACTAACAACTAAAGATCTTATGATAAGGGATATCAACAACCCTCGATCTCGGTCACAGCCCGATCTTAATTGTTGTCATATGTCAATCATAGCACAGCATGCGCCCGTCGTCTACAACTGTATTCTGTTGGAGAGGATTATGCGATAATGCAAAACTCGTGCACATGAATGCGCACGTATTATCTTTTACATGCTATAAATAGCAGGGACATACATTTCCCACATACCTACGAAGGAACGGGGAGACGCACAGTGAGTCATATACTTAAACGCCCATAGACTTTTCAGTCTTCCTTGGTCACTAAATCGTCAACGGAGTAAAGGAGTCAGTTGTAGTACTCGATCTCCATCATCACACGTTCCTAGATCTCTAAAACTTGTATTCAGAACCATCAGTGCTAGGGTTCTTTGTACATCTTCTGTTGTATTCAAACCAATACAAAAGTTTGCACAACTTTCCAAGTATTCATTTTGGTATGTCAATAGATATCAAGTGGTAAAAAAAGGATGCTATATTGTGGTCTTTGGGGGCCACTGTGGTAAGGATTGCCTAGAAGGGATGATGTTTCAATGTGTAAAGAAAGAGTATTTTGTGCGATAAGTGGCTTAATTTCATAATGGTGTATGCTATGATTAAAATATTGGTATTAATATATATTAATAAGGAAAGTGATAGTACGAGGTCATAGTTAGAAGTTATGGCTTCGTTAACTATGAATCATGATATTTTCTTGCTAATTTGATGCGATTGATTAATTATAAGACAGGTAAGATCAAAAAATCCAAATGAATAAGAATTTCAAAAAGTGTAAACTAGATGACTTAGCTAGAAAAAGTTATATAGAATATGTATTAAATGGTGACTTGAATTAGTTGGATAAAGTCTTAAATTAAGTACAAATGGCTTGATATTACTATTGAAAATTATTGGGAAACAATATGGATTATATATTAAAGGATGATTGGGAACAATTTGATAGAAGTCGCATATTGAGCATTAATGACTTGGTGTATAATTAAAATTACTTGGAATGTTTGCTAATGACCCTAAGGATTTGCAAAGTTGTGTTCTTCAGCCTAAGATATTTTAAATCTAAATTAGACCTTAAGTATGAATAATTTTCCCTATGCATAATTAAGTGTATAGCATCGGCGAAGCAAATTTGAGTTTAGCATAATAGATTGTTTTATTATATATACATATGTACTTGAAGGAATTGAGTTGTATCAAAAAGTGACAAATATTGACCTTGGATATTCCGTATGGATAATGGTTAGCATATAGACTAGTTGAGCTATAATTGATTTATTTTTTTCACTTATATAGTACTGGATGGATTGATTACTGATACAAAATTTACTTGTAGGTTGGTTATGTGACCCTAGGATGGTATACGTTAGGTAATATAGAATTCCTTTATGAGATATTGATGATGTTATGCGAATGAAGTTGGTGGTTAATGAGGATTACTAAGTTGATCCAAATTTTATTGGAATGGATTTATAGGTTTGACAAAATTGATGGTTGTGAGAATACCCTTTGATTAATTGATTTACATTAAGTTGTATTACCATATGAGATTAAGTAGATGCAATAAAATAGAGTACGAATTAAAAGATTTGATTGAAAGTAAGTTTTTGGTGGATAAATTACTGAAAATATTTGATTTAGATTTACCATTTTTGGATTGGTTAACCTTGCTGTATAAATTCGGGATTTGGCCATAATTATATGGACTGGTTTCTTTGACTATTATTTAAACTGAGATGAAGATTGTTGAGTATAAATATTCTTTGAGAATTAATCTAGTTAGATAAATATTAACCATAGATTATTGGTGGATCCTTTTGTTAGCGAATCGACCGGTGTTGGCTCTCGAATTAGATTATTTTTCATAGTCTGGGCTAGAGTCCCTTACATTAGTTGGTTATGGTTAAGCCTTGGAAAGTCAAATGAGTATAGCTTCTCCTAGTCATATGTCATAGATGGGTTACTACAACGATTTAGTTTGGTTTAGGAGATAATTGCCCAAGTGATTATATAGATGATTTAATATTGATTATATGGAATTAATTAGATGCTTCTAATTTATTATCTTAGTAGTTATGATGATGATTAAAGTGGGATAGGGAGTAGTAAGAGGTAACCCGAGGAATTTAGTTGGTTCTTAGCAATTTTGATCAATGGATTATAGGTTAAATATCATAGTGATATTTGTTTTTATTGGTTTGCCACTTATTTTGGGATTTTCTTTGGTGAGCGGTCATTAAAGTTGGAATGATGGGTAAACTTTGTGGTAAGTTGATTTATTGAATGTTCAAAATTTGTGTTTGGTAAAAGATGATTAATAATGGAATAACCCTCAAAATTAAACCTAATTTGCTGTCGATTTATCTCCTATAAGGATAAAATTATCATTTGGTAAATGGAGAATTAGATTAATTGGATGTACCTGTGAAACTTTTATTTTGAGTTATGGCGATATATAAGTTAGAGAAAGTGTATTCTAGTTCATGGGATATATTTAATATCGGTGTATCAAAATTTTTATGATCAGTTGACAATTAGCAATTAAGACAAATTTACAGTTTAAACTACATGGATAATATGGTAGTAATTTATGATTGATCTGTTGAATATTATTAATGAAAATTTTATACTCAGTTGAAAATTGAAAGATATTGACATTATCTTTGAGATTATATAGGAAGGAATAAAATAACCTTGTAAAGTTAAATAATTTGAATTATGTAATTATAATTCTAGCAGGAGCAAATTATTAGGTAATTGAACTTCGATCCATTCAATTATCATTTTTGTGATAGTTAGATACCCCACAATTGAATAAGGATTGATGATTAAAATTTATAAATTTAATGTTACAAATGCTTAGAATGTTGGTTAGAGATTTAGACATGAGAAATTTCAACTATTTTTGACACTATCGGATCAGATATGGTTCCAAACTTGCATTCGAATCGAAATAATAGTAGGCTTTATTCTTAAATTGGATTGGTATTATTTGGAAAAATCTAGATGGTGTGATAAATTTTTGGGACTACTCACTAAGGATTGACTGGACTGGTTAATGCTGATGAGTAAGGTGCAATGCGAATTATTTAGTGGGAATAGGATATGGTGAGTTAGTTTAGTCCCTTGATTTCAATTAGAGTGAGTATGATACCTCGTTAGGATTCACTTAGTTTTTTTCTATTTTACTTATATTGTGTTGGCATCTTGGGTTCGTTAGTGGTATTTTGTTTAGTGATTTTAATAAAGAATAATTCCATATTATGTACACTATGGATAAGAGCAAAGGGTTATAGATATGCCAGACTGAGTAGATGTGGCAGAAATTTGATTTCATATGTGTAAGTGCTTGATGCAACTAGTATTATGAAACATCAATATGGTAATGTGAGGATAAGAGTGGTTACGGTTTCTGGATTGTATAAAAAATTTGTAAACCCCCCATTTCAATTTAACTATATTCAGTATATTTATTATTGGTAGTACCAATATTGCTATAAAATTTAAACTTATGTTTCTCTTACATATTATAAGTTAATAAAGATTTTTGATAATATTTAGTTAGCTTAGGTATTCACTTTCATGGTATATCTTTTTCTCCCCGAGCCAACCTATTTCCTTCGTTCTAAATTTTACCTAAGAAAACTATTATACTTTTAACCCCATCATTTTAATTTCCAACTTATCAACAACCCAACATCTTTCCATTTACTTTCCCTATTTCTTCCTGATTTTCTGGCCTACAAAGAAATTATTGTTTATTACTTCTTTCCAGCCTATTGTTTTTCTCTCATCACTTAATCCCACAGCAGATTTTTCCTTGCTCACTTAAACCCATGCCCAATAGGCTATGGCAAATAGATTTCCTTCACCTCCTCTGGGCCACCTCCTAAAATTCTTCTCCTTAAAAATCCTAAACGTGAAACCCATATTTCGAATACTTGGGGTGAATAGTTTTCTTCCCCTTGTTGTTCACGTACATCGCCAGTATATTTTTTATCGACTACAGAATAGTGCAGGCATGCTTGTATCTAGTCTACAACCCATTTCTCTCATCCCTCGCTTTATATTCATCGTCTCTCCCCTCCTCTTATCTAAACCCTAGCCGCCTGTTATGTTCTTCCTCCACAACCATTCAATCTAATGCATCGACCCCTCCACCACTTTCCTACCAACACACGACGCACGCCATTAGAGCCTACAATCGCTTCTTCTCTAGTGCGTAATCTCATGAGCACAAGTATGTGCACTATAACCGCATGAGATGCATGGGAGAGGGAGAGGTAAGGCAACAGTTATAGCCTTACAGGAAGACCTTGACTGCACCATGACAGTTTTCATGACCTGCACCCGAAATGAGGGCATAAGTAGTGAGCAACGCCCAGCCTATGCTGCAGCATCGACAGTAGAACACTGTCTGGTCAACTCTACTAACTAAACATCTCATATAATATATATATATATATGGTACCTGTCAATCATCTCAACTCTAAACTGAGGAACCATATGGTATCTGATAAATATAAACTATACTCAATCACAATACAAACTAGAAAAGATAAATTACGAGATAGAATAATGAAAGAAAGAGTCACAATACATTCACAAGCCTGAAATAATATATACATGCCAATAACCTCAATAAAAGTCTAATACAAGTCTAGTAATAATCTAAACCTCCTCAGGCTCTGGTACTAAGTTCTCCTGCTCTAAATGAGTATCCTCTAATAAAATGTTGTCTTGCGGTCCGTAATAGGTAGGACACTGGTTTACGAGCCAATCATCTGAAAAATATATTCAGTCAGGATTGGAGAGAAGTACATACCTCTGGAAGCAGTTTCAAATACATAATCGAACATATATAACAGATATTAGAAAAGAATACATGATAACTAAACAACAGAATAAAATAAACTAGAGTGAACAAGTAATATAGTAGAATAAAGAATATATAATAGAATAACTATAATATAATCGAAATAAATCAAATCTAGCTAATGTGCCATGGAATACAAGTTTATTATGTGATCGGTCTGGGTTGAACACGAATACAATATGGTAACTCGATTACACGTGTGATATGTAATCAATATGTACACGAATACACTGGGGCTTGATCACATAACCAACTCCTATTCCTCCATCCCCAACCAATACCAATGGATACAATCATGATACGTTACGAACACGAATATGGGCACATTGAACATGAGCAATATGTAAACATGAAGTACACTAAATTAATATCCGATACATACGATAAAATATATATGAAGGAGTACCCGCTGAACACGGTAAGGGATAATATCTCCTAACATGATCCATATAGTACCAGTCCATTAAACCACTGTATCGGAATCAAGTATACAGTTCTAGAACATGAGATATATACACTATTATGAAATAAAAACTAACAGAAAAATATACTCGCCTGTAGTCCTGAGCAAATGGTATAATTCGGTATCCGAGATGGTGTCACACAAACCTATATATGAAATATTAATGTCACTTAGGTGTAATGGATGATAAATGAGATTAAATGCACTAATATAAATTTTTAGGCCATTTCTAGGTCACACTAGTCGAATTAGGTCAAACTAGGTGTTTATCTTGATTTTAGGTCTATACCTAGCTTTTAGGGTGATTACAAGTCTAAACTAGTAAATACTAGGTGACACTAGGTTGTACTCAAGTTTCTAAGTCAATACATTAGATAATTAGCTATACTAGTTAATATGCATTAAGTATCCTATATAACTAACTCATATTCACAATTAACTTGATATAGAACCCCTTACCCAGCTATATACATATATATACCCATAACCAAATACCTATCTAGTTAGCCTTATATACATACATTAGTATCTAAGTATCTCCTCACTAACTGTATATCTATAATTATATACATGTCAATAATATCCTAACATCTAACACTTACCCACAACAACTGTAAACTCCCTCACCCAAAATAGGTATTTTGTATATATTTTATATTATTATATTTATTATAGATGTTGAATTTATTTAGAGTATTCTCTTAGTTAATTAGAAAATAAATTTTTTTAGTATATTTACTTATATAAATATTTATTTAGAATTATTTTTAGGCTATTTTAGATTATTGGGATTTTTTCATAATTTTTAGTTAATTAAAAACTAGTAACACCAATTTTCTAGGACTTTGAAGAATTTATCTTATGTTCAAACTTAATTAAAAATATCCTAAACTTTTATTTTAGGTTCTAAATAATAAAATATATTTTCTAGAAATTTTTTGGGAATTTTTTGATTATTTTTAGCACTTATTTTGAGTTAATTATGAAAACTGAATTAAAAACTAATTTCTGAAAAAGAAAACCCAAAAAGTAATTAATTCTGCCCAGTCAACAAATAGTGCGCCCACCTGTCAGCCTCCCGCAGCTAACAGTGCCGGGCCCGCCTGTCAGTGACCGCGGGGTGGGTGCGAGCCGAGCTGAGCCGACCTCGAGCCGAGCCGAGTCAGAGTTCGACTCGGACCCAGCTGTGCCGGGTCAAACCATGATCGTCCGATTTGGGCGGGACTGCACGGATGGATGACACGTGTCAACTCCGAGCCACGGCTGCACTCTCTCTCTCCTCTATATATATAGTAGTTTAAGTTATTTTCTAGGGTTTTTCTTGAGCCGATTTTTGGAGAATTGTCATCTAGGGTTCCTTCATTTTCCAGAAGCCATTGCGCATAGCTCCGGACTCCAAATGAGGCCTAATTTTTTGTGTTAGAACGATATTGAGGTTAGCTTCCTGATTACATAAATTGTTTTAAGAAATTATGAGTATTATATTCTGGAAAATTCGTAGAGCACAGCATGTCCAAAAATAGACGTGTTTCGATGTTTTCGCGATTCTGGGAGAACCAGGAATCAGAATCATGAACCGTTTAAAGTTTCGGAAAGCTAATGTCTAGATAATTGACATATGTTTTTCCAGAATTTAATTCAAAGTATTTATATATTGTTAATTCTGTAGAACTTCTAGGTTAGAATTTAACCATCGGTGCACAATACAAAATTTGTATGTGCCATAATTCCCAAACGAATTTGAATTCGGACGAGCCGTAAATTCCAGCATGTTTTTGACGCTAAAATCTACAGGAAATCATGCATGAAAGTTGAGTTTGTGTCGGTTAACTTTTCGGTCAACAGATCGCCTCGATTTGCGTGCCATGAGTCTCGAGTTGATCAAATTCAGTTTCTTTGGACAAAATTTAGGAATTAACATAAAAATCAGAATAATAAGATTAAAATAGGATTTTAGAGTAATTATTCCAGAATTAAATAAATTAAAATAAATTATCTTTTGACGTGATAAATTTGTAATACATAGGCTATTTGGACTGTGACTTGGACTCTGATTCATACCAGCAGCAGGACCCAGACGGACGTAGTATTTAGCCACCACGGTTAGTTTACATTAGACCCTGAGTCAGAGAACCCAACGCACGTTCGTACATTTACATGTACGCAAATATTATTCAGTTTGGTATATATATTTATGTACGTAATTACTATATGTATTCCAATAATTATGTAAATAAATTGATGGTTATATTATTATATAGTTATATGAATATATATGTAAGTAAATGCTAATTGATAATTATGACTAAATATTTAGACTGTACGACCCTAGGACACCGTGGACTATCCCATACTTACCTTGACCATGTTGACCCTAAGAACTTGTGAATTTGTCTGCCTTGCGTACATTAACGTACTGGCATAAACACCTGTCAGTTGACTGACTGATTTCGTACAATACTTGAAGATGCGACACCCGCGTAATTCAACGCTTAATTTACCGTGTTAGATGACTAGTGTTACCCCTAGTATACCCCCTGAGTCCAGTGTAAATGTGGTTGTGTATGTGCTAGTGTAAAGACTAATGATTCTATTGTATTATATTTATGTGTACATAGGATATTAGATTTGTTCTGCGCGATTTCTGGAGCAGATTATTGATACATTGCAGCTTCCTTGCCAGGCAAGTATACCTTGCCATTGTACTGTTATTTATATTCCATATGTTGCATGTATCTTTATTTTCTGTCTTTAGTTTATATATTTTAACTGTTATATAAAATATGCGCGACGGTGTCGTCGCGGTATATTTTTATTTATGTAATTGCATTGACCTTGTTTATGAGACTACCCCATTATCATGTAGCACCATTAGGTTTTATTTGACTGTGACACATATTTTTACACGAGTTGTGAGTCTCATATAGATCACGGACGCACGTATTGACTGATCATCGGGTACGTGTGGGACGTGCGTTAGGAATAACTGCTGTTAGAAACTTTGCATGCTAGTAGACTTAGCAGTTATTAGAGGTCTAGGGGCATAGCCTATTATAGTACGGTGGTCCCATCCTTGTCCTTGTTTGGTTGCAGGATTGAGCCAGGGTTCTAAGAATAGGCTATGAACCAAATTGTGTCATGGATGTGACATGCTTAGAGCATGGGGTGAGGAGAACAACAAGTACCGCATTTGAGCTCCTTTACACTTTTTCTATTGTGCGGCCGGATTCTCCGCTGGAGATACGGGCGGTGATGACCAATATATATTATGTATTATCAGGCGGGCCTCCGTCGTTCAAAAGACGACGTGCCTTTTAGGCCCCTGGATCTCTAATAGAGAACCATGCCAAATCCCAGTTTTCAGCCAGATAGCTCACTTGTGGGGAAAGTTGTTCTTAACTGCATTCACTTAGACGGTTAGGCGACCCCATTGGATATTTATTTCAGTAATTTATTGGCATGTGTTTAAGTATCTTGTTATGTCCCTCTGAGGACCTGGTCCCCTGCCAGGTATATCTGTTCTTGAGTATTCGCAGGAGCGCAGATTCGGATGGTTACATGGGATTCGAGGATGTCTTCTTTTCAAGTCATGATTGATAGCTGGTATCTTATATTGTGTTATTGTGTTGTACTTATATTGTATTTACTTTTCCAATCGAGTTGGTAGTGGATTTATTTCCACCCAACTATCATCCTTAGATACTTATATTGAGATCTAATTTTATAGATACTGGTTATTTATTTATATTTGATTTCGTGGATGAGATTTAGATTTTATCCTGTGACTTGTATTATATTTTATACCACTCGTGGATTTGATATTCATATTACAGCGTACGTATGGATTTGGTTTCCATATATTGGAGTTGCCATATCCATGCGGCTGGCATGCTTACGTGTCCTAGTCCTACGTATTTTTGGGATTGGGGCATGACAACAACTCTACTCATGATTCACTTAGCATGATATACCAAGATACCCTAGTATCAATACTTAACTAACATTACCTTAATACCTCACAATACTCACTCTACTTCTCATAAGCCTGCACACACCTACACACTTACAAACAATACCTAACCACCAGTAACTTAATACCTTACTACAACACAACCTCTCATCTGCTACTCGTGCACATCAAACCAGTGCACCCTAAATCACTCATGCCTACTGTACTATATGTTGCAGTTCCCTACAACCTTGCCCGAGCTTGCACATATGTGTGTACTGCAGGCACACTTGTGCACAACACAACCAAGACTTTACTCCGGCTGCCTAGTTGCTACTGTTGCTGCATACTGCTTGACCATGCTGCTGCTGCACTGTTCGAGCATGCTACTGCTGCAACTGCATATTGCATTGCTACTGCTACTGCTTGATGCTGCAGTTGCTGCACTAATAATATTTGCTGCTGCAGTTGCTGTACTGATACTGCTTGCATGCTTTTGTTGTTGCACTGCTCGAGCATGCTGCTGCTGTAATTGCATGTTGCACTGCTACTACTTGCTGCAGTTGTTGCACTGATACTGCTTGTTGCTATAGTTGCTGCACTAATACTGCTTGTTGCTATAGTTGTTGCACTGATACTGCTTGCTGCTGCAGTTGCTACACTGATACTGCTTCCCCTTTAACAACTACTCAGTTCAATTCAACACTCACTCACACTTCACATCACTAGACACTCACATACAGATATATATATATATGTAATGCCCCGCAACAACTTGGTGCATTACGCTGAGTCGGATTGAATAAAACAATAGTTGGTTATATTTAAATTGTTGGATTTTGGGAAAAAGTATTGATTGAGTTGGTTTCATGTGCAGATGGCTAGCAAAGTTCGATGGAAATCAGGTGTTCGTTCAGAGAAGTACTGAGATAGCTGGATTGGAGCGATAATGTCGTCTTCCTTAGTCCGATCGATCGGATAATTTGGAGAGCACGGCCTGCTCGCACGGTCATACCAGTTGAGTAGATCGTGCTTTGCATCAGACCACGGGTTCAAGGAATCGGCCGTATCGGCAGGACATAATGCTTAACAGAATCAAACATTGTGAGTGGGCTCTGTCCCTTCTTCTCTACTCCTTAATGCCTAATAATATGGAACACATGTAAAGGCTTGAACACTTAGACTGGAACTTGGAAATCACTATACTGAGGCATGCATAGAGTGTACGTCGTTTGCTTGGATAGGATTGTGGTTTGAATTGATTTGCGCGGATAGTTGGAGCTAGAGTTGGATTATACACTTGGGGCAGTTGGTTGAATAATTAGAATTTTGCTTGGACAGTTGGAATTATACATCTTGGTTGGAACACCGAATAATTTAGGCGAGTGAGCGTGTATCCATGCACGAGTATGACTTAGGCGCTTTGTCTTACAAAACGAGCAGTTGTGGTTCAAAATCGGACAACTGCATCGGCAAGGGCATTGTGCCACTGTTGGGGCATTATGCCATGGAATTGTTCTGAGCGTGGGGTGTTGCACCAATTGGAACACTGTATTGAGAAGCAGTATAGTGTCTATGGGGATAACTTAAGATTTGGTGCCATGGGCTATATGTTGGAAGAATGGTTATAGATATATGGTTATGGATATTTTGGTTGGATTTTGGTTGAATAAGTCTAGGATCGCTTGGTAGGGCAATAATGTTCGATCCTCTCGTCATACCTACTTGGTGTCTGCATGTCACGGACAACATGTGTTATTGTAAACCCCCTCGACCTGATTCCAGCATTTTAGGATTATTGTAATATTTTAATTTATTTTGCTTACATATCCTATTGACTTGTGCACCTGTCCATCACCAAATTATTCGGAGCTTTACCTTGACTGTTATCCCCGAACAACGTTCGCATACCTCTCCTAGACATGTCAGTCTACTATCATGTACTTTGTGTAACTCCCAGATACTTTACTTTGAGCCTCGTTTGAGATGCACAATTATCGTTACAAACGTACGTATTTAAATTTCTCGATCTGTACCCATCCCTGTTCCAATAGAGATTAGAGGCCCAACATGCACATGTTTTGCCCAAACAAAAATACGTTAATATTCTGCACTGAGTATACTACATTTAGTATATTGACACCGTGCTGAAATTATGGCCCTACCTGCCTCTAAATAATTAGAGAACATCATGCGCAGTATTTATTAATTATTAATATGATGGCCCGTATCACCCAGAAACCAGGCCCTGCCCAGGCTCACCCCCACCCCCTTAGGACCCTCATCCAGCAATTTTCCTCAGTTCTGTGCATTTTAGAATTTTCAGGAATCGGGTGTTTTCCCAGACAATTTCATAAATTGCACAAATTCCCAAAATAGGACATTTACATAATTTATAAAATTACAGGGACTTTTCTGTAAATTTTAGTGCGAGGTGTCACCCCCTCATTGGTCGGTGAACCTGCACCGTTCATTTGGAGGCGGGACCCACCCGAAAATATCCTGTAAATATCTATAGATATTTTACTTAAAATATCTATTATAATTTCTATAAAATAAAAGAAAATAAAAGAAAATAAAAGAAAATAAAAGAAAATAAAAGAAAAATAAAAACCCAAATCCCTAACTCTACCCAGCCATCAGCCGACCCCCCCCCCCCCCCCGCGGCGAGCCGACCCTCCCCCCCCCCCCCCCCGCCGGCCTCGACTTCCTCCGCCACTCGCCACCACCACCATCATCATCACCAGCATCTCCTCTCTCTCCCTCCTCCACTTCCCCCTTCCCCGACCCCGACCTCGCCGGCACAGCAGCCACACGACCTCCCGCCGGAGAGCTCCGCCTGACCCTCTCCCCTCTCCCAGCCCTCAATCACCCCCCCCCACGCCTCCGCCACTCGACAGCCACCACCCCCTCCCTGTTCTCCACTAACCCGATCTCCCCCTTCTCCTCCATCTTCTCCGCCACCCCTTTTCCCCTCTCGGCTGAAACCTCCCCCCCCCCCCCCGCCGGCCTCGACAGCAGCCACACTGACTCCTCCCTCCTCCCCGATATCTCCTCCGCCGGACCCGAGCATCTCTTCCCCCGAGCTCCTTTCCCCTCTCGACCAGAACCCCCTTTTTCCTCCGCCATTCCTTTCCCTCCCACATCTCCACCGCCGGCCTCGACCCCGACCTTCTCCTCCTCCTCCTCCTCCTCCTCCTCACCGTGAACCTCCCCCCCTATGGCCGAAACCACCCCTCCTCCTCCTCCCTGTCCAGTGTTCCCCGTCCGGCCTGCACCCTGTCAACCACCCGTCACCACCACCTGTCCTCCTCCGGCGACGCCCTGAGCCGCCACGGTGAAACCCCGGCGAGTCTCCACTGGACTCAGACTGGACACAGCAGCTGGACACAGCCCGGACACAACAACCAGGACACAACACGGTGACCGGACACGAGAAATTCAGTTTCTACGGAGCCCTATTCCATCTCCTCGTAGTTCCATTTTTAATTCCGTCAGTTATGACACGT
Source organism: Iris macrosiphon (assembly GCA_036927795.1). NCBI lineage: Eukaryota > Viridiplantae > Streptophyta > Magnoliopsida > Asparagales > Iridaceae > Iris > Iris macrosiphon. The sequence goes on along the minus strand of JAYESA010000008.1, from coordinate 108,799,570 downwards.
AAGCTATGTAACCCTCTCGATGCCCGTACAACCCCCTCGGAGCATCGCGTCCTGTGGCGATTGCGAACCGCGACAAAAATAGGAAAAATAATAACCCGATTCACCCCGAAACTGAGTGCGCCCCGCCAAACGGGACGACTTGGTCGCACGCGGTCTTTACCAAAATGTGTGCGTCGTTGATACGGACATGCAGGATTTTGCAGAAGTTGATTTGGATGTGCGTGCACACCGGAATCAACGCGTATCCGCCGACAACGTCACGTATCCGCCTATTCTGGAATATGCTGTAACTTTGTGTACACACGTCGGATCGAAACGAAACTTGTGCCATCGAACTCGTAGCAATACGCTGGTCTTGTGATCCAAGTTTGGTTCGATTCTGAGAACGTTGACAAAATCCCGTATCGTGGGCCCCACAGGCTCCACTTGACGGGCGATTTTGTGATTGGCACATCGGAATCCAGTTCTGGACATTCTGTTGGGTTCGTGTCATCGTCCTGGAGTTGTTGACACTAAGTTTGGCAAATTTGGAGACCTTTGACCCTGACACATTTTTTGGTGCAAAGCGGCCTACATGGGACCCCGCTTTGACCAGAAACTGTCATTTTTGCTCCTGTGTCCAAATTGGACTTAAGGACAGGTATTTCTAGCTATTTGATATTTTCTGAGACTGTTGGTGATATTTATTTCAGTATCCGGAGACTTTCTTTCTGAGGCCATAGTTTCTGGCTTTTAGCATTTGACATCTGGACGTTATATTTTGCAACTCTCTTGATAGGCAAGTATACCTTGTCTTGTTGTACTGTTTAAATTCAATTATTGTTAGTTACATGTTTATCTATTTTAAATATAAATGTGCACGTCCGAGAAAACTCGGGTGCAGTCAACGAAGGCGTTGACGTTAGGACTTGTGTCTGACCTAGTGTCTAGTAGACCCACCTAAAAGTTGTGAAGTTATTGATATAACTTCCCAGGCCTTGACACGTATCATTACACGTCACAGAGTGAGTTCATGTAGGAATACGTGCCTCATGCGCGACTGGCCATCAGTGTGAGCAACACCTGTAACGGTATGTAGCTTAGTTATTTATTTTATTGAGACTTGCATCATAGTAGGAGGTGTCCACGTCATTTTTACGACTTGTACATCTATATTGGGCGGGGAAGATACTAGTAGACGTATGGGACACCCCCTCCTTGAGTCTTTTATCCTTCGTACCATGCTCCTCGGAGATGGTCGATTGCAGAGCTACCCGTGTGTCCGGGGGCATATGACACATATACTAGCCGGTCATGACGATGGTGAATTACGTCAGCATATGTCAAGCCTACACATTCCCATGCGTACTATCAGGTCTTTAAATTGCATTCACTTAGATGGTTAGCACACCCTATTTATTTATTCAGTATTTACATACATGGCATATTGTTTTTCTGTATCTTGTTATGTCCCTCTGAGGACCTGGTCTCTTTTCAGGCATAGATGTTCATGAGTATTCGCAGGAGCGCAGATCTGGATAGGCTACTTATATTCCGAGGAGATCTTCTCTCCGAGCCTCGTGATTGTCAAATGTTGTTCTTATATGGTGTGTACCTGGTTCCTTTGATATTTTATTTCGACAGCAGATTTGTTTCCATCCGACTGTCATTCTTTAGATACTTATTATTGAGATCTAGTTACATGGTTATTGGTTATTTATGTATATTTGATTTCTGTGGATGAGATTTAGATATTATCCTGTGACTTGTAATTAGTTTTACCACTTATGAATTATTGTTCATTATACAGCGTACGCTCGTATATATGGTTTCCATATATTGGAGTTGCCATATATACAGGCGGCTGGCATGCTTACGTGTCCTAGTCCTACGTATTTTGGGACTGGGGCGTGACAGTTGTACAGGGTTCATTTCCTTGAACGGGATAGACTCTGGGGCACCGGGACCATTCGGCCATGGAGGAGACAAGGGTAACGCGTCTTGGGCGCGGTGCCGGTAGTTTGATACAAACCAGAAGGGGATAGCTGTCCATTGCTGGATCGGGTAGAACTGCCTATTGATTAGTCCGATCAATATCTTTTATGGCTTGGCTAGTGACTTCATATAGATAAGTTTTGGCTTGCTTTTCTTTGGTTGGTTTGTGCTTTGTATAGGCGCGGCCACCTTGCCTCGGCAAGAGTGTGCACTTTGAGATTGGATTGTAAGTTTTGTTTGAGGATGGATATTGAGGCTTGGGAATGGTTCGATATGTTATCGTGTTGCTTGGGTTTGAGTAGGACGGGTTGCATGCTAGAATCCTTCGAGTTGGTTATTTATTGCTTGTCGATTGGATTGAGTTGAATGTTTGCATGCTTAAACTGCTTTACAGCTTTCCTTAACATGTCATCCCTATGCCATAAAATAAATCTAGGATTCAACTAAAAAGATCACCATATAACTTTTTGTATTCACTATTTTACTTAGTGTCGACTTAGATGAGTGGGTTACCCCGCTCACCAGTACGGTTGTGTACTGACCCACGTTTGTGGACATTATTTCAGGTACGCAGGTGTAGTGGCGCTGCTTGGATATACGGGACATGATGTATGAACTTTAAGTACCTTTGTGGGCTAGACAAAGAGCAAAAGTATTACATCGCCTTTGAGGCAATCGCCTTGTGGTATTTTATTTGGACCCTATCGAGAGCTTCGTTGCGTATACTCTGATGTGTGCTTGGAACACAATCTTGACTTTTATTGCAACTTGGTCGTTTCGATGATAACTTTGGTATTTGACAATATCGCCTTGTACGAGCGCAACTCCAGGCTCGTACGGCATCACGTTCCGATGAGAACGATTGTCCTATGGGAGAGCTGCAACATGGTGATTCACTTTCAGCAGGGAGATTGGGGCATGACATATTGGTATCAGAGTGCCTGGTTCATTTTCTCGGACTTGGTCCTTCGCTTCATCACAAACTCTAAATAGCTTCCGTGTATCGTTTAGCTCTTGGCTCTACTCGGTACCGCATTGGATGTTTCATACAATAAGTCTATATATTGCTGGTTGTGGCTGCATGTTGTGCTTCGTTGCGTTACTTTTATTGGTTTTCGTTAGATTGCTTAGCATCGTTAGGCGTTGTTGCATTCATGCAGCAAGTTGGATGGCGTTATTGTATTTGTACAACAAGTTGAGAGCTGTCATTTGGTTGACTTGGCTTGTCGTTCAGGGAGTTTCTGTTTGAATCAGTGGATCAGTTGGTGGTAGACGAGATTGGTTATGCGGTATATTATGAGTAGAAGCATTGGATTGAATATGGATCATTGCACGAGTTGCTCGTGTAGCGAAAGTGTTGGATGGAAGTTTGATTTTTTGCTGGGTATATCATATAGAGCATTGACAGAGCAGGTTTGAGTTTGGCTTGGGAATATCAACATAGCGTTGCACGAGTTGCTCGTACAACAAATATAAGAAATAGTTAGGTATTGGGTTGGACTACTTGGAAGAGATCGTTGCACGGGTTGCTCGTTTAGCGAAAGTATCAGACGGTAAGAATAGCCGGAAGAATTGAGAATGGAACATGGCATAAGTTGCATAGCGAGATTGACAAAAAGAGTTGGGTAGTTAAAGAATTGGCTAAGTTTCGTGTCAGACTTGAGTTGAGGATGGCAGGATCACACATAAGGGATGGTTCAAACAGATTTTGGATTAGTGTAAAGAAATCATAATGCGAGTAGCGACTTGATTCAGAGTGGTATATAGGATACCACATAGTGAGCAAGGCATTGAAAGTATTTTGGATAGGCATCAATGGGAATTGCCTCAATGGACTCGGGTAACAGGAATATAAGTTGGTTGGTGCACATTGGCTGAGTTGGAAAGAATGAAAAATGGAGTAAGCGATTGTTGAGTTGAGCAATCGAGAACGGACTTGTGCAAATGGAAGTATCATTAGACTTAAAAGATAGCCGAGATGGGAACAAGCAATGGAAAGAGTGTTTGAAAATTTGAAGTATTGAGGCAGACCAAGAATTACAAACAGTTGAGATTGTTCAGATAGAAAGTCGAATATCAGAGTTCACTTGCACAATTTGGAAGTTCGGTAGAGCATTTATGAATGCAAAGAGAGAGAGTTGAGCATGAGGAACAAACAGTTGGGATACGCTTGAGCGGAGCGATTGGTGAATTGAAGGATAGCGAGCACGGACTACGATTTTGGGCAACACATTTGAGCTGTTGGTTGAGTAATGAAACACGATCTGACTTGGAGGGGCAATACGATGGATTCGAACGGGCTTGAAAGATTTTGGATAATGCTGCTTAGGAAGTTTGACTCAGGTTTAGCGAAAGTGAAATTTTAGGCAAATGGTGCAACGATGGTAGACGGATTCTCCGAAAAGACGTGAATGGATTAAGGCAACAACTGAAGGCAAAGATTATGACGGACAGACTTTTGAAGATAGCTAAACATGGGAGCAACGTCAGAGCAAATCACTATGTTGTTTGAGCAAGTTGGACGTGCATTATGAAACACTGCAAACGGATAAGAATTTCAGCAAGTCTTTGGTTTCGAGAATAATTGCAAGTGGTAGTACGAGAAGTCAAACATGGCAGTTCAGAAAATTTGATGAATTCAGGGCAGAACGACGAATTGATGGAAGACAGTTTCAACGAGTGTAGTTCTCAAATTATTGCTTAGATAGATAGAAAGACTCTAGGTGGTTAAAGCAACATTGGTTGACAGATCATCAGAGGTAGTGCATGAAGTTCTCAGATTCGGAAGTTCGTTCGGATGGAATGGTTGGATTATGGTTTGGATTTGCAGATAAGATATAGCATGGTTCATAGTAACTGTCCATCGTGATGACTTATAATTATCGAGCATAGCTTCGGGACAGCTGACCCTAGCGACTTGCCCGTCAAATCGGATATGAATATTGTAGACCCATAGAACGACCCTTGCGGCAGCGCATTTGGAAATGCATCGAGGGTAGATATTAGTTGTGTGTGTTGGAGATTGGCCTACTAACTGAGTGTTGGATTTGAGAGATCCTTGGGATAGCCTTCAGCTGAAGATGCAGCCGAAAGATCGGAGCAATAGTGGGATTGGCCAAGTCAACTGATGAGATTCAGAGTCGCAGATTTTTATAGATGGTATTGCCTCTGACTCGTCGTTCCCCGGAAGGAAATGGCATTCATATGAATTGATGACTGTGAAACTAGCTCGTGAAGTTAAAGCAGCGGCTCTTTCAGATCAGATTATTATAATACTGGAAGGGACAGATGTGCCTCAAATTTACAAGATACATCAAAACTTAGTCTGGGATACATGCTCGTACAGAAGGCAAAGGTGATATCCAGTGCTTCGAGGCAGTGGAAGCAGCACAAAGAACTATTCCATGCGCAACCTAGGAATTGTGGCGAGTGTGTCCATGTTAAAATTATGGCGACACTATCCCTTTGGCATGGCGGTAAAATCTTCGTGGATTACACGAACCTCAATATAGATGTTCACCCAGTGAGGTATTGAGATGGCAGGAAAAGATGTTGGGCTGAGTTGATCTAAGCAAAGTTTGATATTTGGGTAAGTCTCCTAGTTGAGGTAGTATCAGTTGAGATGATCGTTCGGTGCATTAGATATATTTAGAGATGTTGCTAGTACGGATTTAGAAATAGTCGGATGGATTGAGTTGGAACACGAACTGATTGAGTCAGTGGAAAATCATCATATTTGAGAATAGTGCTCAAGCAAACATGTTAGAATAGAAATCAGGATTGGTTCAATTGGGAGTAAAGTAAATGGATGCCTCGGACATAAAGATACCCTTGTAACTTGTCTAAATTCGCTATCGTAAAGCTCGGCTGAAATGTATGTATTTTAGGGACACCTTAAATATGTGTACGATCCAAAACTAAGTGATACAAGAAATTCGTATTGAGCTGCAAGAAGGATATGGGAATATAGAATTTGTACGAGCGTTCAGCAGAGCAAGATGTTGAGTCAGGATCGTGAGTATGAGAGTTGCGTAGAGCAGAGTTATAAATTGGACAAGCGGCATATGATAGGAATGAGTACCAGCACTGTTCATGGACGAACATAATTTCTAAGTGGTATATTATGTAACACTCCGCAACCGTATGCGTTACGCTGAGTCGGATTGAATAAAATAATAGCTGGTTATATTTGAATTATTGGATTTTGGGAAGAAGTATTGATTGAGTTGGTTTCATGTGCAGATGGCTAGCGGAGTTCGATGGGAATTAGGTGTTCGTTAAGAGCAGTACTGAGATAGCTGGATTAGAGCGATAATGTCGTCTTCCTTAGTCCGATCAATCAGATGATTTGGAGAGCACGGCCTGCTCGTACGGTCATACCAGTTGAGTAGATCGCGCTTTGCATCGGACCACGGGTTCAAGGAATCGACCGTATCGGTAGAACATGATGCTTAACGGAATCAAACATTATGAGTGGGCTATGTCCCTTCTTCTCTACTTCTTCATGCCTAATAATATGGAACACACGTAAAGGCTTGAACACTTGGACTGGAACTTGGGAATCACTACACTGAGGTGTGCATAGAGTGTAGGTCGTTTGCTTAGATAGGATTGTGGCTTGAATTAATTTGCGCGTATGGATAGTTAGAGGTAGAGTTGGATTATACACTTGGGGCAGTTGGTTGAATAATTAGAATTTTGCTTGGACAGTTAGAATTATACATCTTGGTTGGAACACCGGATAATTCGGACGAGCGAGCGTGTATCCGTGCACGAGTATCACTTAGGCATTTTGTCTTGCAAAGCGAGCAGTTGTGGTTTAAAATCGGACAACTGCATCGACGAGGGCATTGTGCCACTGTTGGGGCATTATGCCACGGGATTTTTCTGAGCGTGTGGTGTTGCACCAATTAGAATACTGTATTGAGAAGCGGCATAGTGCCTATGGGGTTAAATTGAGATTTGGTGCCTTGGGCTATATGTTGAAAGAATGGTTATAGATATATGGTTATGGATATTTTGGTTGGATTTTGGTTGAATGAGTCTACGATCACTTGGTGGGGCAAGAATGTTCGATCCTCTCGTCATACCTACTTGGTGTCTGCATGTCACGGACAACCTGTGTTGCACAGGGTTTCGTTTCCTCGAACGGGATGGACTCCGGTGCACCGGGACCGTTCGGCCATGGAGGAGACAAGGGTAACGCATCTTGGGCGTGGTGTCGATAATTTGATACGAACCAGAAGGGGATAGCTGCCCATTGTTGGATCGGGTAGAACTGCCTATTGATTAGTCCGATCAATATCTTTTATGGCTTGGCCAGTGACTTCATATAGATAAGTGTTGGCTTACTTTTCTTTGGTTGATTTGTGCTTTGTGTAGGCACGGCCACCTTGCCTCGGCAAGAGTGTGCACTTTGAGATTGGATTGTAAGTTTTTGTTGAGGATGGATATTGAGGCTTGGAAATGGTTCGATATGTTATCGTGTTGCTTAGATTTGAGTAGGACGGGTTGCATGCTAGAATCCTTCGAGTTGGTTTTATTGCTTGTCGATTGGATTGAGTTAAATATTTGCATGCTTAAACTACTTTACAGCTTTCCTTAACATGTCATCCCTATGCCATGAAATGAATCTAGGATTCAACTAGAAAAATCACCATATAACTGTTTGCATTCACTATTTTACTTAGTATCGGCTTAGACGAGTGGGTTATCCCGATCACCAGTACGGCTGTGTACTGACCCACGTTTGTAGGCATTATTTTAGGTACATAGGTGTAGTGGCGCTGCTTGGATATACGGGACATGATGTATGAACTGTAAGTACCTTTGTGGGCTAGAGAAAGAGTAAGAGTATTGCATCGCCTTTGAGGCAATCGCCTTGTGGCATTTTATTTGGACCCTATCGAGAGCTTCGTTGTGTATACTCTGATGTGTGCTTGGTACACAATACTTGACTTTTGTTGTAACTTAGTCATTTCGATGATAACTTTGGTGTTTGAAAACATCGCCTTGTACGAGCGCAACTCCAGGCTCGTACGGCATCACGTCCCGATGAGAACGATTGTCCTGCGGAAGAGCTGCAACGTATTGATTCACGTTCAGCGGGGACTATTGAGCTTACGGGAGATTGGGGCATGACAATATATATATATATATATATATATATATATATATATATATATATATATATATATATATACACAGAGAGATAACTATATCCATATTTATATGTTCAAACATTTAAACAAACACCTATAGTGCACCAAATAGGATCTCTATGATACTCAACCCATTGAGGTGCCAACTCTTTATTCTCCATAATTGATCATTCCCATAAGTCATATATATATAATTACAACTATTAAAAGTTATTACAACATGTAATGAAGAGAATTCATATAAATCATCCAAAATTGGCCCCGTATCGTACCGTATCATAAAATGCCATGATACGGCCTACACGTATCCAATTGTGGACACGTATCTAGTCCCATAACCCTGATCTAAGTCCAATTATATCTAATTGGTCTCATGACACACAATTGATGTATCAAATTCGTAATTCTCCCAACATACCCATAAATTACCTCATAAAACTCATAATACAAAGCCAAATAGCCTAGAACTTATTCCTATAGGTAGTTCTATGGCATGGGATTATTCCTAATGGTCAAATATATGATTAAGAATCCATAATAAGAAGGAAATTCAGGAATTACCAATTAGGAGATGGATTTCCAATAAAAATATAATTGGATACGATCTGGACATGATCTCTAGCTCCAAAGCTCCTCCTCCTTGTGCTTCTTGCTTCTCCAAGCTCCAAGGCTCTATGAGTAATGAATTTAAGAAGGAATTGATGGTGAATTGTGTAGAAAATCAATGGAAAAAAAATAAAAAATTGGGGATCTAGAATTTGGATCAAAAATAAAATACAAATAAGGAGGAGAGAGAAGGAGAGCCCCTCTTCAAGTGGCCGGCCTCTTACTCCTTTCCCAAGCTATATGTTAAGGTCCCAAATACCTCTACATGATGTATTATGAGGAATAATTAAGGATGAATATTTTGGAAATCTCTAACTAATTGTAATTAAACTAATCCTCCTTAATTTAATTAGTGGAATGACTAATGGGCTTGGGTCCAAGTTGGGCTCACTAATTGTCATGACAAATCTAAATAGGTCCATATGTGACAAGTCTAAATATTGTCTAGTATCTCTAACTAACTAATTAACACATGACACAAGTCTATAAGAACCAATTAATACAAGTCCAATAATCATAGCTCAACTTAATTAAATAAATAATACAATTATTCAATATTATATTCCTAAAATAAATATCCATACTAAATTACCAAACTACCCCTAGCTGGAAAAGTGAGGGTGACAACACCTTCTAGTGATCCCATGCATTCCGCGTTTGACGGGAAGATGCACTCTAGAACCCATCACCCTACCTTCGTCCCAAAGAGCTTGACAACATCATATTCCTATCGTCTCCCTATTGTGCCGGGAATGAATCAGCACCAGCGACATCATATAGCAGAAGAGGCAGTTACCTGTATAAGTTGCCACTTGTTTGGGTTATCGAGCGATCATGTACAACTCTAGTGGGACTAAAGCCCCAATATCGAGGACTTATACCGCTAGGAACATCGTGTTCAGCCGCAACCTCCTTTGCAACCGACCTAAGTGACTATCCACGCTTCTCACGTCAACCGTAAGCAACCCCATACCTGGACTCCCGCTCGTGCAAGCTTAGGCAGAATCTTTTCTCTATATGCTCTTCTAGGTGCCTCCTCTAACTGTTTAATACCTCCATATTTATTGGTTCATCTAAAACATTTAACTAACCCTCCATAGTTGATGCTTTTACCTTTCTTTGAAACCATGTGTACATCTTCTTGTCACAAAACCTTAGGGACATTCATAATGGTTATTATCATGTTGGTTTCGTTAGAAACTAACTTTAACCACAACCTTGTTAAATAGAAGTTTGATCTTGGAAAATCCTAGCTTAAATCCATGTCGAGTTATAAATATATAATGTGTTCCCACCTTCTATTATCAACATGCCAAGAATATAGGAATAGTTGGACATGACCAATGGAAAGAGAAATTAATCTAAAGTGGTGTTGTAAATCTAGTTATTTGGCAACTAAACAATAGGTTAGTATAACTCATATATATATACATAAATAATATAATATAATATAATATAATATAATATAATATAATATAATATAATATAATATAATATAATATAATATAATATAATATAATATAATATAAATATAAATATAAATATAAATATAAATATAAATATAAATATAAATATTTTGCTAATGGCTAAATAAGTAAATATTTATAACAGAGCTATAAGTTAATAATTATGGTAAATAAATGTAACTTAGTAGATGAATAAGAGTAAATATAAATTTTAAAGCGTATACGGACATAAGTGTATAACTTAATGTAATTCCATACTTAAAATCTTTCTTGGTTGTCTAAGTTTGACTATACCATACCTCGAGTTTCAGCACGATATTCGATATCAGGCAAGTATACCTTGGCACTATGTTACATTCCTTACTGTTATAGTTCATGTTCTTGTATTTTATTTTCGTATCTTATCTACACATCTGATCATGACTCTTGGTGCAACCGACATTGTGTGTTGGTTCATTACTATTCCAACCTATGTTGTAGGAGACTACCCTTGCACTACGAAGAAGATACACTACACATATTTTGGACTCGGAGTTATGACATAACAAAATAGGAAATGTACCCCCGTATCCCAATTAATCATCAATAAATATGTGTTGGCATAGGTCATGCTAGTATTCTTATTTATTTTATATATACTGGATAGGTTCATTAGTAAATAATGTGTCAAAGATTCGACACGTGTAGTTCATTAGGTGGGGAGGACAGTTACTAGGCGGAGGGACTAACTGTGGAGTTCACTTTGATGTTGCTGTATGTTGGGTCTCAGAGGAGTGTTATTGCACATGTACCCCTTAGAGAGAGATCCATTCGTTGAAAGTTGTCATTATTGCATTTATACTTAGTTGTTAGAATACCCCTTGACTCTTATATTGTATATTACTTTATAGCTTGTATATTATGTATCTTGTTACGTCCCTCTAAGGACCTGGTTTTCTTTCAGGTGGTTGAGTTAACATTACAAAGCTCTCTTGATGGATTATTTGATGATTATCTTACCATTACAGGTATTACTCTTTTGTTTCATATTTTTATCTTGTTATTTATATCTGCTTAATAGGCTAATATTTTATAGACTCGTAATATTTCTTTTCAGTCTATTCAGGCAAGTATGATTATTAGGCTACATATTGGTACTCATATTCCTATCATTATTTTATTATCATATAGATTGAGTTATAAATTTAATATAGAGTAGCTACCCAAATCCAAGGCAGCTTATACATATTCTATTCGAACTGTAGTCCACTTTGGTATGTAGCTGGTTATTACCACGTGTCCTGGTGCCAAGTACTCTGGGTATAGGGCGTGACAAATTTTAATGGGCGATCATGTATTTATGAAGGAATACTGATTGCCATGCCCCAGTCCCAAATACGTAGGACTAGAATACACAACCATGCTAGTTAGTATGTATACGTAGGCTACTCCAATATATGGAACCCATAAATACACATGTACGTTGTTAAATGATTACATCTCATAGCAGATATATCATAATCAAAGGTACACTATATCTCATCTACAGAAAGTAATAAAATAACTAATCAAATGTATCAAATAAACCATATATGAAATAGTCCAAGAACTAATAGTCGGGTGGAGACAAATCAACTACCAAACGACAATACCAAAACTAGAATGATAACAGAGTACGGACTCCAAATAAATAGAAAAAATAGTAGCAAACTAAATAGGTCCATCAACTAAAAGAAATCAAACAAACTCAGGTAGTGCGGTCTCCTCGTCATCAAGAGCAGTGTCTGGTCCAGGTCAGTACTCCTCAGGATATAGCTGCTCAACTACACCTGGAAGGATTCCAGGTCCTTAAAGGGATGTAATAAGATACAAATAATATATGCTATAATACTGTAAATGAAGATGCAAGGAGGTCTCCTACCCATCTATGTGAATGCAATTAAGGACAAAGTTACTACACGGGGGCTCTCCTAACAAAATAATGCACGGCACATATAGCGCTCACCTGAGTCACTAGTGTCATGTTCCAGTCCCAAAATACCAAAGGACTAGCCTCATGGCAATGGCCAACAACACAACTCCAATGGGCAAACCCAATTTAATAGACCCTTTAGAGTGAACTTAAGCTGTAATATATCTATAATGGTCTACAATATATGTCATAGTCTATGTATCTAATCTCATCCACCAATCCATAAATAAGAGGCAAGATGATAAACCAGTCTCAACCTTCAATACCATAAATGAAACTGTCTATCATAATATAATAAATAAATATTATGGGGAACAACCTGTATCAAAATAATTAGATAGAAAATATCCAAATGTACCAGTCCTATAGTCACAATATCTAAGTCCATATCTAAGAATCATAAGGCATCATACATAAAGAGAATCTAAGAACTCAAGAGAATTTCTCTGGTACCACCTCGTCCTTAGCTGCTGGTACTGTTTCGATATCAGCTCCTGACCCGTAAACCTCGGGGTAAACCTCCTCGTTAATACCTGTGAACATAATCCATATCCAGGTCCTCAGGGGACATAGAAAGGTACAATAAACACTCAAGCCAGAAGTAGAGAGTATAATGTTATGAAAACGAGAAAAGCTACTACGACCAACAATGTGATATAAAAATGAGAGTATGGTATCATACCATGGGCTGGTACTCATGAAAGATCTTAATGGACACTTCCGTAATCTAATAGTACACTCAAGGCTCCGTGTAGGAAAACCAGGAGGAAGCTGTATACTAATGTATATAATACCTTAGATTCCGTATAGGGAACCTAAAGCCTAATACACAATAAATAGTAATAAGTAAAATATGCCCAAAGCACGATGAAAACTCTCCCCACCCAATGTAACCTCATATCTCAATCAAGACACACAAGATCATGACCTCTAACTATCAGCACAAGTCTTAGTCACTATGTATCACTATAATCATCCTTATATCATGCATCATGTAGTCCTATCCAGAGTCCAAGTACCTCAAACAAGTCGAGAAAGATTCTGCCACATGAATATCGTGTCAAGTGTCCTATGGGTGGATGTGCGAATAATGTTTGTACCAACATGGGTTCATAAATATGACTCTCTGACTACGTTACTCGACTCCGCAGGGGATGTCGGTACCCGAATCTTGTTCGAACATAAAGTATCGTATGACGGTCTGAGGCTCAACAAGTACATCAACCAAACCATACAAATATAATGTCTAATGCATAAATAATATCAAATAAATAATTTAGAACTGTAAACATCTTGGCAAGGTACACTTGCCTAGTTCTGCAGTCAATGGTGGTAAAGATGATCCCGCGTCCACTCCTTCGGGATTCAATTAACCTATCAATCAATTAATATGCTTAAAGGTCCAATCATGAATTCTTGTAATTATAAATTAATTATATAATTTATTCGATGTCATGCATAACCAAGTCCGTTATTATTTTTAACAACTTTGCTTACTTTAACACGTTATCGGAACCTAGTTTCTTGGTTTTTGACTTTCAAAATTTAAGTTTAAGTTTTCAAATAAATAACATGAACATAAATCATAATAAATCATATAATCTTGATTTAAATATAATTTATATTCATTTTAACAATTAATTCTCAGATTTGACAAAATAACATATTTCAAGGTTATGGCTACTTTAGGTTGACTAGTTTTGTCCGAAACTTGTTTGAGATATTGCCAGTCCATTAGTATAGTTTATATTTATAAAAAAAATATTGTATATAATATTATATTCCGATTTAATCTCAAAAAATATTTACCTATTTATTCCATATCCTCTATTTACTAGCAAAATAATGCCTCAAAATAATCCAAAAATCTAGGCAAGTGGCCCTTAATTATAAGATTCAGATTTGACGTTAAAGTAATAGAAAATAATTTTAAAATACTTAATTTCCAGTAAATAAATATCTATTAATTCAGTTTTTAAAATTAATAACGATTTCCTCAAGTAATCGCATTAAAAGTCTCAAAACTAGTCCTACCGACAAGCAAATTATCACCAACCTATCATAAAATTTTTATATATTCTAATATAAGAACAATATAGAAAAAATATGGGTTATAAATAAATAATTTTACATAACCTAAAATGATCATGCCATGGAATTTGAGAAAGAAATATTTAAGATTTACCGAAAACTTTGGAGGATTGGATGATGGTGCTTCTTCTTATCAAGAAACACTCATTCTTGCTTGTGCTTGGCTTGATACTCCCTTTTTGATGGATTGTTGATAATGAAAATAGATTCTTGATATATTTATAGGGAAGATGGGATTCTTCTTGGAGGTTTAATGGTGTTTGGATGGAGAGATGGTGAAAAAGGAGTGTTTTATGATGTAAAAGTTGGTAAGGGAGTTGTGGGGGTGAAAGGAGAGAGAGGGGCTGCTAGGATCGGCTGGAAGGAGGGAGAAGAGAGGGTAGTCGGCTGCTAGGAGAGGGGAAAATAATTATATTAGATTTTAGGTTTAGGGTTTGGTGATAAGTTGATATATATATGAGCTTTTTAAATAGATTTAAATATAGGAGGAGGTTTACTAGTGCTAATAGGGTTTGGACACAAAGGGGGATTCTCTTGGCCGAATATGAGAGGGGGGTTGGTTGTTATGGTTGGGATTGGATAAGGTTTGGTTGTTGGGTTGGTTAGGAAATTAGTTAGGTAGTTATTTGCCAACTAGGATATCACCTATACCACTTTCTATAGATAGATCTCCTATAAATAGAAATAAATTAATATAAATATAATATATATAATATATATATATTCATGGAGATATTTGGTTGCACTATATACCTACATGTGTTTGGGTTGGATTTGGGTCAAGTTCTAGTCAAAAAGGAGACAATTTTACGAAAACCGTAATTCTAGACATTCGTCAATATTTTTGGAGCATGGAAAAGATCAAATAAATGCAACATCCATGTTCCAACTATATTAGACTCAATCAAGATTAATATTATAAATTTGTTAGAAGAAAAAAGGTCGTGCATTGCTCAAAATATCAAAGC
This sequence comes from Iris macrosiphon, assembly GCA_036927795.1. Classification (NCBI taxonomy): domain Eukaryota; kingdom Viridiplantae; phylum Streptophyta; class Magnoliopsida; order Asparagales; family Iridaceae; genus Iris; species Iris macrosiphon. The sequence continues at coordinate 108,784,353 of JAYESA010000008.1, read as the reverse complement.
CATGGCAAAGTATCATATATCTAAAAGAAGGATTTAAAAATTAATACTCTAGTCTATTAAATAAAATAATTAAAATAAATTAAAAAAATACCAAAATAACCCTATTCAAAATAAGGGGGCTTACAACTAGTGGCATCTAGAGGAAAGTAAATAATAGTTGCCCATATGCTAATTGTTGTTCTCCCCCACCCAACAAGACTGTCCAAGTCGTATCCACCACTCGTCTAGCTTGTAACTGGTATGGTCTCTAACATAATATACTAATAGTAGTTACGTCCTAACCGTCGCACGTCATGCACGTACCGATAGCCAGTCGAATACACAAGTCCGTGACCTATATGAAAATCATAACTCGAGTCATGCATGTGTCATAGCCAAAAAGATATAAGCATAGCTCACAATCATTGGGTGGTCGCATAACTCTAGGTCAATAAGCGTAATAAAACTACATGAAAATAGACGATACATTCCGTTGTTGCACTTGAGTCTTTCTTGGATGCACAGTTTAATAGCATAAATACATAATAAAAAAAGTAAAATAAATGAAGCATACTAAAATAAATGTAAACAAACACTCATCGTGGCAAAGTATACTTTCTGATATGCCTAAATCTGACAAAGGTTTCAAATACTAATGTCCAAGTCTAGCAGCAATCCAACAACTTACCAAACATTAAGGTTCACCTATCAGAATCGAAATAAACTAATTACCAAATATCACTAACACATTTCTAGGATAGGAATATTCTTGTCATTTTATATTATTTATATATTGTACCTATTATTTATTTATATATTATAAATATTAATTATTTGGTTAGTGACTAGACTACCTATTAGACTTTACATTAGTAGGTCTAACTAGACTTGACATGACATTTGAACCCAATATTTAGACTAGTCACTTTTGAACCCAACTTAAGTCATCCATCTTCATTAATTAGAAATTAGATTAAGCTTTCATTAGGATTAGAAGCTTTTATTAGTTAAATAACTCTTCATGACAAACCATAGGGGACATTATGAACTTTTTGCATTAGCTGACCCTAGGGGATCATGGACGGCCCTAATATAGGGGGGAGAGACTCTCTCTATCCTCTCATTCTTCATTCCCATATATTTCCTCATTAGTGTTCTTCCCCAATAGTTTATCCCTCCACCAAATCTACCCCAAATTTCTCTCAAATTCACTCATCCTCACCATCTAAGGAGACTAGAAGCTAGTGATTGCAAGAAGCTTGGAGAAGGAGTTGAGCTTGGTGCTTGTGTCCAAGTCGTGCCCTATTGAGCTTTCATTGAGAATCTATCTCCCAATAGGTAAATTATAAAATTACTTTCTCTGACTAGTTCTATTTAGTGTTTTAGAGTATTTAGAATATATCCATGCATTAGTGCTACCCATAGGAAGAAGAACTAGGTTCTTATGACCCCTATTGTGACTTCTATATTGAGTTTTGTGCCAAATTAAGGAGAAATCCGAGATTGGTGCACAATGTGTGTGCCATTGGGTTAAATAGGTTTAATTAGACCTAAATTATTTTTTTGTGGGGGTAGCTACATCTTCATAATTGGATACGAGTAGGACGTATCGTTATACATTGTGATACGATATGATATGGGTTGGCAATTTTGGGGTTTTGTCCTTATCGGTGTATTTTCTTACTAATATTCATTGTAACTAATAACATTAGCTAAGTATAGTTATATTTTATATTTATTTATAGTATTAGTTAAGTATTGGAGGTTTTGACATGTTGGTTGATAGAGTATCATGACACTTGATGGGTATCTTGAGCCTTGTACATTAGGTGTTTGTTAAATTGACTAATAGGGAGTGTCGGGTCTGTGGTACAAAGTATGTACTGGTGTATAGGCCTATATATTGTGACTGTGTTCACAATATGGACAATGAGGACAAACAGTGAGTAATTGGATGTGCAATAGTTTTCAGTTGTGAGGAGCTTGACTTGTGTGAGTGTGTCCTAGTGTTTAAGGTGTTACCTAGTTGGAGGGGGGTACTCGAGTGTAGCAAGGAAAGGGAAGTTATGTCCTTTGGTAGTAGCTACAGTGAAGCAGCAACATGAGCAATAATAGTCTACAGTACACATGCAGTGGTGGCAGTAGCAAGAGGGGAGAAGAGTAAGGTCCAGTTCAGAACTGGAACCTTAGGAGTGCATACCCGAGTATGGGAGGCACTGCACTATGTTCAAGTTGGAGACTGTAGGCAGTCGAGTTAGGGAGGACTGATGCTATGGTATCAGAGTATTATGGGGTTGATCCCAGGTAATAATAATGTATCAGTCCATAGGATGAGTTAGTGTATGCATTGATACATATTGCTCAATCCAAGAAAACAACCAACTAAATCTAGATCACTAACTAAATCCAAATCATTTTCTATGCATACCTTAATCACACTCTTCCAAACATAATCTCATTATCTGATAACATAGTCCAATTTTTACTAAATTTAAAGTTATCCTCCTTCAATCCCCAAGGGTTAATCTTAATTTATGGCAAGCTTGCAACATATCAAAAAAATGCATCTATCTCGATCATCAACTTTCTTCTAATAACATAAAATCTTGAATCATCAAAATCTAATACATTCCTTTAGCTAACAACCAACTCTTCCAATTAGTTCCTCTATGATGATATGATCGATATCCCAAGTATTCTAGCCTTATACAAATCATAATGTTACCTCGAGTAAGATCAATCCAAAACCAAGGATCATACTACCATCAATCACTTCTTCAAAGTGCACGATTTCTAATCATGCATAATCCAATGCGTCAACAAAAATTCATCCATTACTTCCACTTGAGTAAAATCAAATAAGACAATTTGACAATAAGTAATAAATTAGACCATTTCCAGATACCATCATATTTTTCCAACCGAAAGCAATCAATCAAAATTCTTAATAACCAAATCAATTACTTACATATCTCTCAATCTTTTTATCCCAGCTCTATTCTAATATAATCTACCCATGCAACTCTTCTAACTTTAATCAAATCGATCCTATTACTCAATACTAGAATGTCTTCCTAACCACTAGGCTAGTCACAAGGCCATGCTCATATATCAACAGAGCCGGCCCAGGCCCAGGGCAAACAGGGCCCAAGCCCAGGGCACCATTTTGTTGGGGGCACCAAAATTATTTTTGTGTAGTATATATTATTTGGGGCTCAAGTTCTGTTCTGGGCCTGGGGCAAAGCCGATTTTGGTATTATATATTACTAAATGTATAACCTAAGTTACAGTCAAATAAAAATCAGCCGCAGGAATTAAATAAAATCTTTCGTAACTAATTCATGTTTCTTCTCATCTTCTCCTCCTCGTTCGAGGAAGAAGGAGCTCCTCGATTTCTTTGAATTAATTTTTTTTTTTTGCAAATGGTGGCAGTTCTTCTTTCCATAAGTGATTTATTTAATTAAAGCTTATCTAAAAAAATTCATCTTCACTATTTCTTCTTAGTTTTTACCTCTTCTGCTTGGGTTCTCTTCCCCCGTTTTGATCTTGAACAACCAAGATTAACATATTTTATTGATATTGATCTCACTTTTTATTATTTTATTTGTAAAATTTAGGAACGTTCTTCCTTAATTGTTAACATAGTTTCTGGCTTTTGTCAAATTAAAGCTTGTATAAATCAACCACATATAATTTTTCAAATCTAGGGATGTTCTTCCTTAATTGTTGACACGGTTTTGTTTTTAATCAGTTAATTAAAAATTTGTGTAGGAAGCTAAGCTTTCGAAGCTTCTTAGTTCGCCACTTGAATTTTTGCGATGCGGATGTTGAGTATATTTGTTGTTTTCACCATTCAAACCAAACTATACATAGGAAACTTTAATCAGATCACAATAAGACTTGTTAAGCCATATATATATATATATATATATATATATATATATATATATATATATATATATATATATATATATAGTATCAAATAAAATAAAAGATATATTGTATCATCATGTTTGATTTTAGAAAACGGCACTTAAACCTCTTGTTTTCAATTCATGTTTAGAAGAAGAAAAAAAGGACACCATTTAAATTTTTGCCCTGGGCATTAAAATCTACAGGGCCGGCTCTGTACATTAGACTACTCATCTCCAACAGATAACCAAGACTACTTCACTCACCCCAATCCTCGGGTCAAACCTTATCCAGCAATCTAAGTGATTTCCATCCAAACTCTTCATACTTAAAATAGTTAAACATCCAACATAGATCATTCCACTATATCAGCATCCTCAAAATTTAAGGGTCAAAATCTATCTAGCAAGATATTTTCTAATAAATACATCTAACAATCATCCTCGATATATCAAGTTCAATAATATCTATCCAAGAAAATAACATTCATGATCACAACTAACCAGACATAACTCTAATTGAGGCTTCGTAGTACCATATCCATTGATTATAGACTCATCGATATTCAAATCCTCAATTAAGCAACACCAATATGGCTACCCAATACATCACTCGGGGATTTGGATACTCTACATGCCAACACTCCTCCTTCATACTATGAGCCAATGTCCCTTCTGGACAATTGTTACCACGGTGATCCTATCGATCACAAACATAATATCCACTTCCACACCACTCGACAAATCTTCAAAAATTAAAGTAAAACCATTCTACTAAAATCAAGGCACACTTTCTTCAATATTTGCATCAATAATACTCAAATCTTACTATAGCACCTCTATTGATAGCCTATTTCTCATCTAAAATCCAACTTAACCAAATCCAACTTTTTCTTATCCTAAATACTCAGTCTGATCACACAATTATCTGAAATCATTTTCAACAGATTGGACTTTGATTCTGAGAGCACAAACTAGTACAAAATATCTTTCTAGCCTATTTTGATATATAATTTATTTGTTTGGGCACTTGCTAATTTGGCACTATTTTTTGATACCCCTGTGGGCCCCGTTAACAATACCGTTTGACCCTAAAATTATATTTTTTTGTACTTTGGTGAAACTAGACTTATGGACAGGTTTTCTTTGTATGTGATATCACCCAGGACTTATGGTGTAAACTCTCTCAATTTTTAATTTTTTAATTTTTCAATTTTATTGTAATTAAAGAATTTTTTTGTTATTTTTAGAAAAAATATAATTACTTGATTAATTATTTACTTATATAAATATTTATTTATTTTATAGTAGCAAATAGATCAAAAATATTATTTTTGGGTGTAAAAACTTGTTTCCAAAACATTATGAATTTTTAGAATTTATTTTAAAGATAAATCTAATTTTTTTTGTGATTTATTTATTAGAAGAAAAGAAAGGAACAGAAAAGATAAAGAAAATAAAATAAAGAAAGAGAAAAACAAAACAAAATAAAATAAAACCTATCTAACCTACAGCTACCCAACCCCCTCGAGCAGACCCAGAAACGCCCCTCGGATCCGACCCTTCTCTCTCCCCCAATATATATATATATATATATATATATATATATATATATATATATATATATAAAGAAACCCTAACCATAGCCCAAACCCTAACCCTAAACCTCATCCCAGCCTCTCCCCCGATGACCCCTATCGTCGTCGACCGTCGCAGGGCCGCCGGAGAGCCGCACGGCCGGCCGCCGTGCGCGAAAATGCGATAACAACAGCCTGAACCCCTAGTTCACGGGGTCTTTTCTCTCTCACCGCTAGACCATTTGATGAACTATCTTCCTAGGTATGTTCACAATATAACCAACCTTAACTCCCTTCACGTAGAATAATATGTATCACTTTAAATAGTAGTAGTTGAATCAAAAGTTGGAGAAAAACTACATTTTTCAACAGTCGTAAAACAGTCCAAGTGCCCATGTTTACATCATATTTTCTTCAAAACTACTTGTTATTTTAAAATTCTACTTAAATAGAATTGTAAACAACCTAACCGAGATTAATCCCTTCAAATAGTTTTAATTAATTATATCTATATTTCCTGGAAATCGAGTTCCGAAATTAAGAAAATCTTATTTTCAAAACTCAAAATTCTCCAATACGGTGTCCTCCCTGCCAAATGAGGCAACTTTATCGTATGTGGATTACACCGAAAGTCACGTATCGTCAACGGCAATGTGTGAGTTTTCGCAAAATTTGATTCGGACGTGTGAGCACGCCGGAATCAACCTGTATCTGCCAAAAAATTATGTATCTATCTTTTTCAAATTTGTACAATTACTTCTATGTGCTTGTCGTTTCCCAACGAAACTTGCGCCATCGAATTTGCAGCATTACGCTGGTCCTGTGACCCAGGATTGATTCGATTCTGAAAACGTTGACGTTGCCATTTTGCGGGCCTCACGGTCCCACTTGACGGACGTTTTCGTGGCCGGCTCATCGGAATCCAATTTTAGATATTTTGTTGAGGTTGTGTCATCATTCTAGACTCGTAGATACTAAGTTTACCGAATTTGGAGAACTTTGTATCTAACATATTTTACGGTGCAAAGTGGGTCATAATTGGGCACCTCTTTGACCCAAAACTAACATTTTAGCCCCTATGTCCAAATTGGACTTATGGGTAGTTAATCCTAGCTATTTCGCATGTTTTAAAAATGATGGTGATATTAATTTCAGCATCCGGAGGAGTTCATGCAGATTCCACCTTTTTGGGAGTAATTGGTATATCGATCGAGCTAGCTACTTGAACTTCGCTATACCATCATTCCAGATCCAGGCAAGTGTAACTTGTCAATATTTTCAGTATTTTATGCTTTATGTTATTTACTAGTTCTTGACTGTACTTCTATTTTTAGCATGTATTCTGTTGAGACCCTAGGACCGTATATGATACTTTGCGTCCGAATTATATTCAGGTGCCAATATCCGTCCGCGAAGTCGTGTATCGTTAGTTTTATTATCGTCACAAAGCCTTGTTCGTGCTACTTCTTACACGATATACCTTAGAACACTGGACACAACTTTCATGTACATAAGCCTTTCTTGAGACATTCAAGGTTTTCGGCTTCTGTATCAGGATAGAATCCATGACTTGAGATAGTTGACATGAGTATATCTACACATTGACTCGACATATTGTTAGTGATTAATCTTGCATGCCATGTACATGAGACATTATGGACATGAGATGTGAGATTGCATTTGGTGGGGAGAGCGTACTCGGGACGTTGAGCTACCATTATTCATCACATTACCGTTAACTCTTACGAGAGTTTTAAATTTTTCCACGCTACTACAGGTTTCATGACGAAGCCTAAAGATTTATATTGATTTACACACCGGTGGTCTAGCAGACGAGTATTGTTCTCATGTGCATTCACATAGTTGGTTATGATAGATACCCTTGAGCACTTGGCAAATTTTTACTGTTACTTTGGCATGCTATTTCTTGTACCTTGTTACGTCCCTCTAAGGACTTGGTCCCTTGCCAGTTTTGCAGCATAGACAGTTGTGGATTTTTTTGGAGTTGATGATGCTTATTGCCTCGTCATGCGGGCAATGGTACCAGATACTTATATTATTCTATCGAAGTTATGTTTATTTACTCACACTATTTATTACTGTTGATATAGTCTAGTTTTTATAGACTTGTAATCTTTATTTAGGTCTATTCGAATATATATGCTAGTGGACTGTAGACCATGAAATATATTGTTTATTCTTGGTATTTATTTTATGTGGATTAAGATGTAGCTAGACTTGCCATATTAGAAAATTTGCCATTATTTAGAGCTTATACGTATTCAAGTCGGCCTAGAGTCTGGTCGAATGCGTAGCTGGCATCTTACATATTCCTAGTCCTATGTATTTTGGGACTGAGACGTGACACATGGACATATCTATTTCAGCATCTGGGGATATTTTTTCTACTTCAGGTTTTTGTTCTCATCCGTCTTCAACACAATCGTATCTAAAATATCAACTCTTTACTAACCATAAAATTAGGTAAGTATTCCTTGCCACATGTTTTATAGTTACATTTTGCTTCAATTATTTTAGGTTATGTTCATTAATATGCTTGTATACTCGTGTGATTAGATTATCAGCCTCTGAATCATACTTAGGTACGAGCGATTGTGTCATTCGGGGTCGATTGTGAGCTAGATATTGTTATGGTCTACCTAATGCATGTCGAGATACCCCATTGTATCCTTATGTATATTTGATATGTGTTGACCACTAGGGCATGGTTCACGGTTGCAAACATGATAGGGCTCGTATCCAACTTATCGTCCGTACGATTGTGATGCGTAGAGATATTATATAGTTTACTTATTATAGTTGTGCTATTGATCGTTATCTTATTAAATTATGGTTTATAGTTTGTCTTACAATTTTTTATGGTTTTTTATTGGACTTGAGTACTTGACTTGTATAAAATCATTGGGTGAGAAAGACGATTACGTGACAATTAGACTACTACTTCCATTTCCTTCTAATTAGCTTAGTGTCCACAAAGGACTGCATGTTTTTATTTTAACCTAGTGTCTACAAAGGGCGATGTTTTGACTTCCTTAGTCGTGAGTTCATTAAGGACTACAGTAGTTGTTATTTTGTTATCCAACAGTTCTGTGTACATATTTGTTCTTAGTTGCATATCATACAATCAATAGATATAGTTATACCATATTACTAATTATAGTGCATATTGTATATTATTTTACATACGACATGTTTCAATGTATCTCGATATGTCCCTTGAGGACCTGGTTCCTTTCCAAGTTATGTGAGTAGGTTATGCTCTACTTATCTTGGAAGAACATTGATGGTCCTCTTCTCGAATTCAGGTATTGATAGTATATACTTATATCACGTTTCTTCCTTAGTTATATATTTTATTATGTTATTCTTGAGCTTGTTCAAATATGTGCATTACTGCTTGGACAACCTTAATGCACTTGTCTACTCTTGATATTCATGTTCCTATGGATTGAATTATAGTAGTATAGTTATTTACAGATAAACTTACTAACCTTGGACAACGTACGTATAAATGAGGGTTGGAGTCTGCTTGATATGTAGCTGGCTATTATCACATGTCTCGGTCCTCTGTATTTTGGGACTGGAGCATGACATATAGCTTATAGCTTGATTAATTTCTGAGATTTTAGTATGTTGGTGTATTTGGGATACATCTATTTCTAGGGGATAAATTTAAATTACTTGGTGTACACTAGACCATTTGAGCTCAAACCAACACACCCTAGATTTATTATACCTATTTGAGATTCTCCATATATTATATTTTGGATTTATATAATATTTTTGGAGGATTAGGATGAAATGTCTCGAGTCCATAACCCATTCCTAGAGTTATAGTGACACTGATATACTGGTGGTATACCACATGACCTCTACAGATTTCGAGATAGATTACGGATTTGAGTACATTTTATATTGCATTCACCACATTTTCTGTTAAACTTGCTCTGACCCCTTCCTACTATATTTTAAATATATTACCTAGGTCCTTCCCGAGTTTTAGCCCCAATGGACCTTAGGATCACCCTGTATCATAATTATCAGTTTTTGGCCAAATACGAAATTTCTTAAGTTTTTCATGATTCAAATTTTTGTTGACTTTGGATCTAATTTTTGACACACTGATACACTTCCACCCTTGTTAGACCTTGGTCTTGGTAGGACTACCCTAATGGCTCAATTTTGACATATTTCCTAGGGGATTTTCCCTGGAACCCCGCTTTTTATTGTAATATAGTTAAGTATGCTTAATGCCTAAATATTTGTATAAGTTTGTGTTACCTCATGGTATGTTTACCTAATTTTTCATAGCCTAACTGGACATCCCTTGTATATTTTCTTGTTGCTTGCCCAACTACACTAGCTCCGTACTATCCTGCATCATGTTGCCCTTTAGGATTGGCCCTAATACTTATACTATATTTACCTTCCCAATTTCCTATATGAATACTTTTCTTGTAGGTTATTTTTTTTTTTACCAGGGACTAGAAAATAATAAATATTTTTGTGGCTGATAATTCTAGAAACGGTTGCATCTATACTCAAATTAAATCTATATTTGTATCCTCCTTGACCGTATATACTAGTATATTAACTAGGGCTTGGAAGGCCAACTTGGATTGACCTTGGCATCATCGTACTCTGAAATGACATTATGATTGATTTACTGGGTGTCCACCACTAGGAAATCATGATAAAAATTGTAGGGTTACATTTAGTAGTTACACCACTTAGTGCATTTAAGGGGGAGGATCCCGACTTTCATACGTTGTTGTTGGCTAACCCACCAGACACCGTGACTACCTATAAATAATGATGTGATATGTTGTTATGTACATATCTCCCATTTATAAACCACAGTTTAGTCCATTAATACTGACTGTGGTGATGTTAGTCTTATATATACTATATTAGGTCTAGTTATTACTACCTCGTGAAGCGTACGATCTGAAGAATCCTTATTGAATTAATTAATAACTAGGACAACCTAGGTAGACTAAATACTAAGCTGTAGCAATTTGTATGTTTGTGTACTATTATATGTTTTATTTTCCTTTCGGTATCTTTATTTTATGCTTCTTGTGAGAATATGCCATGGTACTATATAGATATCCCATTGATATTTTGATGTCAATATTCCCTTATTTATTGCTATGATTTGTTATTGGTTTTGCATTACTCTTGGCACTTTCCTTGTGGTACTTGCTATTAGGGGTTGAACCCTTTGGTTTTTTATGGCCAAATCTTGTAGCGGATTCTGAGGATCTTCAGTTACTTCCACTCGATAGCGCACACCAGTTGAGCAACAACCATGAGTCTTGAATGTGCTCCTTCTCCAGTACTCATATTTTGTGGCATTTAGCCATCAAGCACTTATTTAATCTGTGTATCTATGAGCATGTACCACATCTTTTGAGACAACATAATTGTATAATTAGACAAAAGCTTATTATGTGATCATTTATTATTGATACTTGTGTTAGTACCCCGTTTAGTTATACTAGCTTCATGAATATTTATAATAGAGCATTTGTGATGCCTTCTGCTTTATTTTATGTGTCATATCTTATTGTTTCTTGTTTGTTGAATTGAGACATACGATTTATTTGTGATACCTTAGGAATACTATTGGGTTATAGTTAGAATTGTCAATTGGGAAGGGTGACCCAGCCCGGCAAGAGCCCGACCCAAAAAATCAGCCCATGTGCCGGCCCAGCCCATTTAATCGCGGGTCAGGCCCGGCTCGGCCCGTTTAATCGCAGGTCTAGCCCGGCCCGGCCTGGTCCAATATATTGGGTCGGGCTAGGCCAGATATATCGACCCATAATGAAGGTCCGACCCAAATCACAGGCCCGGCCCGGTGATGGGTGAGCCAATAAAATGTAGCATCATGTCTCAGTACTCTTATTCCTTTTACTTCTTTATTGGTCAGTTTTACACTTTTTGCATCATGTCTCAATACTCTTGTTTTGTGCAAGTATCAAGACTAACCTGGCATTGATGTTTCAATCTTCTTTCCACCACTTATCTTCAATATTTTATCTCCGCGTCTACCTTATGGCCCTGTGGGTGCTTTTGGGAGAAGTTAAGATCATCTACAGCCTTCCCTTCGAAAAACTTATGTTGTCGATAATTTTAAGACCTTTGAAGTAACAAAGAAGGCTCATATGCTTAGAAGATCGCATGAATCCACTTAAGTGTGCAAGCAAATAAGCGACATTGTCGTCCAGCTGTAGGAATCAAGCTACAAACCTGATACAAATGAGACCTGCAAAGATGAGTCTTAAAGAGTCCAAGCCTAATTTTGAGATGTTTCAAGTACTATTCTATATGGAACTAAAAGAGTTGCAAACAAAATTTATACTTAAGTTACAGTCACACCTGTAAGCGTTCATCAATGTGACGTAAATCTTTTATCCTGCAAACAGTTGGCATGTCAGTGATCTCTAGGAAAAGATGAAACAAACAAACAAAAAATATATTCTACCAAAAGAAAATTTGTTGGCATGCACACAATAGACAAATATTAGGTCTCCCCCAACAAATTATAACAGTATATCAGAGAGATTCATCCCTTAGGTTGCAAGTATATCCAATATAAAGATATCCATCAGAAAAAGAAAATTATTGTAGGAAAATCTCAACATGTTTGCTTTATTTGATTGTTTTACAGAACAGTTCTAACAAAGATGCACAAGATAAAAGCTTGGACTTGTTTCTGAGTACCCAGGCCCGGCCCGGTATGACTTAACCCGAAGCCCACCGTGCCGTGGGTCATGTGTCGAGCTGGGCTCAGATTTTCACCCTTAGGCCCGACTCAGCCCGACCCGCTATAGTGCATGGGCCATGAGAGGCCCGACCCACCCAAATTCGGGTCGGCCCAGCCCGTCCCACTTGACAGCTCTAGTTATAGTATATACCCCCTTTATCTTTATACATCCGTCACCATAACATAGAATGTTGGTAATTACATAGTGAGTAGATGACTTGATCATGCCCTAGTTCTCTGTATTTCAGTAGTGGACGTGACATTGGGTGACCATTTTTTATTCCTATGGTGAGAAGTAAACATTTTTTTATTCCCACCTAACAAGAATAATAATATTTTTGAAATGAACCAAACTACCACGATCAACACCTGGACCCAAATTCTACTTGGACCTATACAAAATCCGAGTAGACCATAACTTGACATAGACCCAACTCGAACCAGATAGACCCAAATCTCACTCAACCCAACCTAAACCCAGACATAAATTGAAGCTGAACCGACCCAAACCCAAACTTGACAAGAACCCAATACGAACCTAATCCAACTCGACTAAACCAAACTTGATCGACACCAAAACCTAGAATGAACATGATCTCAAACTCAACTAGATCCAAACTCTATTCGACTCAATTTAATTATAATATATATTTTTGAGTCGTGAGCAACTAAGAAAATATGCAAAAAATATTATATTTATGATAGATTATTTATAATACTAAACACATGAATTATATATTTCTAAGAATTTTATGTATTATACTAAACATAATAAAATTAAATACCCATGAATTTGATGTCGACGGATGATATTTTAGGTTTGTTAAATTCTTGAAAAGACTTTAATTTGTGTACAAAAGACCCCTGAAAGTGCAAATCCAAATTTTCCTCCATTTATTCATTACCAACCAGGCGCCCCTTATGGCTATATTTCGTTTGGACCTCCATTTGGTGCCAAACACAATAGGGAAGAAAATATTTCTATTCTAGATAGGTGTTTCTCAAAAGTACCACTCATTTCAGGGCACAAGTGGGTATTTTCGAAATGCTAGCCCAAAGAATATTCTAAAAACTGGTCTTTGAACAAATGGGGTGAAACATAACTAAAATAAAAACTATCCCTTAAAATTTGAATAGGTTTGGAATTACTTATCATGACTCCTATTGTTTACTTTTTTGAAAATTAGTCTCTAAAAGTTGTTTGGTATGAATAACATATCTTTCAAAAAAGTAGTAAATTTCATAGCAACTTTCTGAAAGCATGCGAGAGTTTGCTTCTAAAAAGTGCTTCAACAAAAATCACAAATGAGGCCTTCAAAAATTGGCTTTGAAAAAGCAATACATGCCTCATCTATCTTGAGTATATTACATCACATCTTAAGATGTACACTTTTACCTATTGACTTGATGCTTATATGACTAGGGTTGTAATTCAAAATATAGACTCGTAGGAGTAATGGGTCGGATCTAGAACTACGATTATCTGACTCGTTAATTGTCCTAATCATTGATAATAAAATAAAAATAAAAATAAATGTTAGGGGTGGTAGTCAAACAGGAATTCAAAGAACTTTTAAACGAGTTTAAAAGTCTATTGGAATATGTTTAATTCAAACGGATTTTGAAAGACTTCTCCAAATTCCAACGTTAGTCAATTATGATCTGAACAAAACCCCATACAATCTATTATTATTTAATTTATGTTGAATTAGCAAGATTTACTCCCAAAATCATATTTTAAGTATTTTAAGGGATTTTTACAACTTAGTATATGATAATAAAAACCTTGACAATCTCCTCTAGAGTGGGAAGATTTTACTTGATTCTCAAAATCCTAACGCCTCCTAAGGTAACTCTATTATCAAACCTTGTTTTCTTCTTCTTTGTTTGTTTCTTCTTTGACATCTTTTGAGGGATTTTTTGTTTGATTCTTAAAACCCAAACCCTAGATTGTGTACAACAAATGCTTTATTTAACAAGCCTTATATCTAATACCTCTTGAACTTCTTTTTGTTTTGTTTGAAGATGAAATAGAACATGATTTATTTTTTTGGTTTTGCTGTTTCTGATTTATTGACTTACATAATATGGCTCAAATTAAATCTTCCAACATAATGAGGTATAAAATGAGGAAGGGAAAGAAGAAGAGGATAAATTTTTTTGGTTAAATATTGGAGCAATGCTCATTTTTTTTAATTCAATACAACATCAGAGCAATGTTTATTTTGGTACTATTTAATTAAATTTTACCTTTATCACTTTTTCATTGGAAATAACCATTTTGATATAAAAATAGTAAATAAATTACAATTATTTTTATTTGAAATAAATGAGAGAACAAAACTATTAGTTGTAATAACTCTGATTTGACCTTAGTTGGTGAAACAAATCAATCATATTGATTTTATTAATGAATTATTATACATAAGTCTATCTTTATGTATCTCCTGTATGTATCATACATATATCCATATAGGAGATACATAAAGATAGACTTTTGTATAATCATAAATCTAATCGTATCTTAACACACCCCTTCAAACTAATGACGGTTAAACAACATGAGTTTATCCAATAGAAACTAAAACTAATGATGGGGTATGACTTTATAAATAAATATGTCGTCTGATCAATGGAGCCCACATGTGGTAGAAAATAGTGCCTGCCAAAAAACGTTTACGGATGAAATGATAATCAATCTCAATGTTCTTTGTTCGTTCATGAAAAAATGGATTGTTTCTAATCTATATAACACTCATGTTATCACAGTGAAGCTGCGTAGGTCATGCATGAGTAATGCCCATATCAGAAAGCAGTCTATATACATTAGCATTCTTAGTGGTAGTAGCCATATCTATGTACTCTGTCTCAGTATAAAACCATGTAATAACAACTTGTTTCTTTATTCACCAAAAATTAATAAATCACCAAAAAACAAACAAAATCTTGTAATAGATCGTATAGTGGTTAGATCTCCTTCTCAATCAGCATCTGAAAATGCTCAAAGTTGTAGAGTAGATGTAGAAGACATGAATAATGAGCGTATAATAGAACCCTAAAGATATCGAAGAATTCAGAGTAAGGCATCATAGTGAGCTGATCGAGGCACAAAAATATACTTACTAACAATACTAACTTCATGACAAATATTTGTCATGGTCAAATAAAGATACACAAGTTGACCCACTATCCATCTGTAGCGATTAGGATCTGTGAGAGGTTCACATCTATTTCACATGAATCTTCAATGGAGTGTCAATTGTCCGACTATTCGATAAACCAGTAGATGAAATAATCTTTAAACTATACTTCTACTGGGAAACAAGTATCCATCTCTTACCTTGTGCAATCTCGAGTCCAAGAAAATAGCAAAGATAGCCAAGGTCCACCATCTGAAATTGTTGATGAAGGTACCTCTGAGCACCTCCAATCCCTACTAAATTATCGTCAATCAAAATTATGTCAACATAGAGTAAAAGAATAATGTGTCCCTACGATGACAACCACATAAACAAAGAATAATCCTGAGAATACTGCTAAAAAATCTGCCTTATGAATACCACTTCGGAAACACTCAAACTAAGCTCGGGGAGTTTGCTTGAGACCGTTGATAGCACGATGAAGGCAAAAACATATCCTAATGGAGTAGAAAGACCTGGAGGGTGCTACATATAGACTACCTCGGATAAAGTACCTTGAAGAACGGTATTCTTTATATTCATCTGATAGAGTGGCCATCGACGAATGGCAGCAACTACTAGTAATATACGAACTGTGGTCATCTAAGCAACATGGACAAAAGTCTCATCACAGTTAATCACATTCTAATGTGTAAAACATTAGGAAATAAAACGAGCCTTGTGTTGTTCAATGGATCCATCAGGTCAATACAAGACCCACTTGCAACTAACAAGCTTGACCCCGTTTGAGAGTGGAACGACATCCCAAGTACATGTCTGCTGAGATGCTCGAAACTCTTTTTCATAGCTTCCTGCCACTCAGGGTACTAACCAACCTCTTAATAAAAACTAGGCTCTTGTGTAGTATGGATAGCAGTAAGAAATGAATGAAACTGTGAAGAATACGAGACTAAGGTAGCAAAACTATTCTTATACTGTAGACTAGAACAATCAGGAGTAAAATGAGCATGAGGTCGATGAGTATGTTGGGACTACCAGACAGGTTGTAGTGGAGACGTAGATGGTAGAGAAGATGAAGTAGCAGAGGCTGGTAGAATATGTAGAGGATCCTTGTGAGGCAGCGACAAATGCATCGTAGGATGAGCTATACCAGGGGATGGAAGAAAAGTGGTAGGATCAATAGAAATACTAGACGACGGAGCTGGGGAATAAGAAATGAATATCCGGAGGTGGGACAGTGAAATAAGGAGACTCCTCTAGAAAGGTGACATGGCGAGATATACGAAGACAATGGGCCAAGCGATCAAAACAATGGTATCCCTTGTAAACCCCTTGTCCCAAATCCATAATTAAATTTTGATAATTTGCTTTATTCCATTATTTTAAGTGAAAACTCTTTAGGCTTAGTAGATGTTGCTATAGTTATGTTCATAAATAAAGTAAACTAGATAAATAAAGGAATAAAAAAATACAAAATTAGTAACATTAAATAAATAAACATAAGTAATTAAGGTGATAAATGGGATGGGCATAATTACTAGATAATCTAAGACAATTTAAAATAAAATAATAATTCGAATAGATATATATGAACTGATAGGAACAAGACATACAAATCCAGCCTTTATCAAACTCTTTATAATAATTTAATTCGAATAACATATATATATATATATATATATATATATATATATAATAATAATAATAATAATAAGTTTCCATGAAGCTAATTCTAATAATACATCATCCCAAGTGTGCATTCCAATAAATCAACAAAAGAAATAGATAAGAATAAAAATAAACAACCATAAAGACCATCCTTATCTAAACTACATATACATGCATCATGCAGATATTAATCAAGTTTGTTCCTCTCTTTGACAAATCCTTGCCGAATTATATTTTAATCCTAATCTAAACAAATTCTCTAACAAGCATTTCCTTTCCAACCACATATTATAGCTAAGGAAGAACCTATCCATACAAATTCTTCCCGAGAATAAACCTAAGATATATACCAAGCAAAGCTATTCACAACATTTAAACTAGCAACATAACTATCTATTATAAATTTTAAACTTTCTTTTGTACTCAGCCTTATCCCGTAGACTCCATCCATATATATACAAATACATAGAAGAGAACCTCATTTTCCCTTATCATAAAACCACCTACGAACCCCTAGGTCGACGCCTCTGTCGTGCGCGCCTATACCGTCCTCGAGCCGACACTCGACCACTCCTTTGTACGTATCCTTCGACTAGACGTAGATTTTGTTGCCAGTTTTTGCGGACTGTCGACATAACCGCCTATGCTGAGCGGTGTTGTTTGTTGTACCGAGCAACGGTTCGACGCATGTTGCCCGTTCCATAGCTAGTCCTCGACAAACCTTCCCCACAAGCTTCATCTCCACCGTGGACTTCTACAGAACCGGATCGAGTTAAAACCTCGTTTGAGACCGAAACAACCATCTCCATGGCCGACCATCCCAAACGAGCGCCAAAATTGGCGTCGGAGTTGTACGCATTCCCTTGCCCTCACCACAAGCCAAGTCTTTGTTGGTGTTGTTCTTCTTTAATTCAATGAGAAGAAGAAGGAAGCTCCAATAAAACAACAAAGAATTCACGTGCATGCATTCAAAAAGTAGAAAATTTACACAAAGGTACTAAACAAATTGGTAATTTCCAATTCTAATAGTAGACTTTATAATAAATCCTCTAGATTGTCATTAGGCTAAAAATATATGGTAATATGCATTTTTCATGGTTAGCATCTTGGATTTTTGGATGACTCCCGAATATGTTTTCTTGCCTTCAACCACATAATTAGGATATAATTCATGCAAGTATACCTTGCCAAATTGTATATGTATTTAACAATCTATTATTTTCTTCCATGTTTTATTGTTAAGTTAGTTGCATTATTATTTGTTTAAGTGATAGTTGCATAAGTAGTTTTTACTTCAAATTTGTGTATCATAGTTGTATATTAGTTGTCTTGTAGTTATCGTAATTTTATGCTTAGATGTATCTTTTAGACTCGTGTTCGAATATATCATTATAGACACCATTGTTTACTTGCACTATCCTTGAGTTATTATCATATTTTTAGAGATCGAGCTGCGGGATGGAGAGAACGATTATACGTGTATGGACTATTTTTTCCTTATTTTATTTTCGTTTTAACCTAGTGTCCATGAAGGATAGGATTATATTTTTATCCTAGTGACCACGAAGGTCTGTGATTTGACTCGTTTAGCCGTAGTTCGCTGATGGCTATAGTGGTTTGACCTAGTTTCCTTTTGGCAGTTCACACATATGTAGTTGTTCTCATATACACACCATGATTAGTGTAGTTTCAAACTTTGTATGATCAAGTCTTGCTTAGTTTTATGATACTATTTATTTACTGTACATTCAGCATGTTTCTATGTATCTTGTTACTTTCCACCGAGGATCTGGTCCCTTTCCAGGTTTAGCAGACGAGGATTACTCGCAGACGTATGGACATGAACTTGAGGGTACGATAATAGTTGATGTCCTGCAAATGCTTAGTTTATTTTTAGCATGGACTTAGCTTTATATTATTGTCCTTATCTTCTCCGTCTACTAGTAGTGGATTTGTCTCCACCGGACATCTTTGGATTCTTGATGAATTTAAACTAATTGTACTTTCATTCATCATTATCCATTATTATATTTATTTTTTGTTCAACTTATTCTGTTGGTATAGTCTAGTTGATAGACTTTATTATTCTTTCAAGTCTATTCAAATATATATATGCTAGTGGGTTGCAGACCATGAACCATATTGTTCATTCTTGGTGATTATTCTTATGTGGATTGAGATGTAATTAGACTTGTCATATTAGAAATAATGCTCTAGTACGTATAAGTATTTGAGTTGGACTGGAGTTTGCTTGATACGTAGCTGACCATTACCACGTACTCTGGTCCTACATATTTTAGGACTAGGGCGTGACATCCCTTATGCTCAGAACTAAAATTGTCATGACCCGCACCCGGAATTTGGGGCACGAGTATGTGGGTACGTCCAGCCTACGCCGCAGCATCGACGGTAGAATGCTGTCTAGGTCACAATACTATCTAGTCAATCTCACATGAGTATCCAACTCCATAAGGAGACACAAATATCATAATATAATATATAAATACTCAATCACAGAACTAAAGCACGATGAAATATCAAAGAAAATAAATAATCGAAATGCAACACAGGTCTAATAAAATAATCTAACTCAACAATAACATCCAAGTCTCCAATATGCCGAAAACAAATCCGATATCATAAAATACTAAAAGAAACTAACTGAATAACTAGTAATCCCATCTTGACCTCCCGGAATCACAACTGAACTACAAGATCCAAGGCTGCAGCTACTCTCCCTGTGGTCCATAAAATGTCGGACACCAGTCCTCTAAGTTGCAGTATGGAAAAATATTTCCAGTCAGGATGGAATGAAGTACATCTCTAATAGCAGTTCTAAATCAATGATATAAACTATGTAGCAGTAAATAGATATAAATATACAAGATGCATATACATATATAAGAGATACACAATAAAGGAAATACTAGAAATAAATACAAGAATGAACAATATGACAATGAACAAGAATACTAATGACTAAGTGTGTGAGTACTAGCTTTAACATGTGATTGGCTTGGGAAATTGTACATGAATAATGGCCTGGTTAGTCATACGTGCGGTGTATGACCAACACTAACATGAAAATAAGACTTGTACATGAAGGGTATGATCACATATCTACACTAAAATACTCTCCACCCCCGACTGGTATAGTAGATCCAACCATGGTACGCTATGGCACAGGATTCTCTAGGAAGGTAGCAAATCTTCCCGAGAATTAGTGTATGTACATGCACAAGATAATCAAAAAAACAAGACTTGCACAAGATACACCATATACAAGGAATAATATCTCATGACGAGATCCTTATATACCAATCCGAGTAACCATCATATCAAAAAATATGGATATCTACACTAAATACAATGAACATAGAAGATATCATAAATAAGAAACTATCAAAGAATGTACTCGTCTGTGGTCCTTAGCTGGTACGAGTCAGAATCCAAGTCACAGTCCAAATAGTTTATGTATTACGATTTTACCATGTCAAAAGATAAATTATTTTAAATTATTTAATTATAGAATAATTACTCTAAAATCTTATTTTAATCTTATTATTCTGATTTTTAGGTTAATTCCTAAATTTTGTCCAAAGGAATTGAATTTTATCAACTCGAGACTTATGGCACGCAAATCGAGGTGATCTATTGACCAAAAAGTCAATCGACACAAACTCAACTTTTATGCATGATTTTCTGTATATTTTAGCATAAAAAATATGCTAGAATTTATGGATCTTCCTAATTCAAATTTGTTTGGAAATTATTGCACATACAAATTCCGTATTGTACAACGGTAGTTAATTTCTAACCTAGAAGTTCTATAGAATTAAAAGTATAGAAATACTTCGAATTAAATTATGGGAAAAATATATCTCAATGATCTCGACATTAACTTTCCGAAACTTTAAATAGTTCATGATTCTGATTCCTAGTTCTCCCAAACTCGCAAAAACATCGAGACGCATCTATTTTTGGACATGTTGTGCTCTACGAATTTTCCAGAATTTAATACTCATAATTTTGTAAAACAATTTACATATTCAGAAAACTAACCTCAATACGGTTCTAACGCAAGAAACTGGGTCACGTTTAGAGTCCGAAGCTATGAGTAATGGCTTCTGGAAGATGAAGGAATCATAGAAGACAATTCTCCAAAATTTGATTCAAAGAAAATCCTAGAATTTATAAACTAAACTATTATATATATAGAGGAGAGAGGAAGCAGCTGTCACGCCCCAGTCCCAAAATATTTAGGGACTAGACACGTGGCAATGGCCAGCAGCACACACCAATGGACAAACCCAATTTAATGGACCCATTAGGGTGTACTTAAGCTGTAACAACAATAAGTAGGTCCAATGATACAAGTCATAGTCTATTCTAATCTCATCCACAGAATATAAACACAGATCAAATGCTAGAATAAATGCAAATAAATATAATCTAACATGTCTTAATAAAAGTGTCTCGGGGAACAATCCGAGAATAAGTCTGATACATCAACGCAATAGACAGGAAATAGAGTAACTAGAAAAAGAAATAACTGAGTATGTAGGCCAATACTCAGGAGAAGTCATCTGGCACGATCTCGTCCTCGGGTTCTGGTACTGCTCTAATGTATGCTCTTGTCCCGTATACCTCGGGATAGATCTCTTTGGCTATACCTGGGGACACAATCCGGATCCAGGTCCTCAGGGGACATAGCAAGGTACAAGAAGAACTCAAGCCAAAATAAATGCAGTGCAATAATAAATGAAACAAGAGGGTAAACTATGTAACCAGCTAAGTGATATGCAAGTTGAGAGCATCACTAGAACTCAGGCTGAGACCACTACAAGCTCTATGTCGGGGAGCCGGTAGTAGTTATACTATGTAGTTATACTATGTAGTTTACTATGTAGTGGCACCATATATATAAAATCAGCCTGTAGCCTGTGTGTCTCTCCCCACCCATGTAATCACATATCTCATGTCCACGATGCCTCATGTCCATGTCACGCGAGATCAAGTCTAATGCAACAAGTCATATGATAGCTATGAATATAATGTCTATGTCACAAATTCTGTAACCTATACAGAATCACCATGAATATCTCAAGAAGATTCTGTCTCAAGAGCAGTGTCAGGTGTCCTATGGTATGACGTACTTGATGATGCAAGCACGAGGATGTATAGGGTCGCGATATCAATCTCTAGTGACGTTACCCGACTCCGCGTACGGCATCAACACCCGAATGTTATTCGGACATTAAGCAACGTCTCACGGTCATGGGTTGACTATGTACATCACAGAAGTATATATATATGAATAAATCAAGAACAATGTCAGATAACTATTGCAAGTTGGCAACGTACACTTGCCTGGTGTTTGGTTTCCAACTACGGCTCTGGTATTCGTGAAATCTTCAGGAACGTCTCCGGATGCTAAAACAAACATTACCATCATGCTCAAAAGATATCAAATAGCTAGAATTGCCTGTCTTTGAGTCCAATTTGGACACAGGGACAAAAATAACAATTTCTGGTCAAAACGGGGTCCACATGTGGCCCGTTTCACACCAAAAAATGTGTCAGAAACAATATTCTCCAAATTTGTCAAACTTAGTGTCAACAAGTCTAGAACGATGATACGAACACAATGGAACTTTCATAATTGGATTCCGATGAGCCGATCACAAAATCGCCCGTCAAGTGGAGCCGCGGGGCCCACGATACGCGATTTTGTCAACGTTCTCAGAATCGAACCAAACTTGGGTCACAGGACCAGCGTATTGCTACGAGTCCGATGGCGCAAGTTTTGTTTCGATTCGACGTGTGTACACAAAGTTACAACGTGTTCCAGAATAGGCCGATACGGGGCGTTGTCGGTGGATACGTGTTGATTTCGGTATGCACGCACATCCAAATCAACTTCTGTAAAATCTTACACGTCCGTATCAACGGTGCGCACCTTTCGGTGAAGACCGCACTCGACCAAGTCGTCCCGTTTGGCGGGGCGTACTCAGTCGAGGGAAAATAGGGTATTTATTTTCCTATTTTTGGATCGTGGTTCGCGATCGCCACAGGACGCGACACACCGAGCGAGTTACACGGGCATCGAGAGGGTCACGCAGGGTTCGTGTCACAACAGACGGAACAAAAAATGGGACAACAAGGAGAGAGAAAAGGGTACCTGAATAGGGCTACGCAGAACTGGGTTTCTCGTGTCCGCGAGGCGACACGACACAACACTGCACAGTACTGTGCTGTGTCCGGGTTAGGGTTTCGGTGGCTGGGGCGGCCGAAGCTGGCCGGAGCTGGTGGCGGCTAGGGCACGGATCGTCGGAGGCGGCGGGGTCGTCGTCGAGGGGGCTGGGCGTCGCCGGGGGCTCGGGCGGCCGGAGGACGGCCGCTGCTGCTGTTGCTGCTGGTGGTGGTGGAGGCCGCCGGAGGAGGCGGGGGCGAGGGCAGCGGCGAGGGGAGATGTAATCACCTGAAAATTTTAGAATTTTAGAAATTAATTTTCTGAATTTAATTAGCATTTTTCTGTATTTTTAAACAAATAAACTAAGATAATCTAATTTAAAATGAATTTTTAAATATATTAAATAATATTAAAATGTGATGAAAATTATATTTTCTAGTGTAAAATTAAAAACTGGACATGGGATAATTTTTCGGGAATTTATTGGACCCCGGATGGATTTTTAAAGCCTTAAAAACTATTAAATTATTTAAATTAATTATTTAAACCCAATAAAATCCGGTTTTCTTAAACCCAATGTTTGAACCGAACCGGACCGGCCGGACCGGCCGGTCTGCCCGAACCGGCCCAAACCCTTAACGGGTCGGATTCGGGTCAGACCCGACCCGCCAGTACCCGACCCGACCCGGTTGAAAACCCTAACCCCCAAATTCGAAAAGGCCCGACCCTTCCCCTGCCGGCGGCCGTTTCTGCCGCCGTGGCCGCCGGCGGACCCCCGGTTCGTCTCCCTCGACCGGCCGACTCTTCCCCTTCGACTTCCGGCCAACCTCCGGCCGTCTCTCTCCCTTCAAACCCCTATAAAAACCTAGCCCTCCGCCGGAAAAACCCCTTCCAACCCATCTTCTCCAGTGAACTCTGTGACTCCGGCGGCCTCCCTCCAGCCTCCGACCACCCGGCGCCACCGCCCAGACCACCAGGAACCTTCCGTCGCACCTCCAGCAGCCCCCCACCACACCCCAGAGCCTCAACCCGAGTCTCAGGCGAACTCGACACTGACTCTGGTGCATTCCGCCGCCCTCCAGACCCGCTGTCGGCCCTTCCCTGTCCCCGACGACTCCGGCCGGTGCTGACAGCTTCGGCGCAGACTCCACCCACACCCCGACCAGTTCCAGCAACCCCTCAGCTGCCCAGCAAGCCTCCGGCGACTCGGATACGACGCAGAATCATGCCCTAGCCAGGACACGTCCAGGACGCGGATTCGGACACGAGTGAATTAGATTTCTGAGCCCTGTTCAGCTACTCGTCACTTTCTTCTCGCAGCCCCGATTTCTATTCCGTCAGATGTATCGCGTAGCCTGCATGACCCCCTCGGTGCCCGTGCAAACCGCTCGGTGCATCGCGACCTGTGGTGATCGCGAACCGCGATCCAAAAAATAGGAAAACCAACGCCCTGTTTTACCCCGGAACTGAGTACGCCCCACCAAACGGGAAGACTTGGTCACGTGTGGTCTTCACCGATACGTGCGCGTCGTTGATACGGACGTGCGGGATTTCGCAGAAGCTGATTCGGATGTACGTGCACACCAAAATCAGTGCGTATCCGCGAACAACGTCCCGTATCCGACTTTTCTGTATGTCGCTGTAACTTAGTGTACATACATCGGATCAAGACGAAACTTACGCCATAAGACTCATAGCAATACGTTGGTCCTGTAAGCCAAATTTGGTTCGATTCTGAAAACGTTGACAAAATTGCGTATCGTGGGCCCCACAGGCTCTACTTGACGGGCGATTTTGTGAACGGCTCATCGGAATCCAATTATGGAAGTTCCGTTGGGTTCGTATCATCGTTCCTGACTTGTTGACACTAAGTTGGATGAATTTGGAGACATTTGACCCTGATCCGGTTTTTGGTATAAAGCGGCCCACATATGGACCCCGTTTTGTCCAGGAAATGTCGTTTTTGCCCTTGTGTCCAAACTGGACTTAAGGACAGGCGTTTCTAGCTATTTCATATTTTTTGAGACTGTTGGTAATGTTCATTTCAGCTTTTGGAGGAGTATTTACGGAACCCACGGATACAGGGACCGCTACTGGTATTCCAACCCCAGGCAAGTGTACCTTGCCAAATTATGTAGTTTTGTTATTTATTTCCTTGCTTATTTACATTGTTGATCATGCTTAAACTTAGGAACTTATGACCTACTTAGCGTCCGATTAATAGTCGGGTGCCAACCCCGTACGCGGAGTTGGGTACGTCATTTAGAGATGGACATGCGTGACCCTTTACATTCTCGTACTTGTTTTATCAAGTACATTATAACCCAGGACACTTGACACCATACATATGACAGAATCTTTCTGAGATATTCAAGGTGATTCTGTGTAGGATACAGGATGGACATAGACATTATATTCTTAGATTATGACTTGTTGCATTAGCTCTGATCTCACGTGACATGGACATGAGACGTTATGGACATGAGACGTGTGGTTACATTGGGTGGGGAGAGACACACAGGCTACAGGCTGTTATATATATATATACTACTATTGTGAGGTTGTAGACTCTCGAGCAAAGCTAGACCCATTACTTGTTATTACTGCTACCCGGCTCCCCGACACAGAGCTTGTAGCGGTCTCAGCCTGAGTACTAGTGATGCTCTCAGTTACATTTTCACATAGATGGTTATGTAGTTACCCTGCTTATTTCATTTACTATTTCACTGCATTTATTTTGGCTTGTATTATTTGTACCTTGCTATGTCCCCTGAGGACCTGGATTCGGATGATGTTCCCAGGTTTAGCAGAAGGGCATTATCCCGAGGTTTACGGGACAGGAGCTGAAGCTGTACCAGAAGCTGTTGCTGAAGCTGAACCAAACTTAGAAGCAGAGGTAATGGCTGAAGACTTTTCTTGAGTTTATGTTATTTGTACTCATCAGATACTTTATTTTGGACTCCTTTGTTCTGGTCTGATGAACCAGTGTTTAGACTTTTATCGGGTTGTTCCCCGACATACTTTGCTGAGACTAGACATTGATGTACTTTCCTTATTTGCTGTTGATCTTATTACTTTGTGTGTGGATGAGATTAGTTTTGACTTGTTGTTGTAGACCTATATTACAGCTTAAGTATGCCCCGATGGATCCATTAAATTGGGTTGTCTATCGGAGCGTACTGCTGGCCATTGCCACGTGTCTAGTCCCTTGGTATTTTGGGACTGGGGCGTGACATGGTTTTTGTGGTGGCCCATGCAGGTCTACGACAAAATTGTTTGGTTTCAACTTAGGGACCGAACAAGCCTGTAAAAGGATAAGATAGGTTATAGGATCTCATCCATTTGTTGAATCGTTTTTGAACTCTATATCGAATTCGAACTAAGTACTTGATTTGCATCATGCTTTGATTCAGCTGAACGTTCTCATAAAGTTTATTTTAGATGCAGAAAGATGGATCCAAGAATTGGAGATGAAATTCCTTTGAGTACACCACAAGACGCTGTGGTTACCTATGGAGATGGAGTTACACCAGAGAACATAGGACAATCCTCTCAAAGTGGTCAAGCTGAGCAGCATAACTCAAGGTTCAGGCGCGACGACATCCCACCTCCGCCACAGTTCACTCCACAGATGCCTGTCTTTCCACCAGGGCAAGCAATGGACGGGCAACAGATGTTCCAGATATTTTATGCCATGATGCAAGCCCAACAGCAAGTTCAACAGGAGGTGCAGCGTCAGGAGGCAGAGTACCTGAGAACCAGCCTAGTAAATGCATTGGAGCAGGCGAACCCGCAAGCTAGGCGACCAGCGACGGGATCTATCACTGATTTCCGTCAACTCAAGCCCCGTACCTATTCGGGCAAGGAAGGACCAACTGAAGTGCACGAGTGGCTCACAAACACATAACATCAGTTGGAAGCAGCTGAACTTCCGCGGGAGAGATGGATGACTGATGTCCGGATGCAACTGACGGACAATACGCACCATTGGTGGCTAGCCGAAGAGAGGAGGCTCGGACATGACCGAGTCACTTGGGAGGAGTTCTCCAGACTCTTACAAGAGATGTATATCCCAGCTGTTGCTAGGTCAGAACTCCGAGACAAGTTCAACCGCCTCATCCAAGGCAATATGACGGTGGAGGAGTACAATGCCGAATTCATTCGCCTGAGTCGCTTTGTCCCTTCTCTAATTCCTACCGAAGAAGAGAAGGCGAAGAAGTTCTTTGACGGACTCAGGTTTGAGCTTCAGAGGTTGATTGGATCTGTTGCACCTACATCGTACACCGACGTCCTTGCTGCAGTACGATGCATGGAGCGCGTCACCAGGAGGGAGTCAAGTCTGAAGCGGCCATTTACCTCAGTACCATCCAAGGCATCACAGGAGGATTCTGCAAAGCGACTCCAGAAGAATCTACCTCAGAGAGCAGCACCAAGAACCCTACCTACTTGTCATTTCTGCGACAATTTAGGCCACATTGAAAAGGAGTATAGACGCAAGTTGGGACTGTGCCTGGTTTGCGGATCCAACCAGCATCTCTCCAGGTACTGCTCTGAATGCAGAGAGGGAGCACCACGACTAGCTTTACCTACACCAAGGCCAGATTATCCAGCAGTGGGAGCACAGCAGACGGGAGTTGGAGGAGTCAGACCACCAGCTCCAGGAGGATATCAGCAGAGACCACCATTGCCACCACAGGCAGCACTATTCCAGCAAGCTCGTCAGCAGAGGGGTCCAGCTCAGGGACGAGGTCAGGCATTTGCATTGGCTGTTCAGGAAGAAGCTACTGCTGAGCATCATTACTTGCTGTAGCATTATTTGATTCTGGAGCATCGCATTCATTCATAGCTGCTAGCTTCGTAGCCACACATAGAGTAGCTACCGCACCCCTTCCGAAGACTAAGAGAATTCTTACGGGAGGTGAAATTATACCGGTTAGTGATATCTGTAGATCATGTTCGGTAGTAGTCTGTGGAAGAGAGATGCAAGCCCAATTTCTGATCTTTTCTATGCTTGACTATGATGTTGTACTTCGTATGGACTGGTTAAGTCAGTATCATGCGACTCTTGATTGTCGGCTTGGAAAGGTTATATTTAGACCACCTGGACATTCAGAGTTTGAGTTTCTTCGGGGAGCTGTAGAGCAAAGTGTTCAGCCAACTCTTAGGGTATTATCTGTAGAAGGAGAGTCAGGTTACCCAAGAGTTATATTAGAGTTTGTGGATGTATTTCTCGATGATCTTCCAGGTTTACCACCTGATCGGGAAATAGAATTCACAATAGACTTAACTCCAGGAGCAGAGACTATCACTTCATCGGTATATCGGCTAGCACCTAAGGAATTAGTGGAGTTGAAGAATCAAGTTGATGATCTTTTGGAGAAGGGTTTCATCCGGCCTAGTGTTTCACCTTGGGGAGCACCCATACTTTTTGTACCGAAGAAGGATAGAACAGTTCGCCTGTGTATTGATTACAGGGCGTTAAACGCTGTGACCATTAAGAACCGGTATTCCTTGCCACGCATTGATGACTTATTTGATCAATTGAGTGGAGCTAGAGTATTCTCGAAGATTGACCTTAGATCCGGTTATCACCAGATTAGGGTGAGGAAGGAAGATATCCCAAAGACAGCCTTCAGGACTAAGTATGGACACTATGAGTTCTTAGTAATGCCGTTTGGTTTAACCAATGCGCCTGCTGTGTTCATGAGTTTGATGAACCGAGTTTTCCATCAGTACTTGGATAAATTTGTGGTTGTGTTTATTGATGACATTCTGGTATATTCCAAAAGCCACGAAGAGCACGAGGAGCATCTCAGAATCGTGCTAGAGACGTTAAGGCAGGAGAAGCTATATGCTAAACTCAGTAAATGTGAGTTTTGTATGGATAAAGTGTCTTTCTTAGGACATATTATCTTAGGAGAAGGACTGTCAGTTGATCCAGAGAAGGTTGCTGCCATTGAGACTTGGCCTATACCAATATTAGTTGCTGAAGTAAGAAGTTTTCTAGGACTTGCTGGATATTACAGAAGGTTCGTAGAAAATTTCTCAAGGATTGCGGAGCCGATGACGAAGTTGACACGTAAAGATCAAGAGTTTGCATGGACAGAAGAGTGTCAGAAGGCCTTTGAAGAATTGAAGAGGCGTCTAACAACAGCACCAGTCTTGACTCTTCCTTCAGGGTTAGGAGGTTTTGTTGTTTATAGTGATGCGTCAGGTAGTGGCCTAGGGTGTGTTTTGATGCAACATGGCAAAGTTATTGCTTATGCATCGAGACAGTTGAAGGTCCATGAGAAGAACTACCCAACGCATGATCTGGAGCTAGCTGCAGTAATATTTGCACTGAAGATTTGGAGACACTATCTTTATGGAGAGAAGGTGGAAATCTTCACTGATCACAAAAGTCTGAAGTATGTATATACTCAGAAGGAGCTCAATATGAGACAAAGACGCTGGCTTGAGTTGATGGTGGACTTTGATATAGATTTACAGTACCATCCGGGGAAGGCGAATATAGTAGCAGACGCACTCAGCAGGAAGCCTACGGCTTATTTCTTGACGATGCAGCCTGAGCTATTGAGAGATCTACAGGAGCTCCAGATAGAGGTTATTTTACGAGGACAGAGTGGCTTGCTGGCTAATCTAGAAGTGAAGTCATCGCTTGTGGAAAGGATTAAAGAAGCTTTGCCTACTGATGCTAGATTTTGAAGACTCAAAGAGAAGACAGAAGCAGGCATGCAGACGGGACTTCGCATACATGAGGATGGAACATTAAGGTGCGGAGATCGCCTATATATTCCAAATGGAGAATTGAGACAAGAGTTAATGACTGAAGCACATTGCTCCATGTACTCTGTTCATCCAGGAGGAACAAAGATGTATCGAGATCTAAGGCAATATTATTGGTGGCATGGAATGAAGAGAGAGATTGCAAGATTTGTGGCTAAATGTTTATTCTGCCAACAAGTAAAAGTTGAGCATCAGAGGACTGCAGGTATGTTGCAGCCGCTTCCCATACCAGAATGAAAGTGGGAACATATCACCATGGATTTTGTCACAGGATTCCCAAGGAGCCCCAGCGGAAGAGATGCGGTATGGGTTATCGTGGATCGACTCACTAAATCGGCATATTTCTTGCTGTTTAGAGTTGGACAGTCCACAGAGGTACTAGCCGACATGTATATGCGACAAATCGTAAGATTGCATGGAGTGCCGGTTAGTATTGTATCAGATCGAGACTCGAGATATATATCTCATTTCTGGCGAAGCCTGCAGGAGAGTCTTGGCACCAGACTCAAATTCAGCACTACTTATCATCCACAGACAGATGGTCAATCAGAATGTACAATCCAGATCTTGGAGGATATGCAGCGATCATGTATGTTAGACTTTGGAGGGTCTTGGGAAGATCATTTGCATTTGGTGGAGTTCTCATACAACAACAGTTATCAGGCAAGCATCAAGATGGCACCTTTCGAGGCGTTGTACGGTAGGAAGTGCAGATCGTCGATATGCTAGAGTAACGTTGGAGAGCGTCAAATATTGCGTCCAGAGTTGGTAATGCAAACAGTGGAGAAGGTGAAACAAATCCAAAATCATCTTCGTGCAGCTCAGGACAGACAGAAGCATTGGGCTGATATACACCGACGTCCCCTGGAGTTCAAGGAAGGAGAACATGTATTCTTGAGAATTTCACCTACTCGAGGTACCATTCGTTTTGGGAGCAGAGGCAAGTTGAGTCCAAGGTACATTGGGCCCTTTGATATTCTGGAGCGCATTGGTGAGGTGGCCTATCGTCTTGTATTACCTCCATCTTTAGAGGGAGTGCATGATGTATTCCATGTCTCACAGCTGAGAAGGTACGTGACTGACCCAAGTCACGTAGTTGATCATTCTGAGATCGCAGCGTAGCGCCCCGTTCTCCCGATGCGGAGAGCGCGGCTAAGAAACACAAGACGGTATCGTTCGATCGGGATAGATTGAATTAAGAACTCGTCCTCGTTATGGATTTGTTTCTTCGGAATCGATTCCCATATTCAGTGGACTGCGCCCCAAGGATCGGCTTAGCGGCAGAGTCAGGAGGGACCCCTCCGCTGCTATCTTTTATTGCCTCAGTTTTCGATGTCGCTTGTTGCTTTCGTGCTTTGAGTTGATTTTGGGATTTGCTTATTTTCCTTGAACGGTTTCGATGGTTTTCATTATTTTCGTTCATTGACTTGCACTTCTATTCCGAGATTGGAAAGAGAGGAAGAAGTATTAATCGAGCTGTTCGTGTGCAGGTGAACGAGCAGTAGGCGGCTTGCGAGCGGAGTCGTGAAGTGCCTCTTTCCTTCTTTTTTCCAAAATCTAAGTGAGTGGCTACCAACCCGATTAGCTAGCCCTGCTTCCAAGCTTCACTCCTTGCCCCGATCTAACGATACCAAGTAATAATAAAAGAAACCAAGATAAAAGAGAATAGACTTGGTTATTACTGCTTGTCAATCAAACTCGTGAACGGTTACTTACTTACATGCTTGTTCGTTCGGAATGTTCATCATATGCATAAATTGTAGTTAGAATATAACTTCTTCTATAAATTATGCTATTTATGAATCATATCGTGTATGCACATAACTGTTCCTAGAGGCTATGCAAAGGAAACATGCATTACTCGTGTTGCCTCAACTGCGTGAAATGATAACTTAACTAAACATCGTGTGTTCGATCATGGACAACTTGTGCACAAGGATATAAGTTCTGCGGACGGTCGCTGGGGCACTGGCACCGATCCGATCCGGGCAGACTTCGTGTTTATAGTCAATCGTGTGCGGACGGGATAACTTGCAACGCATCGTGTTTTCTGAGCTCCTCGTGTTTTCCCGTTGCATGCTATCCTTGTCCTTGACTAGTCCATTATGGCATCAAGCAAGTGATCCTCGTGTGTATATGCTTGCAATGCCTCGTGTGTTTATCGTGTGGATATGGCTTACAATGCATCGTGTGTTCAACGTGTATATTTAAACCTGTTGCATACTAACTTGTGTCTTCGTGGCAGGGAAGGCAAGGTAAGTATTGTGCAGGTAATTCAGACGGTCAGGTAAAATCCACCGAACGGTGGCACATTCATTTCAGTAAATTCAATATGCTGCTTACTTGTAAATGAACTAAGGCAAGATAGAAACCCACAAAAATATGCATGCTTCACTAAATAATGTGTTGATTGGTATAGTCAGGCTAGCTCGCCTTCACCAGCATGTTTCGATATGCTGACCCTCGTTGAAACAGGTTCTCCGCACCAAGGCGAACCGAGCGAGGAACCGAAGTCGTCTACCCGATCCAGTCCAACTGTTGGCGCATCTTCACCGCGCCCCCTGAAGCCTTTTGAAGCCAGAAGCTGCAACTCTTCATACACAAATGCAGCTCCGTGGCAAAGCGATCCTCCAGCCTGGAGGTCTTTATCGTTTTGAGTTTATAAAAGGATGTAATGTACAGGACTGCTATCTCATTTTGAGTCAACCCTTTTGTAAGCCATTCGGCATATTAACTGACTCGTTCAGGAGTTTGTAATAGATGTTCATTATCAATAAAGAGAACTTTTCTATGTTTCAAATCTGTGTTTCAATTTATCTGCGTACTCTGAATATGTGCTTGCTATGCAAATCATTAAAGCCTTGTGCGGGCGCAACTCCAGGCCCGCACGGCGGTCACGACTCGGGGGACGCCTCGGGGCGTGACACGCAGTAGGCCCAAGCCTGAGATATGAAGAACAACCAGTGAGTATATTCGGTACCAGTGAGAAGACACTACGAGGATAGACAATTAAACTGGTTCGTGTGGCTTGGAAGCAACACTCTCCTGGTGAATCTACCTGTCACGCCCCAGTCCCAAAATACCGAGGGACCGGACGCATGATAATGGCCAGCAGCACACACCGATGGACAAACCCAATTTAATGGATCCATCGGGGCATACTTAAGCTGTAATACAATAATAAGTAGGTACAATGATATAAGTCACAGTCTATACTAATCTCATCCACAACAGATAATCACAGATCAAATGCCAGAATAGCTGTAAATAAAATAAACTAACAAAACTGAATAAAAGTGTCTCGGAGAACAATCCGAGTACAAGTCTGGTACATCAATGAAATAGACTGGTAATGAAATAACTATAAACTGAAATAAATGAGTATCTCAAGCCAATACTCAAGAGAAGTCCTCTGGTACAATCTCGTCCTCAGATCCTGGTTCTGCTCCAATGTAGGCACCTGCTCCTGCTAATGCTAGTGCTCCGGTCCCGTATACCTCGGGATAGATCTCGTCAGCTAATCCTGGGGCATAATCCGGATCCAGGTCCTCAGGGGACATAGCAAGGTACAAGAAAGCTCATGCCAAAATAAATGCAGTAGAGCAATAAATGAAACAATAGGGTAAATTAATAACCAGCTAAGTGATATGCAAGTGAGAGTGTTAGTCATACTCGGGCTCAGACTACTACAGGATCAGTGTCGGAGAAACCCATAGCAGTATTTTCTCGAAGGGCCAGAACTGGTGCCATAGCTCTGTGTCAGAGACTAAGACACATCCAGATTACAATATATATAATATAATCAGCCTTGATATGGTAATACTCTTCCCACCCAATGAAATCTCACGTCTCATGTCCATGACACGCAGGATCAAAACTAATGCAACAAGTCAGGATATAATCTAAGCATGTAAACTGTGTATGTCATAAACCTGTATCCTATACAGAATCACCATGAATATCTCAGGAGGATTCCGTCTCATGAATAGTGTCAAGTGTCCTGGGTATAATGTACTTGATAAGACAAGTACGAGGATATAAAGGGTCACGAATGTCCATCTCTAGATGACAAAACACAACACCGCGTACGATGTTGGCACCCGACTATAATCGGATGCTAAGTAGGTCACACGGTCCTAGGTTAAGCATGCACAATAATGTAAAAGAATCAAAAAAAATATATAACAAGACTGCAAAGTTTGGCAAGGTACA
The DNA here is from genome assembly GCA_036927795.1 of Iris macrosiphon. Taxonomy (NCBI): domain Eukaryota; kingdom Viridiplantae; phylum Streptophyta; class Magnoliopsida; order Asparagales; family Iridaceae; genus Iris; species Iris macrosiphon. Next base: position 108,750,097 of record JAYESA010000008.1, on the reverse strand, counting down.
CTTGCTTGGGGTCCGGGCTCCAACTGTAGCTCTGGTCTCAGTGTGATCTGCTGGTACCACTCCGGTTGCTGAAATAAACATCACCATTAGATTCAAAAAATATCAAATAGCTAGAAATGCCTGTCCTTACGTCCAATTTGGACACAAGGGCAAAAATAACATTTCTGGGTCAAAGCGGGATCCACATGTGGGCCACTTTGCACCAAAAAGCGTGTCAGGGTCAAAGGTCTCCAAATTCGTCAAACTTAGTGTTAACAAGTCAGGAACGATAATACGAACCCAACGGAACTTCCAGAATTGGATTCCAATGAGCCGTTCACAAAATCGCCCGTCTAGTGGAGCCTATGGGGCCCACAATACGCGATTTTGTCAACGTTCTCAGAATCGAACCAAACTTGGGTCACAGGACCAGCGTATTGCTACGAGTCCGATGGCACAAGTTTTGTCTCGATCCGACGTGTGTACACGAAGTTACGACGTGTTCTAGAACAGACGGATACGGAGTGGTGTCGGCGGATACGCGTTGATTCCGGTGTGCACGCACATCCGAATCGACTTCTGCGAAATCCTACACGACCGTATCAACGTCGCGCACGCATCGGTGAAGACCGCGCGCGACCAAGTCATCCCGTTTGGCGGGGCGCACTCAGTTCCGGGGTAAAACAGGGTATTATTTTTTTCTGTTTTTGGATCGCGGTTCGCGATCGCCACAGGACGCGATGCCCCGAGCAGGTTGCACGGGCACCGAGGGGGTCATGCAGGCTTCACGACGCAACAGACGGAATCGAAAGCGGGTAAACGAGCAGGGAGATATGGGTACCTGAACAGGGCTCGGAAAACTGCGTTTCTCGTGTCCGCGACGTGTCCGGGTCAACAGTGTCCTGGCTAGGGCAGCGGGTCGTGTCCGTGTCCGCTGTGCTGCGGTGTCGGGGCTAGGGCTACCCTGACTGAGCTGGGAGAGGGCGGCCGGCTGAGGGCAGCGGCTCCGGTGGTTCGTTGGCGTCGTCGGCTACACGGCGAGGTCGGGCGGCCGGTTGACTACGGGCTGGGCGGAGGAGATGGGAAGGAAGAAGGAGGAGGCGGAGGAGGGAGCCGCGGGCGATGCGGTGGAGCTGGGAGGCAGGGCACGGCGGGTGAGCGGTGGCGGCGTGGGCGGCGGGTTCGCGGGTGTCACGACCCGCACCCGGAAAATCGGGCATGAGTCGTGGGTACGTCCAGCCTACGCCGCAGCATCGGCGGTAGAACGCTGTCTAGGTCAACTATCTAGATAATAATCTCACACAAAAATCGGCCATGACCTCTCCAAAAGGAGGGCAACCACACAAACAAGTATATATAAATCTGCCAAGATCTCAACTCCAAACGGAGGAGCAATATCATAATGATAATCACAATATACTCAATCACGAATCTAAGCACGATAAGATAACACAGAGATCTAACAACTATAAAGTCTAACCAACAACGACTACTACAACAACCACAACATCAAATAATAATAATACAACATCCAAAAATAATATACAAACAAGGTCTCAATCCAAACCGGAGACAAATCCGGTGCTAAAAGCTAATAAAAATAACAACAAGGTCCCAGTGATCCCGGCTACCAACCCGGAAATCACCCCTAAACTAGAGGGTCCCTGTCTGCACCATCGACAGGCTCAGGTCCATAGAACGTCGGACACCAATCCTCCGGATACTCTGGAAAAAATATGTCCAGTCAGGACTGGAGCAAGTACATCTCTAACAGCAGTTCCATTTAAATGATAAAAACTATAAAACAGTTATAGCAAGTAGCAAGAAGAATGAAGCAAGTATGAAACAAGAAAATATGTATAACTGATGCATAAAGGTAAAGATGCATGGATATCAGAGCAAGATAGTAATAACTGCAGGATACAAGAAATCTACAGCGGGGTCTGGGTGGTGGAGGGATGCGGCTTGCCGGAGCTAGGGGGAAGGAGATGGCCGGAGCTAGGGCTTGGGTTTGGGGGAGAACTCGAGCGGGGCTGCGGGGTGTCCGGGCGGGGATGGTCGACTAGGGCAGCGGATCTAGGGCAGGGGCGGAGATGAGAGGGAGAAGAGAGGGAGGAGGGCTGTGAGCGGGCCTAGGCTAGGGTTAGGGGTAGGTTTAGGGAATTAGGGATTTTTTTTTCTTTTTTTTCTTTTTCTTTTTATTTGTGGAGAAAAACCTAGGAAATTATGTATTTATACATATAAAAATTGGACTAGGGTTAGACCTAGGATTTGGGCTGGGTCAACGCTCCTTGGGCTTGGCTTCGGCTCTCATGGGGATGTCGGGCGTTGGCACGGGTTTAATTCGATTTAATTCTATATCGGTTTTCAGGACTTTAAACGGATTTTCGGAGTCCAATAAATCCGCAGAAAATTACCCTGTGTCCGGTTTTCCATTTTTCACCATAAAATATTATTTTCATAATATTTTAATATTAATTATCAGCAATTAAAAATCATTTAATTAGAAAATACCTAGGTTTTAATTACAGAAAATTCCTGAAAATTCTAGAAAAATTCTGAAAAATCTAAATTAAAAATTTTTGAAAAATCAGGGGGATTACACTACTTAGGAGCGGGAGGATATCAAGCGCCAGCGATATCCCCATTTATTCGAGGATGCAGGTATATCCTAAGTAATTTTTGTAAATCCCATAATTCTGTTCTTTAGTAGCTTAATCTTTAATTGCGAGGAAGCAATTTTCTTAAGGGGGGTAGATTATAATCACCTAAAATTTTTAGAATTTTAGAAATTAATTTTCTGAATTTAATTAGCATTTTTCTGTATTTTTAAACAAATAAACTAAGGTAATCTAATTTAAAATGAATTTTTAAATATATTAAATAATATTAAAATGGGATGAAAATTATATTTTCTAGTGTAAAATTAAAAACCGAACATAGGGTAATTTTTCGAGAATTTATTGGACCCCAGATGGATTTTTAAAGCCTTAAAAACTATTGAATTATTTAAATTAATTATTTAAACCCAATAAAATCCTGTTTTCTTAAACCCAATGTTTGAACCGAACCGGACCGGCCGGTCTGCCCGAACCGGCCCAAACCCTTAACGGGTCGGATTCGGGTTGGACCCGACCCGCTAGTACCCGACCCGCCCCGGTTGAAAACCCTAACCCCCAAATTCGAAAAGGCCCGACCCTTCCCCTGCCGGCGGCCGTTTCCGCCGCCGTGGCCGCCGGCGGACCCCCGGTTCGTCTCGCTCGACCGGCCGACTCTTCCCCTTCGACTTTCGGCTAACCTCCGGCCGTCTCTCTCCCTTCAAGCCCCTATAAAAACCTAGCCCTCCGCCGGAAAAACCCCTTCCAACCCATCTTCTCCGGTGAACTCTGTGACTCCGGCGGCCTCCCTCCAGCCTCCGACCACCCGGCGCCACCGCCCAGACCACCCGGAACCTTCCGCCGCACCTCCAGCAACCCTCCGCCGCACCCCAGAACCTCGACCCGAGTATCAGGCGAACTCGACACCGACTCCGGTGCATTCCGCCGTCCTCCAGACCCGCTGCCGGCCCTTCCCTGTCCCAGACGACTCCGGCCGGCGCTGACAGCTCCGGCGCCGACTCCACCCACAGCCCGACCAGTTCCGGCAACCCCTCGGCTGCCCAGCAAGCCTCCGGCGACTCGAACACGACGCAGAATCGTGTCCTAGCCAGGACACGTCCAGGACGTGGAAAATACGATTCGGACACGAGTGAATTGGATTTCTGAGCCCTGTTCAGGTACTCGTAACTTTCTCCTCGCAGCCCCGATTTCTATTCCGTCAGATGTATCGCGTAGCCTGCATGACCCCCTCGGTGCCCGTGCAAACCGCTCGGTGCATCGCGACCTGTGGTGATCGCGAACCGCGATCCAAAAAATAGGAAAACCAATGCCATATTTTACCCCAGAACTGAGTACGCCCTGCCAAACGGGACGACTTGGTCACGTGCGGTCTTTACCGATATGTGTGCGTCGTTGATACGGACGTGCGGAATTTCGCAGAAGCTGATTCGGATGTGCGTGCACACCGGAATCGGTGCGTATCCGCGAACAACGCCCCGTATCCGACTTTTCTGTATGTCGCTGTAACTTAGTGTACACACGTCGGATCGAGACGAAACTTACGCCATCGGACTCATAGCAATACGCTGGTCCTGTGAGCCAAGTTTGGTTCGATTCTGGGAACGTTGACAAAATCGCATATCGTGGGCCCCACATGCTCCACTTGACGGGCGATTTTGTGAACGGCTCATCGGAATCCAATTATGGAAGTTCTGTTGGGTTCGTATCATCGTTCCTGACTTGTTGACACTAAGTTGGATGAATTTGGAGACCTTTGACCCTGACCTAGTTTTTGGTACAAAGCGGCCCACATATGGACCCCGCTTTGTCCAGGAAATATCGTTTTTGCCCTTGTGTCCAAACTGGACTTAAGGACAGGCGTTTCTAGCTATTTCATATTTTCTGAGACTGTTGGTAATGTTCATTTCAGCTTTTGGAGGAGTATTTACGGAACCCACGGATACAGGGACCGCTACTAGTATTCCAACCCCAGGCAAGTGTACCTTGCCAAATTATGTAGTTTTGTTATTTATTTCCTTGCTTATTTACATTGTTGATCATGCTTAAACTTAGGACCGTATGACCTACTTAGCGTCCGATTAATAGTCGGGTGCCAACCCCGTACGCGGAGTTGGGTACGTCATTTAGAGATGGACATGCGTGACCCTTTACATTCTCGTACTTGTTTTATCAAGTACATTATAACCCAGGACACTTGACACCATACATATGACAGAATCTTCCTGAGATATTCAAGGTGATTCTGTGTAGGATACAGGATGGACATAGACATTATATTCTTAGATTATGACTTGTTGCATTAGCTCTGATCTCACGTGACATGAACATGAGACGTGTGGTTACATTGGGTGGGGAGAGACATACAGGCTACAGGCTGTTATATATATATATACTACTATTATGAGGTTGTAGACTCTCGAGAAGAGCTAGACCCATTACTTGTTATTACTGCTACCGGCTCCCCGACACAGAGCTTGTAGCGGTCTCAGTCTGAGTACTAGTGATGCTCTCAGTTGCATTTTCACATAGATGGTTATGTAGTTACCCTGCTTATTTCATTTACTATTTCACTGCATTTATTTTGGCTTGTATTATTTGTACCTTGCTATGTCCCCTGAGGACCTGGATCCGGATGATGTCCCCATGTTTAGCAGAAGAGCATTATCCCGAGGTTTACGGGACAGGAGCTGAAGCTGTACCAGAAGCTGTTGCTGAAGCTGAACCAAACTTAGAAGCAGAGATGATAGCTGAAGACTTTTCTTGAGTTTATGTTATTTGTACTCATCAGATACTTTATTTTGGACTCCTTTGTTCTGGTCTGATGAACCAGTGTTTAGACTTTTATCGGGTTGTTCCCCGACATACTTTGCTGAGACTAGACATTGATGTACTTTCCTTATTTGCTGTTGATCTTATTACTTTGTGTATAGATGAGATTAGTTTCGACTTGTTGTTGTAGACCTATATTACAGCTTAAGTATGCCCCGATGGATCCATTAAATTGGGTTGTCTATCGGAGCGTACTGCTGGCCATTGCCACGTGTCTAGTCCCTTGATATTTTGGGACTGGGGCGTGACAGGAGAGGGCGGCGAGGCGGTGGCGGAGCGTGGTGGCGGAGTAGGGTCGGGCGGTGGAGCTCTGGGCGAAGGGAATGGCGGGGGAGACAGCGAGGCGGTGGCGGTGGTGGTTCATGGTGGTGGCGGGGAGATCTACGGGGGGGGGGGGGGTTTATAGGGCAGCGGCGGCCGAGCGAGGCGGAGGAGAGGGGGTCGTGGCGGGGGAGGCGGAGCCGAGGCGGGGACATGGCGGGGGAGGCAGAGCCGTGGCGTCGTGGCCGGACGGGGCGGGGGCGAGGCGCCGGAAAATGCGGGCGGAGCTGGGTTCGTGGGTGAGGGGGAGCGAGTCGGATCCGGGTCGGGTCGGGTCGGGTTGGGTAGGTAGGACCCAACCCGTTAGGGTCTAGGGGCGGTTCGGTCGGTCCGGTTTGGTTGGACCGGGTTCAGCCCGGTTCAACCCGGTTTGAGCCCGGTTCAACCCGGTTCAGTTTTGGTTTTTAATAAAATGGGTTTTTAGGTCTTTAAAAATTGTTCTGGGGTCCAATAAATTTCAGAAAAATTATCCTATGTCTAATATTTTATTTTAAACCCAAAAATATTATTTTCATAATATTTTAATATTAATTAAAAATATTTAATTTTATTTAATGCCGAAATACCATGATTTTAATTAGTAAAAATCACCGAAAAATTCCATAAAAACTTCTGAAAAATCCATTTTAAAATCCTGAAAAATTAGGGGGTTTACAGCAGCCGCGGTTTGATTCTGCCATGTGGCGTGCATCCAAGCAGCCCTGCCCAGATTGGACGGTCCGGGTTTGACCCGGCTTGGCTCAGTTGAGTTCGAGTCGAACTCGGACTCGGCTCGGCTGCACCCGCACCCACCCAGCAGTCGCTGACAGGCGGGCCCCGCCCAATTCGCTGCGGGAGGTTGACGGGTGGGCCCCCTGTTGGCTGACTGGGCAGAATATTTACTATTATGGATTTTTATTTTCAAAACATAGTTTTTAATTCAGTTTTCCCTAATTAACTCAAAATAAATGCTAAAAATAATCAAAAAAATCCCAGAAAATTCTAGAAAAGATATTTGATTATTTAGAACCTAAAATAAAAGTTTGAAATATTTTTAATTATGTTTGTCACTAAAATAAATTCTTGAAAGTCATAAAAATTTACTATTACTAGTTTTTAATTAACCAAAAATTATGGAAAAAATTCCACTAGTCCCAAATTAACCTAAAAACCATATTTAAGCTAGAATTTCAGGATATAGAGGTTTCAAAAATCGAATAAGATATACTTGGCTGATCGAGATATCAACTTCGTGCGTTAAGTTAAAGGAAGAAGAACTAAACAAATACACCCAAAAGCGCGAAGTATATTGTAATCAAGAGGACATGAAAAAAAGACTCTCATGGCGTGTCCGACAAGTAAAAATAGAGGAAGGAGAGATATTGTTAAGATTAATAGAGATAAGAATGACCTCTGCCCAGAACTTTTAAGGAAGAAAAGATAATAACACAAGAGAGCACAAGCAAGCGCTCAAGAATATGACGATGTTTGCGCTCAGCTATTCTATTCTATTCATGAGTGTAAGGACATAACTACTGAAAATAGTGTCATGAGATTGCAAGATAGATCTCATTGTAGTGGGGAGATACTCACGAGAATAATCAGAGCAAAAAAAAAACTTAATCCTAACATTGAATTGAGTATGAATTATAGTAGTAAACATGACGGTTATACCACTTCGAGTTTCTTCATCTTTCATCATCTCGACTTTTGAGTTCTAGTTAGGATACTATAGATACGTCTGTTGCCGACTTGCGTCACAAATGCTTAGGTCATACTTCCAAGCTCCGTCTAAATAGTTTATTCCATAATGGAACACTTGGACGTGATGCTTACTCCTCTATCCACATGTACGTGATGTAAGTTGACAAAATACATAGCCTTACCTTTTCCTAAGACTTTATCTAAATCCAATAATATTTTTGAATTAGTTCATTCTCACATATGGGACCAACTTTTATCCCATTTATGATTGATTTTCTCTACTATATATGAGCTCTATTGATGATCACCGTTCCAAACTCCCTACTATTTATAGGACATTTACTACTATGATTCAACTCAATTCAATGATTAAGATTTTTCGTTCTGATGCACCATAAAACAAATCAACAATATTGATTTTATTATTGAATGAATGATACAAAAAGTCATATATATATAGAGAGAGAGAGAGAGAGAGAGAGAGAGAGAGAGAGATAAACATGATATGAGCCTACATGAACCATGCAGATGTTGACCAATATGAATGAACTCCTAAATTCTATGTGCACCCATGTGTACTAGTGTACTCTATTCATATTGGTCTATATGTGCATTGACTTATGTAGAAATATGAGTCTATGGCTCCTTATATCCCGTATATAAGGAATCCGTATCGAAAACGAACCTGTATTCATATAAAATATACGTAAAAATAGACTTAAATCAAATTATTTATGGTTGGAAAAATATATAAATCTACTTAATTTTTTTTGGAATCTGTTAAACAGAATCCCATAAATCCTTGAAACTCTTTAATTTGGATGATTTTATATCCTAAAAAAAAAATTTGATCGACTGCCACTCCCTTACAGAAATAAGATGTGAATATGTTAATTACCTATGATTATGGATGAACGGCTAGGGGTCGGTGCAGATTGCAGGGGTATAAAAGTAACTTTCAATAAGAGCAAGAAGACAATTATTTAATTGACAGCTACTCACAAATCCACAGCCACAGCACCAAAACAATCCGAAGAAGAGAAGAGGAGAAGAAAAGGCTTCGCTTTCTCGATATTTTCTCGTCCGATCGGAATTCCTCCAATGTAAGCATCTCTAGATCTCTATACTCTTATTGATTCTCCGATTATACGCGATCTATCTTTGTTTACGGATTAAATTGATCATTTTCTGGTGATATGTGTTCTTTTATTCGATTAATATTAGGGTTTTGATTCTGGTGGGTGTACTTTTTAGTTTTAGGGGACAGATCTTGATTAATTTGGTTGTTGGTTTAGATTTGGGGGTTACGCCCAATTTGATGGAGAATTTGGGGATTTGTATGTTGGGAGAGATGCGATTCGGGGCATTTCGTGTGGTCGATTCTGAAAGATTGGAACTTTACTCGGGTTATAATGTGATTACAAGTTTTTTTAAGATCTTCTGTAGATCAAGGAATTGATATGATTCTGTGATTTTGATTGCATGTTCTTGGTATGAAATTGTATTTATTAGAGAAATTAGGTGGATTTTATTTGTTTTGGTTGGATAGGATGTGGTTAATTTGTCAAACTGAATTTTTATTAAGATTTTATTGTAATTTATTATTTGGATCTTTTGTAGATTTAGGAAGGAATTGCCACGATTCTGCAATCTATTTTTGGTCAGTAATTGTATTTGTTAGGAAAATTAGGTATTTGGATGTTGGGAGATTCTGATTTCTACACTTTTGTAGATTTAGGAAAGAATTTAATGATTCTGCAATTTTGATTGATTGTTGTTGGTCTGGAATCATATTTGTTTGAGAAATTAGGGATTTGTATGTTGTTGGGAGAATTGTGATTTGCAGGATTTGATTTGGGGTTGGTTGGATATGATGTGCTCAATTTACACAATTGGAATTTAGGTTACGATGTGATTACCTATTATTTGAATTATTGGATCTTTTGTAGATTTAGTAAGGAAGAACTATGATCCTGCAAGTTTAATTCATTTTTCTTGGTCTGGATTTGTTAGTGGCACACGAGAATGATCTTTTTATGAAATATATGGCTTTTGGATGCGGTGAGGAATATAAACTTTGGGCCTTTTTTATTTCGATTTGATAGGATTTGCATATAATTGCCAACCTGTTAATTCTGTAATTAGTCATTATTTTTCTAAAAGTTATAATAGATTTTGGAAGGGAGCTCATATATATGTTGGTGAATATAATATCGATTCTAAATTTTTTATGCCTGATGAGGGACTAGGCTGTGGAATATTAGATCTACATAATAGTAAACCTCAACCCTCATTGCATTTCAAGATTTTTTGTTTAGAGGCATGTACTTTAATTTGGTTCAGATCTTCTCTTAGACTTTAATGACATGGACTTTAATATTGTACTAGAACATCCCAAGTTAAACATCTTGTCAAGCAAGAATTCTAAATTGGATTTTACAAAAAAATATTCTGATGCACGAGTCAATATATTAAGCCTATAAAATGGACATTCCACGTTAATATTGTGTAGAATTAGGGTTTTCCTTTGGCTTGCAACAGCCGGTTTCTTGTTTTATATTTGATTTTGAAGGGAAATGGTGGAAATATTGGTATTTTTGATTGATTCCTTTATACCTTTCTCAGTTACACTTTATTAATCTTCTCATCAGAAACCACTTTTAGGTCCTTTATAATATATTTCAAAGCATTACTATGACCAGAGTTTTGGTGGTAGTTCTTCTAAAGTAGGTTTATTAGGGTTGCAATTGTTTTTTCTATCCATGTATGGTCTATAAGAAAAGGTTTTCATTGGGCATATTTTTGCATTATATATTTTAGTACTGAAACCTGTGGTTTACCTACTTATGTTCTTGTTTGTTATAAAGGGCAACCATGAGCGACGATGGAGATAGGATATGCCCTCTTTGTGCTGAAGAGATGGATTTGACTGACCAGCAATTAAAGCCATGCAGATGTGGGTATGAGGTATGAATGCTATTTATTTCCTCTCGATAGTTTTTAATTTTGTGATTCTGAAAATTTTGTTCATGTGTCATAAACCATCACATGGTTTGAGTTCATCATACTGTGGCTAGAGTTGAGCATAGTCTATAAATATCTTTGTTTAAAAATATATATGTTAGTACGAGTTGTGAAAAAAGAAAATAACGACATGTTTTATACAGTTTTTTTCCCTTTTCAAGTCAAGCAATGTGCACTTGTGTTGATGTTTATATTCTTTATATTCATGTTCCTTTTCATGTATTTTGGTTCTCAACTAGTTGGCTAACACCTATTTCAAATGTGAACGCGAGTTATAAATGTTCTGATATTTTCTCCCATTTCCTTTTAATTTTATTGAACAATATATAAAGTTATACATGATGGAAATTATTTTTGTTGTTTGTTCACTTGAAAACAATGTGATTATCCTCACCCTTCATTTCCGATATTAAATATTTACTTTTCTTATGAGAAAATGTTAAATTAGTTGAGTTAGACTAAATTTAGGGTTATCTAACATCTATAATTTACATTTTTGAGTATAGATATGTGTTTGGTGTTGGCATCATATAATGGAAATGGCTGAAAAAGAAGGCTCAGAGGGGCGTTGCCCAGCGTGTCGAACACCGTATGATAAGCAAAGGATTGTGGCTGCCAACTGCAAAAGGTTTATTGATTTGTATAGTGTTAATATTGTAGAAGAAAGTTGGTTTGTGAATCCATCTAAGTTAGTGTCATCTACAGAATGGTGTCCGAAATAAGTGTAGAGAAAAAGCACAAGTCCCAGAAGACAAAGAATAAGACACCATCAAATGAAGACAGGAAGCATCTAAGCAGTGTTCGGGTGGTGCAGCGGAACCTTGTGTATATAATGGGAGTGCCGTCTAGTTTAGCTGATGAAAGTGTACGTGACAATATTTATAATGGCCTTTACATTCTTTATCTGTGTATGGTTCATTTTGACATTGTATTTGTGAGAGCTAACTGATACAAATTTATGGTTCTGGACAGATTCTCGAACGTAAAGAATACTTTGGTCAGTATGGGAAAATTTTAAAGGTGTCATTTTCCCGGCAGTCTGGCACAGCTCAGCAAGTACCTATTAACAATACATCTAGCGTGTAAGCTTATTCTTTATTGATGCATTTGCTACTTTCGAGTTTCTAGCTTCATGAGATATCTGGAACCATGTGCTTTAACAGAATCTCAATGCGATCAACCAATCATATTACATGTCAAAACTCTGTTGAATGTCTTACTCTGCACTGATCATGTCCATATGAAAGTAGTTTGATACTTGTTTTTTTCTTTTACTCCGATCATGCACAATAAGGCCTTCATGTGACCAAGCAATATACATGGCAAATTATTCTTGGATACTTTGCCTGCTAGTTTTCATGATTTCGATATTACAAGTGGGACTGCTTTGCAAATTCAAGTGTTTTGTATATTGCTTGGTCACGTGAAAGCCGTTGTGATTTTTGAATGTTGTGTTCTCTTGATGCCAAACACACTGTAACAGCTGTTATTATGGCTTTTATAGTTTAATAAAACTATTATTAGGCTCCTTTTTACAGCTAAAGAGAAGCAAAGTTCTATGAAGTCGATGATTGCCAAACTTGTATTGTACAATTACTCCACTGTTCATACCATATTGATTATCAGAAAAAGTGCTCTAACGAAAGAAAGATGCATGAAACTTTGGAAGGCCCTCTTTTGCTCATAACTTGGCCGTTGAGATTTTGGAATGTTGTTCTTATGATGCCAAACACAATGTAACAGCTGTTCTTATGGCTTTTATATCCTAATAAAACTGTTATTAGGCTCTTTTTACAGCTAAAGAGAATCAAAGTTCTATGAAGTCGATGATTGCCAAACTTGTAGTGTACAATTACTCCACTGTTCATACCATATTGATTATCAGAAAAAAGTGCTGTATCAAAAGAAAGACATGTAACTTTGGAAGGCCCTCTTTTGCTCATAACTTGGCTAGGAATATGAGCAACAACACAAATGGTTGATATCATTTTGACATACGTGTATATAACTTGGTCAATTTTTTTGGAGCTCTCATACTCGAATGCTCCATAGCGCCATAACTGACCTATGAGCATCAACACAAACTGTTATTATTTTTTATATTTGTGCCTCGCTCCACTCGGGCGCGCGCCTTAAATGCGCCTTGCACCTCGGACGATATGGACCTTTGGAGCCTCGAGTGCGGCTTGCGCCTTTGACTACCTTGGTTTCATTATTGATGTGATTGAGTGCATGTATAAGAGTGGTAACTAGTGTGAACAGGAGGAAACATGATAGGCTTGCATGAAGGCTAGGATTAGTTCCTCATCTCCCTGGATTAGTTATGCAAATGTTAGTATGTCCAGCAGGATGTGGTTTTACGAAGTGCGTCTTCTGTGTCCATGATATTGTGTTACTTGATGTGACTAAAGCTGGGTGATTTCTAAAGAAGAAATACAAGTGGAAGCTTCATAGTCCAAAAGATATAGAATTTGGACGAGAACATACTACCAAATTTATATTGAGCTGAATAACTAGAGAATATGAGTAATTAACATTGACGAACAAAGTATACCTTGCTTCTGTTGCCTAGGATCAATTGTTCATTATGGAGTTGTTCATAGAAATAAAACAGGGTAGCTTGACTGGGGAAATGCTTTCTGAGTACTATGCGACCGAAGAATACCATTTAAATTGGAAGGATCCAAAGAAGACTTAGAAACTACCTTCTTTTCAAGGCTTGGCTGCTCTATTTTATTATGCATCTGCCTGCTTTCTTTGCTTAACTGATTTTAGGGTCTTCACGGCACAAGTTGCAAAATGGTGGACAAGGTTCACCTAGTGCCCGAGGCATGAGCTGCAAGGTTTTGCACATGCATAACTGAAGTGAGGCATGCTTCTTTGAAATCTGAAAGATCTATAACAATAGTTACATTATAATAATTCCATATAGATTAGTGTAATTGTATGCTGCACTCTACATTGATGCTAATGCAATTATGATTGAAGTATCTGGACTCACTGTGTGCAGTTATAATCATAATAGAGGAAGTATGCTGCACTGTACATGATGCTAGTATTTATAATAGAAAATTACTGTATTCATTCTCCAGTTATGGTCAATCTATATGTAAAATGTACAAAAGACAGATTGCTTTGATTTTCTGGTTATATATAGGTCTAGGAGGAGGCACCTAGACCTGAGCCCAGGACAAGTTCTTAAATCTTTGTTTTTTATTTATATATTATAGTATCTTTTTTTGTTTAGAAAATTTTGATGTAGTACATATATATCTTAATGTTGGTGTTGACATTTGTCATCATCCTATGCAGCCTGTTAAAATCTGCTTACTTTTGCTTGCAGGTACATAACTTATTCCAGAGAGGAGGAGGCTGTTCGTTGTATTCAGGCTGTACACAATTTTGTCTTGGAAGGTAAACCCTTGAGGTAGGTATTACAACTTTGTCTGCTCTATGCTTAGAAGTCTTTTTTGTTGACCTTTTAATGAGAATGTTTTTCTTCTTTATTTTATATCCAGAGCATGCTTTGGTACTACGAAGTATTGCTATACTTGGTTGAGAAATATGGTAAGCAGAAAAATTGTTTGGATGGTCATGTCGTGGACATGCATTCAGTACAAATTCAAATAATAAGAAATCTATCTAGTTTTTTTCGTTTTCTTAATTTCACTTTGAGGTGATGCTTTCATTGATCCAGATATGCAACAACCCGGATTGTCTATATTTGCATGACATAGGTAGCCAAGAGGACAACTTCACAAAAGACGAGATTATATCAGCTTATACAAGGTATTTTCTGCTACCAACCTTGTTACTTTTGTGTTAACTACACGACACAATTTTCACTTTTCATCTTCAACGATTGTTTATGCTGCCAGTATTTGACCTTGTTACTGAATTTTTTGTCAATGCATATTCTGTATGTCCGGCAAAAAAAAAAACACACACCTCCCCTATATGTATACAGTATAACCTCGACAAACCTGATAAATTAATAACCTCGGTTAAGTATTTTTGGCCTTACTAAATTTATAAGATAATACATTATAAAAAAATCATATAGGTCCCACGATATATATAAATTAATAATTTTTTGATATACATATTACATAGTTCTTATGATTCGACTATGAGGCCTTCCTAAAATATGATTGTCATTATTTGTTTCTTCTTGAAATTGATGTCATCTTCGATCTCATTTGTAACTTCTCTTAACTTTCATCTGTAATTTTCCTTAACATGGTACGAAGTTCTGGTGTGGTTTTCTCATACTATGGCTTTTGTTTCATCCGTCTTGTTTATTTCTTTACACCTTTTAGATTTGAAGCCATTGTTGTATGTATGATGTGTTGTGTTATTGTTGCTTTTGTTTATTTGAATAATCTTGTTTGGTTAAGTGTTCATAAAATGGAATAATGCAGTACATTTGAAAAATGTACTCTACTTTTGGAAAAAATAAGTAGGTTTATGAATTTTACTTGGTTAAACAAATACATAGAATTGTTAGTTCGTAAAACGAGAAACTATGTACAGTTTTTGCTTGGTTAAATGTTTATAAAATGGAATACTAGTACATTAAACAATATAAAATCCTTTTTTGGGAAAAATAAATAGATTTATGAATTTTACTTGATTAAACAAATACATAGAATTATTAGCTTGTTAAATGAGAAACTAAATATATATTGTAGATTATTTAAGAAATATCTGGATAAATTAATTAGTTATTAATTAATCGATAAATTAATTAGTTATTAATTAATCGATATATTAATAAGTTATTAATTTATCGAATATGTAATATTTTGCTAAATCAATAGATTTTTCTTGGTCCCAAGACTATTAATTTATAATGGTTTAACTGTATATATACGACTTTGCTATCATACCCAAAATAGGGTGTATATCTCCATGTTGACTCCATGTTGAAAACTATCTTCAAAGTTTTTGGTGGGGAAGCACATAAAGTCGACTTATTAAGATTGTTTATCTATTTGTTGTCCTACCAAAAGTGGTGAACATGGTTTTTAAAATTCAATAAAGCAGTATAGTCAAAGGCGCGCCTGACTCCTAGGCACAGGGGCAGCGCCTCAGGGCATTCCAGGTGGGGCGCAATTCTTAAGGCGCACCTAAGGCGCGCCTAGGTGCACATTTTCCGAGCGCCTTGGAATAGCTAAGGCGCGTCTTGAAAATCTTGTGAAAAAAATAACATGTTTAGACTATTTTTTTAACTGTTGTACTGTTTTTAGACTTTTTTTTAACTGATGTACTTTTTTTTTACTGTTTTCTCTCTCACTCAATTCAAAGTGATTGCAACCTAGACATGGGAAAATTTGAAGCAAACATGTTTATCAATGTAGAAATCCGATGTGAATATATATATATATATATATATATATATATATATATATATATATATAATTTTTGCGTCTCACGTCGCTCGGGCGTGCGCCTTAAGTGCGCCTTGCGCCTCGGGCGATTTGGACCATTTGCGCCTCGAGTGCGACTTTGACTACCTTGCAATAAAGTCAAGTTTATTCACCAAAAGGTCCTAACTTTATTGAGTCAGCAAGGAAGACTTGATGAAAGGAATTTTTGGGTACAATTCTTACCTATACCTTTTCTTTGTTTTTTAAGTAAAATCCCACTAGATATATTTATTTTTATTAACAAAAGATTAATATAAAATTATCTTCTACCACTTAATAATATTTAATTATGTTATCATCGCATTATTATATGCTAAGGCAAACAAAGAACGGTGTAGGCTCAACATCCTTTGAATCTTGATAAGTACTTGTGAATCTAGTGTTGCAATTTGCTGCGAGTTCATTTAGAGCTTCACACTGAAATTTTGGTCATGTATGTTTATCTTTGAAATCTGATGTGGTGTGTTTGGCATGAATGTATCAGGGCCAGTGGCTTACCAAATATTGGATGAGTTAAATTGTTTCGGTTTTCAAACTTCTTTGTCAGACATGTTTATATTTGTAATGACACATGAGGCGGCATGCTTCATCACTTTATTTTGGATATTGCCTAAAAGTGCACACAATGTTTCTTTTCCTCATCAAGACTGATTTTGACAGCTTATCTAATATAGATTTGTTATGGCAGGAGTAGGGTTCCACAGATTTCTTCTAATAATTTGCAGCCACGTGCTGGAAATATGTTGCCTCCTCCGACAGATGAGTTATTTAATAGTGTGGCAATTTCTACCAAGCAGGCTACAAAGAGTGCCTCAAACGTAAGGCAGAATGTTCCTCAAATGAAACTTGTTTTGGTTGACCATTTATTTTTGATTTTCTAAAATTTTGAACTCATCTGATTATACTTGAGGATTGTCCTGTCCTTATAATATATTCTGAAGACTGGTTGACACTATCTTTAATTGAATTTTCACCAGAACACCGCATCTCAGGTCAGAAGTTCAAATGATATTGGTGGCACAAGATCTGCATGCCTCCCGGTAGCTGCTTCATGGTATGTTCATTCCCATTCTTTAGTTTTCTTGATGGAGTTCGTATCTTTGTTAAAACTGTAGCTCCAGGGGATTGCGCTCTTCAAGTTGCCGGTCACCAGCTTCAAGTATGGCATGCTCGCAAAGCTCTTCGAGAATTAAAGCAGAAGGTTTGAATATTTCATCTAGTTCTTCAATGCTCGCCAGCACAAATCAAACCTCTGCATGGAACGATGATACAATTACAACATCGAAGGTATCAGAAGGAACACATATGGGGGATAAGGGTAGGTCTACATCCTCGAAACCTTTTCAACATTGTAGTGATAGGGAGTATCTGACTAAAGTACCATATATGTCATCAGATGCAGGCCATGCTTCTGCTTCTGCTTCTGCTTCTGCTTGGGATGATGACTTTATAACATCAGTGGTATCTGAAGGAGGGCACAAGGAACCTTTTATACCTGGTGGCAGGGGTTTCATAACATCTGCTTCGGATACATCAGAAGAAATGGACATGGACAAAGCACAGCCTTCTGCTTGGGATGATGATGTTGTTGCTACGTCAAAGGTACCTGAAAAAAGGCATACTGTTGCTGTTGACAGATTTGAGTCATGGGATACATTGGAACCTGGCGCCGGTCCCTCTAACGCACATGCTTTAGATAATTCATCAAAGGTTGTCACTGAAGCACCTTGTACTTCTGGGCTTTCCTCCAGTTTCTCACCTAGCCCTCATGACGCACCACCGGAAAGCAATGGAGATGCCACCATGTCTGTGTCTGTAATCAATACACACCCACTTAATTCTACAAGTCTTGGGGGTTCTGATAGTCAATCCAATAGATCTGGTCCTGCTGATCCTACTTATGTCAGTACAGCTGTAAATAAAACTATAGATAGTTTGTCGCTGGGGCTGTCTACAGTAAAGCTGGAAAACAATATTGGGCTTGATCCTGTCAGTATGGGCAATCATCAGAAGTCATCTGATGATCATCATTTGGCTCTTATGCTTGGAAGTTTTGGTTCCAGATTACATAATGTTCATCCACAAACTGGATCAGAATTGTCGAGTTCCATTGCACCAAGTGGTGGCCCGTCAATTTCTGATGCACATGTTTCCACAGACTTATCAGATATGAGGTTAGAACTGCAAAAGCGAGAGCTATCATTCACGAGAAATGGGGTGCAAGATACCCTAGCTGCAGCTGATGATCATAGGCTGAGGCTTTCAGGCAGCAGTAATCCTTCATCATTTTTGTCACAGAGGAACAGCCTTCTGAATATGTCCAATCACTTAATCGATAGTTCTCAGAATGGTGATATTGGCGATAAATGGGTTTTAAGTGATAGAACTAATGGACCTATAGGGACAGAAATAGTAAACGGACCATTCTCATTTAGAGAGAATGAATTTGCATTTGTAAATGGGCACAACAAGGAAGTGTTGAACAGTTCTGCTAATTTTGAGAGGGTCTCGGAGTATCCTGGTGAGAGCCACCCTGTTAAAGAATTGAGACATTCAAGGGGTTCTGATGATAGAACTAGTATGGAGGAAACTGAAGTTGTAGATAAAGGAGAGGGAACCATTGTATCTGACATATTATCACTAGAGTTTGATCCATGGGATGACTCATGGTCCTCCGCTAACAATTTTGCGAAACTTCTTGGTCAAATGGATAAACAAGACGGGCTCTCTAAACTATCAAACTCGCGGAAGACACAGAAGACTAACCAATCTAGGTTTTCGTTTGCCAGGCAGGAAAATCAAGAAAAGCTTGGAGAGAGTTCCTGCAGGGACATCAATCATCCACAGAGATTTAACTCTTTAATGCAGGGTTCATATGGAACTCATTTTGAACATACTTTGCCAATCAATAATTTTGAGGGTGTTAATGCTATTGGGAGTCGCAGTTCAGTCATTTCATCTGATAGAATTGCTGGTGAGTTTCTTTACAAGATTAATTTCCTTTGCTTATGGTTGGACGTTTAGAATGTGGAAGGCATGAATTATAAAAATAGTTTGTGGCTATGTTCATGAATTATAAAAATAGTTTGTGGCTATGTTTCGAGATGATCTCATTTAGGTCAGCATATATCCTTTCCCATTCACTTTATTAGCTTCATCAAAGCTGAACCATCTCGCTGTGTCTTTTTGTGGGTATGGGTTGAATTTCTTTAATTATTTCCGTTTTGACATTATTCATGTGTTTGTTCAGTAGAGAATTGCATAGCCTTGTGTCTAAGTGACCGGAACATGCAAATGCTATCAATGCTGAATATGAAACTGGGGCCTGTGGAGTTAAACAATTCTTTTAGATTATACGTATAAGAACATGCAGTACTTACAAGGATAAAAAGTACTCAATGTTGAAACTCTCAAGTCCTTTTCATCTGTTATTTTAGATTATAACTTATTCTCAGTTTAGTTGTTTACCAAGTTGCGTATTAGCTCAAATTGTCAACTTAGCTTATTTGAAGGTTAAAAGGTTGAAGGGCTATATGTTGATACGGAGATACTACGAGATGCCTATGCAGGGGATTTCAATTAACTGATTCAAGCAAGGGCAAGTAACAACATTTTCATTGCAACCTTGTGACATACTGATCATCATCCAACTTCAGTATGCTATCATTAAGTCCATCACTTCTTTGATAATGGAAACTAAGACGATGGCAGTGAGAGTGAAGGAAATGATAATGTTTCTTTGAGTTATAAATAGCTGGCTCTTGCTTATCTCCTTGTTTCTTTGTTGTTAGAATCTTAGTTGGACTATGGAGCAATTTTAAGCTCTTTTTTGTAATTATTATAAGGTGATTTTAGTCTTAAGATAGTTAACCTGATAAGAGGGATGAAAAATTGACCACAAGACGTGGGTAAATAATTGTTGGATTATTATTCACATGTGAGAAGACTAATTGCATGCTAGTTCTCCTGGAAAGTTGAAGACAATTCATGAAGTAGCGCTATGACAAGTCATTTCGTATATATATCCATGATGCTGCCCTACCAACTCAAGTAAGCAGAATTTTTTTGGGTGTTAAGTGGTCTACTAGATGTGTTGTGGACGTTCTCTATATTTACTAAGCTTTTGATAATTTGAAGAATTTCTTACGTCAAGGGATTTTCTAATGTTTATTTGCTTGGTTGGTGTTTGCACGGCTGATATCTTTAGTGACTTGGAGAGCTTTGGGGTTTCCACTAGATTGTAGCAATTGAAATCAATGATTTCATTTTGCCTTGCTTTCCATGACATTAAAATTATACTATGCAGTTGATTCTACTGAAGTTGCTGGCATCTGGTGCGCTTACTGCATGGTTGTATATCAGGCTTGGACCGATTTGCCGGTTTGCTATTATGCTTACCTATGTTGTCATAGGCGGCGCCTAGGCAGCCTAGACATGCAGGTTGGAGAGGAGGCGCCTCGACATGGGGAAAATTCCTCTGGTGTGGTGATGGCCGTCTAGGTGCGCCTAGGCGACCACCGCCAAGGATTGTCCAGAGGGGAAAGACGACATTTAGGGGGGGGCTATTGGAACTTTTTAGTTATGGACTTCCTGTATTGTTTCATGAATGTTTGCTTAATGCTTATTGTAACTTATTCTTAGCGTTACTTTTATGCTTATTGTTTAATGCTTACTAGTCTTACTTAATGTTGAATATTGGTATTTGTTGCGTCTTACATTACATATAGTATATGTATAGTTGTATTCAAAATTGCAGAATATCAAGAACATGCAAGAATCCTGGACGGACGCCTAGGCGAGACGGGTGGTCTTTCACCTCGCCTCACCTAACACCCAGTACAACATAGATGCTTACAGCGCCACCACCACTATCACCACCACAATGCTTTTCTCCCAAATTTTGTTCAAACCCTTTTCTTCCATCTTTCCGGTTAAGGGTCATGTCTGTAACAATAGCAAAAACATATTTATCTTATATTGGGCTATTGATGAATTATTTAGTAATTATATATTTCTTCTTAACCATGCACTGTTATTAATGAACTCAATTCCTATAGACTAGTTATATTCACGTGCGATGCACGTCCAAAAAAATAAAATTTAACCCCTAATATAATTGAATAATTAGATAGAAATTTAAATTATATTAATATAGTTAAAATATATTTTAATATATTTTAATTAAAAATTGTTATAGATATGTCTTTAGAATTTTGAATATATGTTTAGATAATACCATATAGTTAGTTTAAATATATTAAATTAGTTTAAATTAGATGGGAATTTAAATTAGATATGATTTTAGGATTTTTTTTTTACACGAGGGATATACATACTGAGGGAGTTAGAAGGATTTAAAAATATAAAAATAGTTTAAATTAGATAGGATTTTAGGATTTTTTTTACGTGAGGGATATACATACGGTGAGAGTTAGAAGGATTTAAAAATAATAATTACGTGGGGATTTACAAACGGCTTGGACGGCTCTTTTTGAGCCGTTTTCCAGTGTTCTAAAAAACGTGTTCAGGCGACGCCTAGGCGCTGGGCGGCCAGTCACCGCCCAATAATCGGTCGGAATCGGCCTCTAGGCGGAAACGGCTTCTAGGCGGTTTTAGGCGTCCGTCTAGGTGGGATCTAGGCGGCGAGATGGCCTCCTAGGCATAGGCGCTCGCGGTAAGAGGCGGCCGCCTAGGTCAAATTTGAATTTTTTTTAAGTCATGTCAAACCCGAAACAGATAACCCACCCACAAAACACATACCTAAACCAATTTTGGAGCTGCATCCAGCAGAAGAGAAGCTGCAGCACTAGCAGTAGCAACAATAGCAGGTATTCTTCTTTTCAGTCTTCTTCTCATGCTCTCTTCTTCTCACGTTTTTTTTCACTCTTCAATCTTTTCTTTTTCTTCTTCACTCCTCGCCCGTGTGGCTGACGCAGTAGTGGAAGTGGGATCTATTGTCTACACAGATTTTTTTTTATAATAAAGTATAATGTGTTTTATTGAAATCAGTAGCTGCTGACATACAATAGCTGCTGATTCATTGAACACAGTAGATGACAACACGTACAAACAAAAATATATACAGTAATTGCTGTAATATAAAACATAAAAAATGGTGCACTTGTTGTGTAAAACACATTGAACACGGTTGAAAAAAATGGTGCATTTGTTGAACACAGTGGTTGCTGTCATTTTTTTTTAAATCGCAGAGAAAATATTTTTAATTCCTAGATTTTTTTTAAAAAAAATTGCGGCGACCACCTAATTGACTTAGTCTATATGAACAGGAGGTCACTGGCTTAGCCATAAAGGACCGATTTATAGTCTCGTGACGGAATGCGGTGCAACGCTTGATACAAGACGAGCAATTCAAGGCGAACCGGTGAGATAAAGAAGAGCCATTGCACGCCATTCTGCCGATTCATGCGACTATCATGGGTAGACAGCTAGTCCAAGGTAGTATGTTCTACCAAGGTCCGAATACCGTGTATTGTCCTGCCCCAACGTCGCATACCATAACCAAATTTGGCACGCAATACACCAGTCATTCCTCCTAGGCCGGTACGATCCCGATGCCCCGGTGATCGTCCGAGGAATCAGATACCTCGTGCACTAGTTGTTTGTGGCCATGCAAGTCTTTAGTCTTAGGTCTCTTGTCAAGTACATATTCGGGTCAGTTTTAAGTTCAAGATTATTCATAAATATATCGACTTTCTGAGCCGTTCGATTCAGTGTAGGACGAGTGTTGAGTGTTGTTTAACTTGTCATGATGCAGTCCCTAGATCAGAACTGCCTTAGCGACCTAGTGGTCCCGAATACTTTCAGGTTCATTCTTGCACGGAACGACTATTCGATAGTCTTCCGGAAAACTTAGATGAATGCAAGGTAAGGATAGTGTTACACGGTCGTGGCATGAATTTACGGGACGAGCATAGCGGATATATAAAACAGACAAGCATTGCAATACTATGAATATAACTTCAAAGAGAGGAATCCCACAGGGGTGAATACGGAACCTTCCAAGTCCTATCATTTCATTTAAGACGTCATTTCTAAAGGAAACATTCGGCATAGTCTTACTTGAAAACATAAGCGAGTACGCTAGCACGAGTCTAAGGGCTAGTGCTAGTGAAACCGTACATGGACATATCGGGCAACATAATCCATAAGGCGAGCAGTGTAAACAAGTCGAGCAGTGCACTACGAAGAGTATATAACGGTCTACTCGAGGCATAGCGGGGTCTACTTACACGAAGCAAATGTAGCATGCGAGGGTCCATGTTATAAGCCAAGTTTCATTTTCATGTTCTAGCACAAGCAATACAAGGTCGGATTATTCCCTTAGCTAGGTGCGTTATATTCTTTATTAGCATGCAAGGGATGATTCACCTAGCGACTAGCGTGTATTGTCCATATTTTAAGTGTACAGGCTAAGCAAAGACGAGTTCATTGTAGTCACCCACCTTACGATGTTTCGCCTCGGTCGAGCGGTACTCCGAGCGAGCATTTGAAAGTCTAGTCTGAACTCCTGAAGGGCCAAGTCTGAAATCCTTTGCCTCAAGCAAGTCTTCTTGCTGAGCAAAGCGGGTCGGGTCGTTGCGCTTGCGCCGTTTGTATCGGCTATCCGCTTGAACGAAATGGGTCGTTACATTATACACCACTCAGAAAAAGTCTTGTCTTCGAGACTTCCTGAGCACATACCATTCTATCACAAACTATCGAATCTATCTCAAGCATATCAATCTGTGTCAAATGACAAGCCTAGCAATTTGTATAGTCTATCTCCACAAACATGTTTGATATAGCCCATATATCCATTCTAAGTCTAGACCATGCCTAGCTCCTTTTACAACCTTGCTGTTTCCAAGCCGCATTATAATTGCCGATGGTTGATGTGATGATCCAAATACACATGCCTACCTTTCTATTAGTTTTAGGCCTTCAAATCTATCTTTATCCATGCATCCAGTAGATTGCCAAGTGTCGATACAAGCCTGAAATGCTGTCATAAATAACCAAGGTTCAAAAACTCGGTATCGGTATCAGTATCGGACAGTTTGTATGAGTATCCGTATCGGCAATATCGGCAGCATTGGCGGTATCGGATCGGAGTATCGGATTTTTTGGTATCGGCTGTATCGGCAATATTTAAATAATTATTAATAAATTAGTAAAAAAAATAGACAAAATAATTTTTGGTATCGGCTGTATCGGCAATATTTTTTGGTAGGCAAACCTCTCCGTATCGGTCCGTATTGGGTCTGTATCGGCCTTATTGGGTCTGTATCGGTCTGTATTGGGTTTGTATCGTCCGTATCGGGTCTGTATCGGCTGTATCGGGACCGTATCGGCTGATACTTACCGATACCAAACAAATTTCGTCACGAATCGGCCGATACCGATTATTTTGGGTTGTATCGGATCGGCAGTGGCCAAACCCGATCCGATGCGTATCGGTATCGGCCGATACTTTAAACCTTGTAAATAACTGTATGCTTAAGTAATCATTTTTATGTACATGTTTTTCTCTACTTCCCAGTCATGTTTGACTTTATCATGCTTGCCTACTTTACATTATTGTTGCTAGATGGTTTGATATGCAGTGGTAACTTAATGTCACATTCTTTATCTTCTTTGTAGGTGTCTCAAGGGCTAATATATCTGCACCACCTGGGTTTTCTGTTCCAAATAGAGCACCACCTCCTGGGTTTTCTTCACATGATAGATACGACCAGGATTTCCACACATGTTCAGGTTTCACACTATTGGAACTCTTTCTCACTTCCTCGTAATCTTGTTCACTTGGGTATCTTATTATTATTTTTTGTGTGTTTTGTAGAGAGTTTTTCATTTGGTGGCTCAAATCAGAGTCAGTTTCATGCTTATTCTGCTGGAAATCCTGGTGATGTGGAATTTATTGATCCTGCAATTCTTGCTGTGGGTAAAGGGAGATCGTCTCTTGGAGTAAATAATACAGAGTTAGGTTTAGGCTCTGCTTTTCCCTCACAGCTCAATGCCTTTGAGAGTGACCGAAGAATTCAGCTATTGATGCAGCAAGCTATCTCTGCTAATCAAGATCCAAGGATATCAAATCATGTTGCAGAGAGGTTTGCACAGTTTAATGATCCTTATTTATCTTCTAGATTCTCACAGCAGAACCCGAGCAATGTGACTCCTTTTATGCAAATCTCACACCAACCACCCTCACACACATTAAATGGCCAGTGGGATGGTTGGAGTGGAGTACCAATTGGAAATAGCATGGGAATTACTGATGTTTTAAGGAATGAGAGGTTTGGGCTTAACCATTATATTCCTGTGAAGGAGGAATCTAAATTTCGCATTACAAGTCCAGGTGACATGTATAACAGAACATTCGGAATGTAGTTTGGTCTATATGCATGTCACACTGTTTGGTGGCTATTATGTACTTGAGAATATCCCTGCTTCGGATGGTGGATGGTCTGCAGGACTGTGACTGACTTTAGTCATTATTGGATGTTTGTGTCACTAATGTCAAGATGTTCATCTACTTTAGGGCGTATTGCTAACCCATCGGGCTTCTTCTTGTGAACAGGTAAGAGATCTGAGAGTTTGGAGTAATTTTCTTAGTGAGTTGATTGATGGGTAAGAACATTCTGTTAGGCTCACAAAATGGACTGTCATTCCTATTTGTACTTGCCAAGTTCGTTAAGAATTTGCATGTAGATCTACTGTTAACTATATTACCTTATTACTTGTATCACTAGGCCTTTTTGCAGGTTAGCCTTTGTACATGCATGCATGCATGCTAGATTACCTTATTGAAACAAAGATCAGGATTGTATCTTATTTTCGCAAGAAATGCATCACTTTGATTATTGAAGATCCTAAATAATACCTGCATGGTAGTTTGTGGAGTGGGCACATAAAAGGGTGTTTAGGTCTTTAGAACAAATGTTACATTTATTATTAACTTTGTTATCCTGATTTACTTTTAAGGAAGAGAATACTTCCAGAAAATTATGAGCTACTTATTGTCATTTCAAGGAATAGAAGATCTCCCAAAAAATATGAGCTACTCCCAATAATTTGACCCCAGCTATATGCCCACTGATCCGTATTGCAATCTTTGTATCGTATAGTATGTTGCGGTTGCTACTAACAACAGAGACTACACATTAGGTGTAAAATCTTGAACCAAAAATCAGTGACAGTAAAATTAGATGAACTGAACTCTGATTTTTTTTTTTATATTCCAATTGGCCACTCTACTTATAATTGCGGGAACACATTTTAAATTTTGTCGACATCTGATATTTTCTTCTAATATATATATATATATATATATATATATATATATATATATATATATATACTGGTATTAGGGAAAGTGAACATCCAGTTCATGCAGTTCATGCTATGTAACTCGTTACTATTGAGGCAGGTCAGACATTGCTTGGAATGCTAATTATGTTCATACACATAAGTATCTTTGGGATGAATATGAGCGTATATTTGGGAGCATTGATTTTAAATTGATGTTTGTTAAGGTTGTTCAATTTCATGTTTTTTATTGGCATATTATTTTTATAACCCTTCCAAAGTTTATTTGTGAATCTTGCCAGCTATGTTCTCAAAGTAAAATGTTTTCTTTCTTGCAGCATAGTATTTGCTTCCTCCAGGATATTTCTCCCAAATAAGAAATCTGAACTCTTTGGATGACTTTCAATTATTTTGACTAGTTTGGAGATCCTTATATTTGTTTTAGCATTGTTAGTGAATCATGCTTTACGTTGCTGTGACATGCAAAGAGTCCTGAAAGCTGAGGCAACTTGAGATAGAGGTTTGTTTTCATATGCTTTTGTTGATTTACTAATATTCTCTCTCTTTGAAAGTAGTCTTTTGAGTCAGGATTCTTGTCCATCTACCTCATTTTCTCAAGGTGTGAATCTATTAGTACTGACATGATCAAGATTGCTTATTCTGGTTAGGTGAAATATGCTTACATATGATAACTACATAATTTTCTTCCACCCCCTCTCCCCTCTTACACTGCCAGGCCATCCTAGCGTTACAATCTATTAATAGAGCGATGTTGAAATTCTTTATTATATGTGTAACACAGAGACACTGTTCAGGGTATCACCCAGTATATTCGCCAGCATAAAGGTTTTAAAGGTATGCTGATATGGTTTGAATAACTGGTTTAGATAAACCAGTAATTCAACCAATGCCTGCTGATGTATTATAGGGTATACTAGGCTTATCGAGTAATGCTATATTAAGCGATTTCATTATGCACTTGGATCCTTGGCAGGTTACATATTAGTGGTGATTACTTGGCCGATTTTTTTTATTAATTGGCTACTTAATAATCAGATTAAACGATGGATTATTCGGCT
This sequence comes from Iris macrosiphon, assembly GCA_036927795.1. Classification (NCBI taxonomy): domain Eukaryota; kingdom Viridiplantae; phylum Streptophyta; class Magnoliopsida; order Asparagales; family Iridaceae; genus Iris; species Iris macrosiphon. The sequence goes on along the minus strand of JAYESA010000008.1, from coordinate 108,722,830 downwards.
AATTAATTGTCAATCTCTTTTTTGAATGACTGATATCGATGCTACATTAGGTTCGGGTCAGCCAGGTACAAATCCATTAAACCCCCTAGAAAAAGTCTTAATAATAAATGTGTCCATCTGTCATAATATATATACAGCTAATTCAATTATAATAATTGAGCAACTCAAGATTGTCATCTGTCATGAGATAGTAGAAAGAAGCACTACTCTTTATCTTCATGAGATAGTAGAAAGAAGCACTACTCTTTATCTTCTACATTTTAAAAGACTTGAATCTTGAGTTGCTCAATTATTATAATTGAATTAGCTGTATATATTTTAGTGCTTTGATTCTTGTCATACATGTCATATATGATATGAATTATTATCCTTTACCTCAAAATGGGGTCATATCTCCCGATATGTTTGATATATCGTCCAATATCCGCTTTCCAAGATGGCGATCCTCCAAGCGGTATGAGACTGTTATCCGATATTAGGAACCTTGCATACAAATAAACTCAACTAGCAGACTGTGGAATGTTGTACTTAGTTATATACTAAAGAAAATAAGAGAGCTTGAAAATGTTGCTAAAAAGATGATGATAAATTGAACCAAGTTGTGTAGGCATTTCATTGTTGACGGTGTACATGTTTCCACTCTCCACTTGAATAAAAGGAAATATCTAATATAATGATAACAACAGAAACAACAAAAACAATCCTTTATCCTGCCTGAGTTGACTATATGGCATCTTTCCTCCATTAGCTCTATGAAAGGTCATCTATGTTAATTAGGTTACCATCTTAACCAAGGTTCAAAGTATCGGCAGATACCGATACGTATCGGCCGGATCGGATCGTTTTAAAGGTGTCCGATCCGATACTCGACAAAATATCGGTATCGGCCGAAACAGTGTAAATTTATTGTATTGGTCCGTATAGGCCTATACGGATCCGATACAGACCAATACAGACCGATACACAGTCAAAAACGAAAAAAATCTTACAAAAATAACCTTTGTGCTCCGCCGCCTGTGCTCTGCAGCGTGTGCTCGAGGTGGGGAGGCGGAGAGGGAGGAGGAGAGGAGAGAGACTGTGAAGATCCACACACACACACAAATACACACACACAGAGAGAGAGAGAGAGAGAGAGAGAGGAGATAATGGGTGGAACGCTCTCTCTTCTTCGATATTGATGTAACAATTAATTTATTAGAACTATGCTGTCAAATCTGATATTGAATAGCTGTTGGATTAAATCAGTTTCATCCCTTATTTTTTTAAGGTTAAATAGAATAAAAGGCCACCTGTCTTTGAGTTCCTGTAGTCAAACTGAAGGTCAG